>OZ030012.1:110188472-110653472 GCA_964023405.1 Apodemus agrarius | reverse complement strand
GCTGTCTTGGAACTCACTCTGTAGACCAGTCTGGCCTCGAACTCAGAAATCCACCTGCCTCTGCCTCCCAAGTGCTGGTATTAAAGGTGTGCGCCACCACTGCCTGGCTATTTCTTGTTTTAAAATGAGGACTGATGACTGAAGAACCCCTGGTAATGTTCGGGGAAGCAGGGCATGGGGGGCATGCCTTCTAGCAGCAGCCTAGAAGCTGCTGCATGTGATGACAAGTTCAAGGCTAGCCTGTACTACAAAGTGAGCCCCTGTCTCTATAAATGGGGAGGGAGGTTAGAAGAATCAGTAGTGAATTCTCTACTTTGGGACTAGTGTTCATTTAGGTAAGCTTCTGCCCTAAAAAGACAGAACTCCATATGGACTTTGAGAACAAATCTAAGCACCAAACCCTTCTACATTTTAGTGTTTTTCTAAATTTTTCGTACTTTTTTCTAGTCACAATTGGTTATATATTTGATAGTAATAGGACATTTCTTTTCAAAAAAGTATATAATAGATTGTTTTGTTTCTTTATTTTTTGAAATAGGGTCTCCCTCCATATCTTTTGCTGTCCTGGAACTTACTTTTTAGACCAGGCTAGCCTTGAACTTACAGAGATCCATCTGCTTCTCCCTCCTGAGCATGGAGATTAAAGGTGTGTGCCACCATGCCTGGCTTTAATAAAGTCTTGTGGTTTGAATTTTTACTTGTGAGGCTCTTTTCTATAAAAATGTCATAATGATAGTAATGCAAATTGTTATTTCTCAAATATGCTAAAAAGTTATCAGAGACTTTGTAAACTGCATCTAAAGGTAATTGCAGCCTAAGAGAAGGGAATTTCTAAGGTTTATTTTCAGTTGGACCATGGTAGCACAGCCTAAAATACCAACTACCCAAGGGAGTGAAGCAGCAAGCTGGCAAACTCAAGACTCTCATGTGCTACAGTGTGAGTTCAAGGCCAGCCTGGACAACCCAAGGAGACAGACCCCTATCTCTAAGTTAAAATTTTATAAAATAGTGGGAATAGAGCTTGGTGCTTATATAGTATGCATGAGGCCTTATATTCAACACACACACACACACACACACACACACACACACACTCAGTTATTTTTATCAGCCTGCTCTTATGTAAAAATTATTAAATAACAGAAAAGGGTAGAAAGATGATTCAGTGGTTAAGAGCACTTGCAGCTCTTCTAGGAGGACCTAGATTTGACTCCCAGCACCCACATTTTGGCACACAGCTATTATAACGCCATGTCTGAAGGGTCTGTTGCCATCATCTGTCATCCTCAGGCACTAGGTATGCACAGATCTACAGGCGAGCACAACACCATTCATGTAAAATTTTACTTTAAACTTTAATATGCATATATTATATATACATAATTTATAGTTTTTTAGCTTTAAGTTGTCTAAATGTTATATTATTTCTATTTTATATTATATGACATTTTATATAGATACATTTGTATAATATAATTATTGATATATGCTATATAGTATAATATATATAATGTTTTATATTTATATACACACAAACACAAAGATCCACCTGCTCCTGTCTCTCTAGTGCTGGGTTTAAAGTCATGTACCACTACACCTGACCATATAAAATAATTTTTAAAAAAAATTATTACTGCCGGTGGCGCACGCTTGTAATCCCAGCACTTGGGAGGCAGAAGCAGGCGGATTTCTGAGTTCGAGGCCAGCCTGGTCTACAGAGTGAATTCCAGGCAGCCAGGGCTACACAGAGGAACCAAAACCAAAAAACCAAAAAAAAAATTATTACCAAAGCATTATGCCTAGTAATTTTATCTTCTAACAAGTTAAAAATTATGTCCTTTTTCTAAGGATGTAGTCATTTTTATCTTGGGTTTAAGTTTGTCTTTGGTTCTTTAGGAAGCTCTTCGAGTAGTGAAGATTTTGCAGAACCTTGATCCACCATTTAGCATTGATGGGAAGATGGTAGCTGTAAATCTGGCCACTGGAAAACGAAGGTGAGGCATCATTCAGTTTTAGGGAAGAAATTGTTCCTCCTGGAAAAGCGACTCATTGTTAAATAGTATTCCCACCTGAACATGATGTTGCAAGCCTTTAATCCCAGCACTCAGGAGGCAAAGGCAGGTGAATCTGCGTAAAATGTCAGCCTAATCTCATAGCAAGTTTCAGGCCAGCTAAGTGTCCATTGCAAGACCTTGTCTCTAAATGCATACGTACATAAATGCATAGATAAATAAATTTAGTACAAAGTATTCCTGGAATTCTTTAGGGGCCAGCAAAGTTGGTATAAATTTGGGTTTATGAGTGCTTTGTTGTATATTGTTTCTTTGAGACAAAAATCTCACGTTATAGCCCATACTGGCCTGGAACTCATTGTGTGGAGTAGCCTCAGTCCCCAGAATCAAAGGGTATAGCCAGGGGCCAGCACACCTGATTGATGCATTTAAATATGCAGGGGGAAAAGCCTCTCAGTAGATCTTCATATGTTAGTGTCTTGAGTAAATGTATATAGTCTTCCCAGTGCCTGAGCCTCAGTCATCCTGGAATATCTAATTCAGTTACTCTTCTTTACTCATCTTGGCCAGAATGTGATACCTGGGAGATAACTCATCAGAGAGATGAGTTCACAGAGGTGCTTTAACTTAGCACCACTACCTAATTGATTGTTTTGCTCCAATGAGTTACTTTGCAGGAATCCCACTGCTGTTTCAGTCAGGTATCTGGACTGCTAACCTACTTGCTGTCTAGGTTGGTTCATTTTTCTACACACTGAGGAAGAATTTCAGTGAATCTGTATGATTAGGCATTCTCCAGGTAGCTTTTGGTAACAGGCTTTTTTTGTTTTGTTTTGTTTTGTTTTGTTTTGTTTTGTTTGTTTTTGGTTTTGGATTTGGATTTTTCGAGTATAGTTTCTTTGTATGGTCCTGGCTGTCCTGGAACTCACTCTGTAGACCAGGCTGGCCTCGAACAGAAATCCGTTTTTTGTTGTTGTTTGTTTGTTTGTTTGTTTGTTTTTGAACAGGCTTTTGATATTTCATATTTTATATTGCAGAAATGATTCTGGGGACCATTCTGACCACATGCATTACTATCAGGTAGGCTTTAACACATGGTGAATGTCATTTTTAAAATATTCATACAACTAAAAGGATGACTGAATTTCCTGTAGTTGATGACTGTTAAGAATAGTGACTGTTATACACTTCCATAATTCTAACTTTGGTTTTTCTAATAGGGTAAAAAATATTTCCGAGATAGAAGAGGAGGAAACAGAAATTCAGACTGGTCCTCAGATACAAATCGACAAGGGCAACAGTGTGAGTAACTTGTTTTGTTTTTCTTGGTGATTTTTTCCCCCCTGACTTATTAGTCATTACTTAAAATCTGTATGATCACAAAGGTAGCAAAGAAATTATTAGCTCATCAATGAGAGTATATCTCATATAGGCTCTTTACCTATTCAAATTGGCCACAGTAACTACTTGTTCTTAATAAGCCCCCAGTAATAATTTTATTTGACAGGAACTAATGCTGGCTCTGATTTTATTCCATGTAGCATCATCTGACTGTTACATATATGATTCTGCTACTGGCTACTATTATGACCCCTTGGCAGGAACTTACTATGATCCCAACACCCAGGTTAGTTTTTTGTTTATTTGATTGTTTTGCTTTATTTGCTCTGTCAGTAGTCTTTGGAGAAAAGTACCCATAATATGTTACTTTGAGTATTTTATTCTCTGGATTCTTTGGATGCTCGCTGCTTGAAAAGTAGAAAATTTATGGAATCTGAACTGTTTCCTATATGGAAAATCAGTGCCCTGTGGCATTAGAGGTAAGAACAGCACTGTTCTGGGAACATAAGTGGTGGTCTCTGTGTATACTCACCCCCGAAATGGGATCTTAGGTTGATATGGGTTCTTCTGCTACCTTGAAGGGAAGTATGTTCCTTAAGCCTGAAATTCTGGAAAAACAAGCATTCTGTAGACTTACTTCTTTCATGCTGTATCACAGCAAGAAGTCTATGTGCCCCAGGACCCTGAGTCACCAGACGAAGAAGAGATCAAGGAAAAGAAATCTACCAGTCAAGGAAAGTCAAATAGCAAGAAAGAAACACCCAAAAGAGATGGCAAGGAGAAAAAAGACAGAGGAGTGACAAAGGTAAGGCGGCTCATAAGTCTGTGATCTTCATCACATAGTCACATGGAAACATGGCCACTGTGGACAGAGAGGATCTAGGCTTAAGGCATAAAGTCACTGCAAAGACACTCTAGGTGGAGCTGGAGATAAGCTTAAAGGTAAAGAATTCTTGTTCTCAGAGAGGATGCAGCACCCACATGGTGCTCACAACTGTCTATAATTCCAGTGAGCTCCAGGGGATCTAAATCCTTTCCTGAGTTTATGCACTGACATACATGCAGGCAAAACACTGGGTGTGTGTCTGTGTGTGTTTGGGGGGTGGGGAGTGTTAAAAAAAATCTTATTAAAAAAATCTGGGCAGTGGTGGTACACACTACTTGGAGGCAGAGGCAGGTGCATCTTAGAATTTGAAACCAGCCCGGTCTGCAGAGCAAGTTCCAGGACAGCTAGCTAGGGCTATACAGAGAGACCCTGTCCCAAAAAGCCAAGGATAAATACATTCTCATATATAATTTATAAATTACATAAATATATAAATTAAGTAAATAATAAATTACCTTCTATAAAACATAAAATAATGAGGGGGGCATCTGGAGAGATAGAACAATGGTTAAGAGACCTGACTGCTCTTCCAGAGAATCCAGGTTCAATTCTCAAAACCCACATGGCAGCTCACAACTGTCTGTAACTCCAGTTCTAGGGGATTCCTTTCTAATCTCCCTGGGTACCAGGCATGCATGTGGTACATGGACATACATTTAGCTAAAATATCCATACATAATAAAAAACAGTTTTTAAAAATACTCTAAGTGGGAGGGGAATGGGTGATGGGGGTTGAGGGGGAACTGGGAAGGAGGATAACATTTGATATGTAAATAAATGAAATAATCAATTAAAAAAATGAAAAAAATAAAATACTTTAAGGTCCTGGAGAGATGGCTGGACCTGGGTTTAGTTCCTAATATACACAAGTCAGCTTATAATCTTCTATAGCTCCAGTTCTGGGGATCTAGTACCTTCTTCTAATTTCTGAAGGTACCATGCATGCACATGGTATGTACAGTAGCCCACACAGGGTAGCATACCCACAAAGATATGTAGGCAAAACACTTAAACACATAAAATTAAAAAAAAAAAAAAAAAAAAAAAAAGGCCAGGTTCAGTGGTACACTGGAGACTCCTCTGGTCCTAAAAAAAAAAAAAAAATCGATTTCTTGGTGTAGTAGTCCATACCATTGGTAGCTCTCTTCCTTTTACAACGAAAAAAATATAACTCAGATTAGGCATGGTGGCACATCCCCATGATCCCAACACTTAGAAGGCTAGGACAGGGGGATTGACAAAAGCTCCAGGGCATTCACAGCCTTATTTTAAAAATTAAAAAACAAAAATAAGGATGTGCGCTGGGCGGTGGTGGCGCACGCCTGTAATCCCAGCACTTGGGAGGCAGAGGCAGGCAGATTTCTGAGTTCCAGGCCAGCCTGGTCTACAGAGTGAGTTCCAAGACAGCCAGGGCTACAGAGAAACCCTGTCTCGAAAAAAACCAAAAAAACAAAAACAGCCAGGGCTACACAGAGAAACCCTGTCTCGAAAAAACCAAAATAAATGAATGAATGAATGAATGAATGAATAAATAAATAAGGATGTGCAAGATTGCCTGATGGGTAAAAGTACTTGCTATATAGCCTGATGACCTGAAGGACATGGTAGGACGAGAAACAATTTCAGCAAGTTGTCCTCTGACCTTTATCCTCACTAGAAATCCTCTGTGTCGACCAACACTGTATGCCCCACCGGGTTTTTGCTTGTTTGTTATTGGGGGCCCACAGCCACAGATATGCATCCCTGGCATGTATGTGTGTGGTCATTGGAGGACACTTTGTAGAATTGGTGCTCTCCTTCCCCATTACATGGACTTAGGTCAGTAGCTGAGCTGTTCTGTCAGCCTATGCCTATTTCTCTCTCTCTCTCTCTCTCTCTCTCTCTCTCTCTCTCTCTCTCTCTCTCTTCTCTCTCTTCTCTCTCTTCTCTCTCTTCTCTCTCTTCTCTCTCTTCTCTCTTTTCTCTTTTCTTTTTTGAAACAGGGTTTCTCTGTGTAGGCCTGGCTGGCCTGGAACTCAATCTGTAGACCAGGCTGGCCTCGAACTCAGAAATCCACCTGCCTCTGCCTCCCAAGTGCTGAGATTAAAGGTGTGTGCCACCACTGCCCAGCTATACCTTTCATTTTTATGCCTTGTCCTTTCAGTGTATGATTCTGCATGTACACTTCTCTTGGTATAATTGTAACAGAATTAGCTTTTTATGGGCAGTGGGGGAGAAGGACCCCTTCTATGTGGAGGTCATAGGACAAGTTTTAGGAGTCAGCTCTCTCCTTCCAGGTGGGTCCCAGGATCTTTAGTATCTCTATTTTTTATTTTATTTTATTATTATTATTATTATTGGTGTTTTGGATTTTGGTTTTTTCAAGACAGGGTTTCTTTGTATAGCCCTGGCTGTCCTGGAACTCACTCTGTAGACCAGGCTGGCCTCGAACTCAGAAATTCACCTGCCTCTGCCTCCCAGAGTTCTGGTATTACAGGTGTGCGCCATCACTGCCCAGCTAAGAAGAGAAGCTTCCCTGACCGGGAATCGAACCCCAGGCCGTGGCGGTCAGAGCGCCGAATCCTAACCACTAGACCACCAGGGAGTTCCTAATTTTTTTTTATTATTATTTTTTTTTCTTTTCAGGGGAGAGCACTAATGCAGTCCTCACTACCACAAATTATGCAGTCGAGTTTCCCTAATATCTCTAAATTTTACTGTAATGTTTTACTTTTTAAATCATTTCCATAGGATAAAGTTTCAGAATTAAAAAATGATAAATATTAGCCAGGCTTGGTGGCGCACGCCTGTAATCCCAGCACTTGGGAGGCAGAGGCAGGCAGATTTCTAAGTTCGAGGCCAGCCTGGTCTACAGAGTGAGTTCCAGGACAGCCAGGGCTATACAGAGAAACCCTGTCTCGAAAAAACAAAAACAAAAAACAAAAACAAAAAAAAACAAAAAAATAAAGATAAATATTTTCACACCTTGTCTAATTATTTTATGAAGAATTATATTGGTTTCATCTCATATCAGCAACCCTTCCTTCAAGACAGTCTCTGTGTAGTACTGGCTATCCTGCAAATTGTTCTATAGACCAGTCTAACTTCAGACTCAGAGATCCACCTGCCTTTCATTGCTGGGATTAAAGCCATAAGCCACCACATCTGGGTCATATCATATTAGTTATGTATTTTAAAAAATGAAGGAATTTGTTTATATAAATGTGAAACTTTTTTGCCATTTGTAAAAATACAGAAAAAAGGTGAGAAGAGACTTGTTGATTCTATGCATCTAAATAATTTAAACTTTCAAATTTGTGCTGCCTTTATGTGCTGCCTCTAACATATTCTTAATCCTTTTGAAGGTAGTAATTGTAATGCCTGCTAGAATCTATGAGGGTTGTAAGTAAAGACTGAAGAAAATAATGCTCTATATTAATGCCACATCTGCTACCCAAAATGTTGTAAACACGCAATTGCACTAAATGTTTCCTTGGATGGGTGTCTGTTGGTGGAGGTTCTTTCACATGCTAAGAGCTATACTCTGATATACTCCAGGCTCAAATGTTACACTTTTAAGGTTCTTTGAAAAGCTCTAAAATGTTGCAGATGTTTGAAGATTTGGAAAACCAGACTGATTTTATCAAAACTAACTCTTCAATCTAGTTTTTATTAGTGATTATCATATAAAAATTACTTTTGTTATTGGTCAGTTTCAAGAAAGTACCAGTGAGGGGAAGCCTCCCCCAGAAGATGTTTTTAAGAAGCCCCTGCCTCCTACTGTGAAAAAGGAAGAGAGTCCTCCTCCAGTAAGGCTAATTCTAATATTATGGGATGGTCTGGGAGGGGAAGGAACCCCAAAGCCTCTGTCTGTTTTTGGTCCCTTGATTCTGTATATCCCAAGTTAGGATTCTTCTTGAGTGTAAATAGTAGGGAAAATTTGTTACATGCTAATAGGATGTAATCAGAGGCTATTGTCTGACCATTTTTTTTTTTAACTTGGTGGTATTTTCATCACACCAGATGAAAATTGTCTCGTGTGTGTGTGTGTGTGTGTGTGTGTGTGTGTGTGTGCGCGCGCGCGCACGCGCGCTTGCTTGCACACATGCACAGAGATTAAAAAGGACTATGGAATCGGTTCTCTCCTTCTACCTTTATGTGAGTTTCAGGACTAAACTCAGGTGACGAGGCTTACACAGCCAGCGCTTTGATGTGCTGAGCCATCCTACCGTTCCTGCTGTTTCTGTTTAAGTTATTGTCTTGTTCTTGTCCATTATTTTCTAAATCATGTTTTCCTGGTCTTCACAAAGTCAGACTAAGCTGTGTCACTTCCATTTGGGAGATGAACCACACTGATAGTGGACATGGTCCAAACCTAATCAGAACAAAGAAAGAAGATAGCCTTATCAAAATCTTATCTCCAAAATAGGAGTTAATTTTTTTTTTTTGCTAAGCCCTAGACTTTTTTTCTCTAGCCTAAGGTGGTAAATCCATTAATTGGTCTCCTGGGTGAATATGGAGGAGACAGTGACTATGAGGAAGATGAGGAAGAGGAACAGGCCCCTCCTGTGCAGCCTCGAACAGCACAGCCTCAGCCTCGAGAGGAGCTGACCAAAAAAGAGAATGAAGAAGACAAACTCACTGACTGGAACAAACTGGCTTGTCTGCTCTGCAGAAGGCAGTTTCCCAATAAAGAAGTTCTTACCAAACATCAACAACTGTCAGACCTGCACAAGGTATTTCAGGAAGGCATTTTTAACTCTTACCATTGGGGGAAATTAAGATGCTTAAACCTCCTTTGGTTTTAATCATCTCAAATTGAATGTGTGTGTACATGATACGTATGTGCCCATATGTGACAGAGCACATATGTGGAATTCAGAGGTCTATATGGTAATGTCAGTTCTTTCTCCATCTTCACATGTATTCTGTGGGTCAGATACCCAGGCTTGCATAACAAGCCCCTTCACCACTGGGCCGTCTTGCTAGTTCACTCTTATTATATTGTCTTGTTTGTCATTTATTCTTCTCTCAGTATATGCAGTTTCCCTTCCCTCTGCTCCTCCCTATATCTCCTCACATCCCAGTATCCTCTTTCCTCCAGATCTTCCTTCCACCCTTTCACCTCCCCTCAGAAAAGAACAGGCCTTCAGAGACATAAACCAAATACAGCATAACAAGCTACTATAAAGCCAGGCATATATTCTCACAGCAAGGCTGGATGAGGCAACCCTGTAGGAGGAAAAGGGTCCCAAAGGCAGACAAGAGTCAGAGACAGCCCCCAGCCCTACCACTTCTCTGTTTTTAATTAAGGAGTTGCTGTAAATTAAGAGGTTTTGCCTGGCCTTGGAGAGCACAGCAGTTAAGAGTACTTGCTTCTCTTCCAGAGGGCCTGAGTGCAGTTCCTAATACCTACATGATGACTGTACAAGACTATAAATCCAGTTTCAATGCCCTCTTCTAGCCTCAGCCCTATTTTGGACTCTGTGGTTACTGCTACTGTATGTACATGGATACATACAAGCAGCCAGGCAGTGGTGGCGCACACCTTTAATCCCAGCACTTTGGAGACAGAGGCAGGTGGATTTCTGAGTTTGAGGCCAGCCTGGTTTACAGAGCTAGTTCCAGGACAGTCAGGGCTACACAGAGAAACCCTGTCTTGAAAAACCAATTAAAAAAAAAAAGACACATACAGGCAAAACATTCATATATATAATTAATTATTTTTTTAAAAAACCGTGCCTGCTCCCATCTTAGAACTTCAGAGTTCAGACCCAATACAGCATAGCTATCAAACCAGATACATAAGATGTATAGGAAGAAAAGGACTTGTAGATAGATACCTTGCCATTAATGAACAGTTGAGACTCAGATAAGCTCCCAATTCTTCTTAGGTGCTTGTCAGCGCCACCTGGTTCTGTCCAGCTATGTTAACATGTCGTTACTCCATAGGTATGCTAGGCCTCTGTCTCTTCATGCAGTGAATGTTGCTTTAAATTGTGAACACAGGCTCTTGCCTCTTGCAACTCTCATTCTCAGCCTTCCCTCCCCCCTCCCCCCGTGGCCATGGCCGGCCTCCACTTCTCTACTCTATTCTCTCTACTACCCCATTAACTCCTATCCTCTGCCCTGAATAAACTCTACTCTGTACCAAAAAAGAAAGAAAGAAAGAAAGAAAGAAAGAAAGAAAGAAAGAAAGAAAGAAAGAAAGAAAGAAAGAAAGGAAAGAAAGAAAGGAAAGAAAGGAAAGAAAGAAAGAAAGAAAGAAAGAAATTGTGAGCACAGGAGCTGTTTGGGGGCACTATATTGATTCTCCCTTGTACTCTTACCAGCAAGTCAAATTATAAAAAAATAACGCCTTTGGATGGGCTCATGTTTTCAGAGTAGTTTCTATCATATTTCTTCTTAGCAGATGTTACAACATAAGGTTTAAAGACACTAATTTGAACTTCTCAGTACAGACTAAAAATGTTTGTCAAAAAAACCTGAGAAACCCTGTTTTTGTTCCTAAAACAAAAGCTGGCTTGTCCCAGCTACCACCTTGAAGGTTTTGTAAAACTTCTAGGATTCTAAGAAATTCCTCCTGAACAATTCCAGAACAAGGGATTACTGGGCTATACAAGAACTGTTTTGGACTCCTGGTGTTTCATGTACATGCCTGAAGATTTGTTGAGTTCATACCATGTTCAAGGAATGAGGGACTCAGAACAGATTTTTTCAGAATCTTGATGTTCCTTTTTTATATTTCTCTGGTTCTGAAAAAGAGTGTCTAGGGATTGGGGATGATGGATGGAAAGTGATAGGCAGAGTGGAAAGTGTGGTTTGTTTGTTTTTTTTTTTTTCTCCCCCTTTGACTTTCCCAGACCCCTTTCCCATTATTTTTACCTTAAATCAGAAAATAAACCATGGGCTGGAGAGATAGGTCAGTGGTTGTCTTATTCAATGTTCAAATGATATAAAGAGACACCATAACCAAGGCAACTCTTCTTTTTTGTTAGCTGGACATCGTGACACAATTTTTTTTTTCCGAGACAGGGTTTCTCTGTGTAGCCTTGACTGTCCTGGAACTCACTCTGTAGACCAGGCTGGCCTCGAACTCAGAAATCCCGCCTGCCTCTGCCTCCCAAGTGCTGGGATTAACGGTATGTGCCACCATCGCCCGGCCTACAATTTTTTTTAAAGATTAATTTACTTTATGTATATGAATACGCTGTAGCTGTCTTCAGACACACCAGAAGAGGGCATCAGCTCCCATTACAGATGGTTGTGAGCCACCATGTGGTTGCTGGGAATTGAACTCAGGACCTCTGAAAAAGCAGCCTCTTAAGTCCTGAGGCATCTCTGTAGCCCTCTTCTGGCAATTCTAAAGGGAAATATTTATTTTGGCTTGCTTACAATTTCAGAGGATTAGTTCATAATTGTCCTGGTGGGAAGCTGAGCTGTGGGAGCATTCATAGTCAAACCACAGTAGTTAAAAGTACTCATTCTCTTGGAGAAGTCCCCAGGTTTCCTACCCGCACCCACATGGGAGATCAGAATCTTCTGGAACTTGAATCCTGGATGATTCACACTCACACTTTTTTTTAAAAAAGATAAATTAGGGTGAAATTCTCTTAAGTGATTTACCATGTAATCTGTGTGTCAATTAGAAGATAGCTTCCTGCCGGGCAGTGGTGGCACACGCCTGTAATCCTAGCACTTGGGAGGCAGAGGCAGGCGGATTTCTGAGTTCGAGGCCAGCCTGGTCTACAGAGTGAGTTCCAGGACAGCCAGGACTATACAGAGAAACCCTGTCTCGAAAAAAACAAAAACAAACAAAAAAGATTATAATTTCCTTATTGGTGAAACTAAAGCAGAACCAGTTAGGGGTTGTTTGTGCAGGCTATATTAGTCATTTAAGAGAGTCAGAACAAAAGCATCTGGAAAGACCTAGAAGCATTTCTAGGCATGTTTTGTTGTTGTTTTCCCAGACCTATACTCTTAAATTTTCTTCTTTTCTCAGCAAAACCTGGAAATTCACCGCAAGATAAAACAGTCGGAGCAAGAGCTAGCCTATCTAGAAAGGAGAGAACGGGAGGTAAGCTTTGGTGAACGATCACTCACTTTGCTCCAAATCTTTTTGCCCTGTGGTACATACTTTGTACATTGTACTGATTCCTCCTTACAAAAAGACAGAGAAGAAAACAGGATATGTGGTGGGGAGGGACTGAGAAAAGAGGAGGGAGGTGAAACTGTAGTCCAGGATAATAATAAGAGGATAATAACTAACCAACTAATTATCTAAAAGTAAGTTAAGAGAAAACCACAGTATAAGCTGAAAATATATATATACATTTGGCAAAACTCTGATTCTGTATTTAAAATGATCTGTTCATTGTTTATAAATTATACTTTAGTAAATTATTGGGTTTTTTTTAAGGTTATGTTTTATTTTCCAGGTATGTAAGATAAATAACACTCTTATTCCCTATTCAGTTTCTTTTTTTAAATAGTTGTAAAGATGATTTAATTATATGTATGAGTTCTCTAACTGCATGTATACTTGCATGCCACAAAAGGGCATCAGATGCCAGTATAGATGATTGTGAGCCACCATGTGGTTTCTGGGACTTGAACTCAGGACCTGGAAGAGCAGACAGTGCTCTTCGCCTCTGAGCCATCTTTTCAGCCCCCAATTTAGTTTTTAAACACTTGAGAGAGTAAAAAATTGTTGGATAGAACTACTGAAAATAACAACTTTCACTATTTTAAAAGCCAAGTTGGGCCTATAATCCCAGCCCGTGGAAGGCAAAGGTAGGTGGATTTCTGAGTTCAAGGCCAGCCTGTTCTATAGAGTGAGTTCCAGGACAGCCAGAGCTATACAGATAAACCCTGTCTTGAAAAACCAAAAAATAAAAGCTAAGTTGGAGGAAATAGCTTAGTGTAAAATGGACTAGCTACTTAACATGCCGTTAGGCACTCACTGCTTTTTACAGAGCCCACTACCATCCTCAGGCAATGTTTTCTTTTTATTCTCTGTGTGTGTGTGTGTGTGTGTGTGTGTGTGTGTGTGTGTGTGTGTCTGTGTGTGAGAGATTTATTTATTTATTTATTTTGGTATTTTAAAACCCCCCCCTCCTTTTTTGGTTTTAGTTTGGTTTTTGGTCTTTTGAGGCAGGATTTCTCTGTGCAGCGATCTTGGCTGTCCTAGAACTTACTTTATAAACCACACTGTCCTATAATTCACAGAGATCTACCTGCTCCTGCCTCCCAAATGCTGGGATTAAAGGCTTGCCTCACCATGTCTGTCACTTTAGACAAATCTTATATAATGATTAAGAATATATTTATGGATCCGGGGCGGTGGTGGCACACGCCTTTGATCCCAGCACTTGGGAGGCAGAGGCAGGCGGATTCCTGAGTTCGAGGCCAGCCTGGTCTACAGAGTGAGTTCCAGGACAGCCAGGGCTACATAGAGAAACTCTGTCTCAAAAAACAAAAAAAAAAAGAAAAAAGAAAAAAAAAAGAATATATTATAGGGCTAGAGCATGAAGGGGAAGAGAACTCAGTGCTATTACAGGGGGCCACGTTCAGTTCCCAGCATCTATAACTCCAACCTCAGGGGATCTAAAACCTCCACTCTCCACAGCCACTTACACTCAACAAACATACCCACACACAGACACACATGTAATTAAAAGTAAAATAAGTTACTAGGGGTGATTCATACTTTTAATCTCATCAGTAGGTAGGCAGAGGCAGGACTTCTGTGAGTTCAAAGCCACTCTTAACTACATAGAGTTCTAGGCTAGCCAGAGCCACAGTGAGACCCTGTCTTAGTTTTTCTTTTTCTTTTTTGTTTTTCTTTTTTTAAGACAGGTTCTTACTATGTAGTCTGGGCTCTCCTTGAACACACTGTGTGGACCAGGCTGGCCTCAAACCTAGAGATCAGCCTGTCTCTGCCTCTGCAGTGCTAGGATTAAAGGTGTGCATCACTGGCTTTCAATTTTATTATTATTTTTAATTTTTTAAAAAAAAGGATATCAACCTGGAAATGGTGGCCTTTGCCTCGCCTCCACTTAAGTGCTTTGAGGCTCAGACAAGAGAATTCCTTAAGATCAAGGTCAACCTAAGCTACAAGGCAAGATCCTGTCTTAGGCAAAGCAAAATAATAATAAAGCCTGTGCATAGGCAGCACTTGGAAGGCTAAAATGCAAGGATCACGTGATCTCAGCCTGTGAACATACCAGGACACTATCTTCTTAACCTCAAGCCCTCCCCCTAAAATACCAGGAGTAGGGTGGAACTTCTCCCTCCCAACCCTCTTAAGTCGAAATCTCAGGTCTGCTCTTCTGTTCCCCCACAGGGAAAGTTTAAAGAAAAAGGAAATGACCGAAGGGAAAAACTACAATCTTTTGATTCTCCAGAAAGGAAACGGATTAAATACACCAGGGAAACAGACAGGTAAGGACAGACATTCTACATCCAGCCACTGTCTACAGACCTAATAATAGAACTATAGTCAGCATTGACTTCTACTTTCTTTCTCAGAGAGGGATGAAGTTCCTAGAAGCTAGTTTTGTTGGAACTCCAATAAAACCACCATGGACATTTGACCACTTTTTGTTACACTGAATATCTACATATTTCATGGAAGGTTGGCTGGCTGCAGTGCTCTGTACCTGAAAGCCAGGGCTGAAGTGGCTAGCCTCAAAACTCTATCAGTAATACTGTACCTCCTTATAAGCCTGATAATGTCATATACCTGGACTATTTCTCTGTGTAATCTCCATTCTCCGATTGCTTCCTAACTGATTGACTGGCTGCTGCTGGAGATAACATGACCGTTTAATTTCCTCTGCTTGTTTCCAGTCAAGCATTTCCCAGTTTCATAACCCCAGAATTCCATCAAGTCTGCTGAAAATTTCCAATGTATTGCCACTGTACTAAGTTCAAGGAATATTCAAGTAGACAAGACATACATTATCCTTGGCTCTGTGTGCACAGTGTAGAGAAGGCTTAAGTGATGATGTGGCTTACAGGAAAGCCAGAAAGGAAGGGAACAGGAGAAGGTTACAATTGCTGGAAACTATGTACAACAGGATTTATTTGTTCCTACACACACCACCACCACCACCACCACCACCACCACCACCACCACCACCACCACCACCACCATCACCACCATGACAGGGTTTCTCTATGTAACTTTGACTATCCTAGAAATCACTCTGTAGTCCAGGCTGACCTAGAACTGAGATCTGCTTGTCTCTGCTGATCATGCACTGGCATTAAACACCGCCCAGCTTCCTTTTTTTTTCTTTTCTTTCTTTTTTTTTTTTTTTTTTTTTGGAATTGGGATTTTGAGACAGGGTTTCTCTGTATAGCCCTGGCTGTCCTGGAACTCACTCTGTAGACCTGGCTCTCTGTAGACCTGGCTGGCCTCGAACTCAGAAATCCGCCTGCCTCTGCCTCTGCCTCCTAGAGTGCTGGGATTACAGGCATGCACCACCACCGCCCGGCTCAGGTTTTTTTTTTTTTTTTTAAAGCATATGGTGCATTTGAAAAGTGATTTGACAGAGCTAAAGAATTGGAGTATGTTATTTAGTGGCAGAAAATCAGGCTGCCCAACAGATTATAGACCAGTTCACTTTCAACATATTTTTATGTTAGCAGAAAATCATTTAAAGTAGGGTACTAATCTACTTTAAGAATTATTTTTAATTAAAGATTTATTTATTTTATATATGTGAGTACACTGTAGCTGTCTTCAGACACGCCAGAAGAGAGCATCAGATCCCATTACAGATGGTGGTGAGCCACCATGTGGTTGCTGGGAATTGAACTCAGGACCTTTGGAAGAACAGTCAGTGCTCTTAACCACTGAGCCATTTCTCCAGCCCTACTTTAAAAATTATTAAGCATACAGAAGATACACTTAAACAGAGACTAATGATGATGCTTACATTGTGGGTCTAATGAGAAATGATTGCCAAAGGCAGACTGTGACTATATTAAAGGAAAACATGAAGTCCACGTTGCTTGGTGAGTAATGAGATTGAAGAGTCACTGATAATTCTTGAGTTTCTATTAGCTGTTTATAACAAGAAAGGGTATTTGAGGCATTGAAAGGAAAGAAGAAAAATAAACTGACAAAAAAGTTCCTAAGCAGAAGGGAAGGAGGCATGCTGGCTTCCAACCAGAAGAAATTAGCCTGCCTTCCAGCCCAGCCCTCCCCCAAATGTCTGGGTTAAAGGCAAAGGCTACCTACCATGCTTGCTTCCTATTCCTCTTCAAGAGTATTTCAGATATTTTCTAAGGTCCTGCCCACTGCACTCTCTGATTCTGGCTCCTCTGCCTTCTGGGCCTGGGCTGCCACGATAAGCCAACATGTCAGTTCTGTTTTCTGAGTTTAAACATTTCTTCTCTGCTGCCTTATGCCTTGAATCCCAGCACTGTAAATGCACAGGCAAATGAATCTTTGAGTTTAAGACTAGCCTGGTCTACATAGTAAATTCCAGACCAGCCAAGTCATAATAAGACCCTATCTCATAAACAAAACAAAACTGTTTCCAGTTACATCTTGATTATTTCTTCTTGTGCTTGTCTGAGGCTGCACATTGCACCCCAATAGTACCTCTAAACCTTCAGAGTCAGTTCCTTCAAAGCCTTCTGTTTACCCTGTCTTACTCAGTCATCCTTCTTTTTACTATAAAGTATATAAGTGGAATGGGAGTTTATTAAAGATAGTTTGTTTAGACTTATGTATTTGAGGGTTAGAGAGATGACTTAATTTTTATGAGTACTTACTGCTCTTTTAGAGGACTCAGATTCAGTTTCCAGCACCCACATGTCCATAACCCCAATTCAGGGAATCTGATGCCTCCTTCTGACCTGCAAGGGCACTGGGCAGACATGGGTACATATACATGCAGCTAAAACATTCATACACATAAAATAAGATAAATCTACAAAGATTATGTATTCATTTATAAATATTATAAAATGTGTAGTGAGCAGGTTGTCTGTGTATGCACCATATGCATGCAGGAGCCCATGAAGGCCAGAGAACTGGGTATTGAATTCCCTGAAACAAGAGTTAAAAGCATTTGTGAGCCAGCCACCTGTTGTGGGTGCTGGGAACTAAACCTGGGTCAAGTGTTTTTATGTGCTGAGTATCTCTTTGGGCCCTGTTGAAGTTGTTTTTTTTTAAAGATTTATTTATTATATGTAAGTACACTGTAGTTGTCTTCAGACACCAGAAGAGGGCGTCAGATCTCTTTATGGATGTTTGTGAGCCACCATGTGGGTGCGGGATTTGAACTCAGGACCTTCGGAAGAGCAGTTTATGCTCTTAACCGCTGAGCCATCTCTCCAGCCCCCTCCCTGCCTTGAAGATTTTTAAAATAGCTTTTTTAAGCAGATGTGTTAAAAGAAAGAGAGGTATCCAGATAAGAGAAACCCCAGTAGTTGTAGGCATCTCTAAAAGGGAATCATTGTTTCTCCTGTTCTTCAATGCATTTTCCATTATCAGAACTGTCTTGTACAGAAACTTGACACCTTTCTTCTCTCTCTCTCTCTCTCTCTCTCTCTCTCTCTCTCTCCTCTCTCTCTCTCTCTCTCTCTCTCTCTCTTTTTTTTTTTTTTTTTTGGTGGTTTTTCGAGACAGGGTTTCTCTGTATAGCCCTGGCTGTCCTGGAACTCACTCTGTAGACCAGGTAGCCTCGAACTCAGAGATCCGGCTGCCTCTGCCTCCCAAGTGCTGGGATTACAGGTGTGCACCACCACCACCCGGCCTGACCTTTCTACTCTTGAGGATAGACTAACACAGAGTTCTTGCCTAGCATGCCTGAGTCCCTAGATTCAATCTCTAGTACCACAGAAAGCAAGCAAACAATTTTTTATTATTTTATTCACATAGTTACTTTGCCTGCATGTATGTCCGTGTACTACATACACACATATAGTGCCCATGAAGGCCAGAAGATGAAGTGATCTGTCCTCTTTGTGAGCTGAAAGTATAAAGGGCTGACCTAACATACCTGAGACCCTTGGTTTGACTCCCAGGATAGCAAAGAAACAAAACAGTACTACCTTATTTTGTATATACACATACATCATCTAGTAAGAGGCTGGACCTGCAAAGTATTTTTGCCTAAAGTATCAAATGTGATGTAATGTTCAAGGCATCTTTCTCTCTCCCTCACTCTTTTTCCCTCTTTCTCTTTGTCTGAGTCTGTCTCTCTTTCCTTTCTTTTTTTTCTTTTTAACAATATGACCTCCAAACCATGCTTTTAACAGTTCCTGCTCCTCCTCTCTTAGACAAATCCTTTTACACACCTGCAACACATTTTCTAGTTCATAAGCCCCTCATTTGTCCAGATCCAGACCAGATGTGTCGTCTTGCTTAAAATCCTTTCACTTTTGAATTTAACTGTTCAGATTTGTGTTCCCTTCATTGTATTTCTGTGGTACACATCCATTGTTGCCACATCCATGATTGATCTCGGGGTCCTATAAGCAGCTGTTAGCAAAGTCATGTTCTTTCCTATGATCAGGGCCCAGTCATAGTCACTTCTGCACCCACAGGACAAGCCTAGTTGCACAGCTATCAGTTGTGTTTAATGTACTTTCTAGGAAGCAGGTCTCAGGAGGAGATCACAGCTCACCTTGAAAATGGAATTAGGGGCTGCAGAGATGGCTCGGGGTAGGGTGGAGGGTGGGGTTAAGAGCGCCAACTGCTCTTTCGAATGAAGGCCGTGAGTTCAAATCCCAGCAACCACATGGTGGCTTATAACCATCCACAATGAGACCTGATGCCCTCTTCTGGGGTGTCTGAAGACAGCTACAGTGTACTTATATATAATAAATAAATTTTTTTAAAAAAGGAAAAGAAAATGGTGGTAGAAGTGTATCTGTCTCTCTTACAGTGATCGTAACCCTGTCGATAAAGAAGACACTGACACTAGTAGCAAAGGAGGCTGTACCCAGCAGGCCACTGGCTGGAGGAAGGGAGCGGGCCTGGGATATAGCCATCCTGGATTGGGTTCATCAGAGGAGGTAAGATGAATCTGTATTCCTGGGAGTTATATGAACCTTTGAATATACTTAACTTTTTCTGTCTGGCCTCTGAGCATGTGCCCAAAATGGAGATCAGAGACAATTTTTAGAAATCAGTTTTCTTTCTACCTTTTATTTTTTTATTTTATTATTTTTTTTGGTTTTTTGAGACAGGGTTTCTCTGTATAGCCCTGGCTGTCCTGGAACTCACTCTGTAGACCAGGCTGGCCTCGAACTCAGAAATCCTCCTGCCTCTGCCTCCCAAGTGCTGGGATTAAAGGCGTGCGCCACCACTGCCTTTTTGCCTTTTAGAAATCAAGCTCAGGTCATCAGGTTTAATGGCAAGAACTAAATCAACTCACCAGCCCTTCCCCCACTAGCTCCTGTGTTATAACTGTTGTACTGGGCCCTTGGTGATTTCCCTGACAGTGAGAGGAAGGCAGGGAAGTTGAATAGAGTTCATCATACTCTTATATAAGGAACAGTGAGGGCAGGGTAGGAGCCAAGTTGGTTTGAGACTAACAGATAATTTTGCTTAAAAAACAGAGCCAGGAGAGCTGGACTGGGAAGTAGGGTGCTCACCTCTTTTTTTTTTTTTTTTCTTTTTTTCCTTTGGTGTTTTTCGAGACAGGGTTTCTCTGTGTAGCCCTGGCTGTCCTGGAACTCACTGTGTAGACCAGGCTGGCCTTGAACTCAGAAATTCGCCTGCCTCTGCCTCCCAAGTGCTGGGATTACAGGCGTGGCCCGCCACGCCCAACTGGGTGCTCACTTCTTAATCCGAGGTACTAGTAATGATACCAGAAAAAGAAAAGAAAAAGGTTGGGGCTAAAAAGAGCCAGGGAACCAGTAATCAAAGATTAGAGACCCTGTCTGTGAAAGGGATTGTCAGCAGAGACCTTTGATAGCTAAGATGTGGTTCTCTTGAAAGATTTAGCTCCTCTTATTTTCAGGGATAGCACATAGAAAAGATAATCAGAGGAAATACTGTCTATTTGGATAGAATTGGGCCTCTGCAATTGCTGACCTTCAAAGACTTACCCATTTCATTTCTGTTAAAACGCATGTGTCTAATATTGAAACCTTTATTTTGAAATCATGGCATTGTGATCTTCCTTATCCAAAGATCTCACTTGACTCTTTGTTCTGCAGATTGAAGGGCGGATGAGAGGACCTGGGGGTGGTACCCCAGGAAGAACCAGCAAGAGACAGTCTAACGAGACTTACCGAGATGCTGTCCGAAGAGTGATGTTTGCTCGGTATAAAGAGCTCGATTAAGAGTGGAGACACCCACAGGACACAATTTCCTCCTTGTTTTGTTTGTCCATCTCTCCTTTTGTTTTGTTACTGTTCTTGCTGCTAGAACTTTTTTAAATAAACTTTTTTTCAATGTGAATAAGTTTTGTTAAAGTTTTTCCCCCCCTACAATGGATAGACATTAGAGCTTGATATTAAAAAGTTAAAAATGGGGCTGGAGAGATGCAGGTAAGAGCACTGACTGCTGTTCCAGAGGTTCAATTCCCAGCAACCACATGGTTGCTCACATCTGTAATGGGATCCGATGGCCTCTTCTGGTGTGTCTGAAGACAGTGACAGTGTACTAACATACTTAAAATAAATAAATCTTTAAGGAAAAAGTAAGTAGAAAATGCCTCCATGTAGGCATCTCTGAGTTAATGTGAAATGGTCAACTAGTGCTACAGTAAGCAGGGAATGCTGCTTAAGTGTTAGAATAAGGGAGTGGGCATAGTTGATGATCTCGAACCCATCAGTGGAAAGAGCTTCTCTTGGTAACTGTTGAGGGAAAACATTTCCACATGTAAGCTTGCTAATTAAAGATTCAGAAGCTCTTTGACCACCTCAAGACTGTAGGGAAGACAAAGCCCTACAATTGTCTCAAAGCAAAAATGTCTTTCACTTTATTTTCTTCTTTTTTTTTTTTTTTTTCTCCGAGACAGGGTTTCTCTGTATAGCCCTGGCTGTCCTGGAACTCACTCTATAGACCAGGCTGGCCTCGAACTCAGAGATCCACCTGCCTCTGCCTCCTAAGTGCTGGGATTACAGGTGTGCACCACCACCGCCCAGCTTCACCTTATTTTCTATAGCAGTAGTTCCAGTACTGGGACAAAACATTTTCTTTTTTCTTTTTTGCCAGATAACCTGAGAGATGGTTGGTTGGTTGGAACAGACTCATGAAGGTTATTATTTCACTGGGTTAGGAGATCTTGAAAGAATTTTACTCTGTAACTCAGTAAATCAGCCTAGCCTCAAATGCCTCATATTCCTCCTCCTCCTCCTCCTCCTCCTCCTCCTCCTCCTCCTCCTCCTCCACCTCCACCTCTTCCTCCTCCTCCTCCTCCTCCTTCTTTTTTGGTTTTTTGAGACAGGGTTTCTCTGTATAGCCCTGGCTGACCTGGAACTCACTCTGTAGACCAGGCTGGCCTCGAACTCAGAGATCCGCCTGCCTCTGCCTCCCAAGTCCTGGGATTAAAGGAGTGTGCCACCACCGCTCCGTGCCTCATATTCCTTCTATCTCCTTTCTGGGAGCTGAGATTACAGGCATTTACCAAATTCCCTGGCTACTTTTATTCTTTCCAACATTCATCTTATGTGTATTTGTGATGTGGGGGAGCTATACTCAAACCAGGTCAGAGGACAACTTGTAGTCAGATTAAAAACCCAGATTATCAAGCCAAATGCTGGTGGCACATGCTTTTAACTAACCCCAGTACTCAGGAAGCAGAAGCAGACAGATATCTGCGTTTGAGGCCAGTCTACAGAATGAGATCCAGAATAGCCATGAATACATAGAAATACTTTTCTGGAAAAAAAATAAAAAGGAAGAAAACTCAGATTATCAAAAATGGTGGCAGGTACTTTTTAACCAAATGAACCATTTCAGTAGTCCAAGCTTTTGTTTCTGAGTAGTTTTACTATTTTTATTTGTCTCTGTGTGTAATGTGCATTTAGGGTCAGGAGACAGTGTGGGATCCCTGAAGCTGGTGTGCTCCCTGATATGAGTGCTAGAAACCAAATTTGGATTCTCTGATAGAGCAGCAAGGACTCTTAAACTGCCGAGCCATCTCCAGCTCCCTGATCCGACTTTTAAATTTTTTAAAGTGAAAGACAAAATATTAAAATTTTGTTCAACAATACATTTACTTATTTTATTTGTGTTGCTTAATTTATTTTTTTTTTTTGTTTTTGGGGTTTTTTTTGTTTTGTTTTGTTTTGTTTTTTGTTTTTGTTTTTGTTTTTTATTTGGTTTTTTTCGAGACTGGGTTTCTCTGTATAGCCTTGGCCTGGAACTCACTCTGTAGACCAGGCTGGCTTCGAACTCATCAATCAGCCTGCCTCTGCCTCCCAGAGTGCTGGGATTACAGGCCTGCGCCACCACCGCCCCGTGAGTTACTTAATTTAAAACAAAACTATTTCCATTTTCTTTGGTACATCAACTACCAGATAGCCTGGAGGATATACTCAGCAGAACAGTGTGACTCAACAGAAAGAGACAATTGAGAGGATGGGTTTTCTTCCCTGATGGAATCTGTCTAGGCATAGGGGATTAGCCTTTGAGTTTAAAATTGAGTTGGCAGCTAAGCATGGTGGCTTCATCTTTAATCCCAGCAGCCAGTGAGTTCTCCTTGCCACCCTGGCTTTCCTGGAACTCACTTTGAAGACTAGACTGGCAGAGATCTGACTGCCTCTGGTATTAAAGGCATGGGTCACCACACCCTGCTACAAATGCTTTCTATGGTCTGAAGACAAACGTGTGTTTTCTTTTTTTTGTTTTTGTTTTTGTTTTTGTTTTTCGAGACAGGGTTTCTCTGTGTAGTCCTGGCTGTCCTGGAACTCACTCTGTAGACCAGGCTGGCCTTGAACTCAGAAATCCGCCTGCCTCTGCCTCCAGAGTGCTGGGATTAAAGGCGTGCGCCACCACGCCCGGCTCAAACGTGTGTTTTCTTAAGTTAAATGGTTTACATACATACTCAACCATAATTGGGCATATTTTTTGGGGGGTGTTTTTTTTGGGGGGGGGGGTTCGAGACAGGGTGGCTGTCCTGGAACTCACTCTGTAGACCAGGCGTGTGCCACCACACCTGGCTGACAGGGTCTTAAAACAAAATATCCCTATTGTTCTGGAGTTCATATTCTAGCTGCTGGATCCATCTCTTTAGTGTGGAACTATTTTTGATCCTTCAGCCTAGTTCAGTTTCCAGCTTACTGAATTATTACCTCTGAGTGTTTGTAAAACAAGACATTAATGACTTGCCCTAGGAGAGATAATAAAGTTGCCCAAAATGGCTTCAAAACCATGGTAATCCTCCTGCTTCGTTATCTGAAGTGCAATTTCAGGTGTGTATCGTCATGGGTTAAAAGATAATATTTGTGAAGACCCCTGCACAAAGTCTAACGTAGCCTCTTGGGAGGTAATCAGTAGTATGCCTTCTCTAGGAACTGGATTATAGTTTTTTCAGTGTGTCAAGCGCTGGTAAAGTTCACATCCGGGTTCTCGGAGTCTGAATGGCAGCTTTGTCATGGAGCAGATGAAATACAGGAAAAAAAATTTTAACGCAGGGTCTAGTGACAGGCTGCCTGGGCGACCACACTTCCCGGCAGCCCTCGCGCAGACGGGCTCCTTCGCTGATTGGATGCTTCTGGAGAGGCGGGTGGGGTAGGGGGTGGGGAGGGTCGATGCGCGAGGTACTGTGGGTAGGAGAAGAGGGTCGGTGGAGACGCCATTTTGTGAAGCGGCCGAACCTTGTAGGAGGTTCTGAGACGCAGAGCCGCTACTGCTTCTGCTTTGTTCCCTCTGTGGGGGTGAGTGCGGCGGCCGTCCATTACACCCCGGTGATTTTGCGATTGGTGCTGTCCCTTGAGTCTGCCTGTCACCCGCCAGAGGTGACCGCTCAGCCGCGTCTTTGAAGGGACTAAACTAAGCTAGCGTTTGAGCGCCGCGCCCCTCCTGCCTCTGGCTCTGCTGCCTTTCATAGGTGGCCCCCTAACCCGGTCCTCGGCCCTCCTCTTTCGAGTTTTTTGCCTCTTGTTGGGACCTTGTCCCGAATCCCCTGTCCTGAGGAGCTGTGGAGCGCCGGTCCTTCGAACACCCCTCGGAAACGCCTGGCAATCTCTTAAACTATCATCGCCCAGCGTCTGCAACTGAATCTCGCTCTGCGAAAGGTGGTTGGGAATGGGTGTGGGGAGGGATATATGTAAGATAGGAAAGATGGACTGAATGCCGGATTCAGTTGCACTGGTCTTAGCGCCGCCATCTCGGCTGCGATTCCCCGCGGAGGTGGGTGCGGGCATCTTCGGCGAAACAAGGGACAGCCGTAGCTGTTCCACCCTGAAACTTGAATCACTAGGTGTCTCTTTTATTTTTTAAGTCAACGGATGTTTGTTGAGTGCCTGCTTTAAAGAGCAGATTCTAGAAATGGCTGTAACTATAGTTTCTAGGACATCACTGGCATCAAAGAATGTGATGTTTTATTACCGCCTGGGGAAAGGCTGTTGGTCACTCGGTGGCTGGTCCAAGACATAGGTGTAATTGATACACAGATATTAAGCCAAGTCAAGGTTTGGTCTTGTCTTACTAGATTGAGATCAGCCGTTGTGTTATATATGTAAATTTCAATCAGATCTGCATTCCAGCTTCTAAGTTTTTGTCAGAAAATGATTTTGAGATTGTTTTACAATTTTAGTGTTGAATTTTATATTAATGAACACACTTTGATGACTGTTTTAACCATTGTCCTTCTCAATAAAGAGTTGCTTTTGGTGATGGAAATAAGGAGCTTTTTGCTTCGTAATTGTAGTAGGAGTATCCAAGGTGTCTAAAGCCTTCACCTTATTGAGTTTCTTATTGAATATATAATTTTATATGTTAAAGTGTCCTTGTCTTCCTGCTTCTTAGCAAAATTATAGCACTACTTAGTGTTGGCAGGCCTCCTTTTCCTTCCTCATTTTAATCATTGCTAAGTATTAGCCACAGTTTCTATCCCAGTTTGTAGGGTACTTGAATTAAGTGATCTCTGAAATTTGCAATTTTTCTCTCCCCACCCTCAGGGGAACAATTAAACCTTTTGAAGCCCTGTGCTAGATCTTCGGTGAGACAATGGGTTCAGACAAAAGGTGAGTTTTGATACATTCCATGCCTTTGATCACAGCAGCTTAGTAGGAACTGAAATGTTTGTTTAAAATTGTTTATTCAACCCTGTGTGATGATGGCAGCTTACAATTTTAATCCCCTTAGAGGCAGGCAAATTTCATTGAGTTCAGGGCCAGCCAGGGCTACATAGAGAAGGCCTGTCTCAAAAAGGAAAAAAACAACAACAACAACAACAACAGTAATAAATTGTTTATTTAGCAAACAGATATTTAAATCTATATTGTGTTTCAAGTGTTCCAAATAACCACTTTGAATTCTGTCCTCACAAGCTTCAGTCTAATGAGAGAGCTAACAGTTTTGTTAATTTAAAGTACTATCTGGACACATAAGAAACACAGGGAGCATCTTAGAGAAAGTGTTGTCTGAGGTGAAATCCAAAGGCTAAGAATTAGGTTAAGGAAAGCAGTCTGCAGTACGCCATGGAAAGTTCCAGCTGTGGGCAGGAGCTGTTCAAAGCCTGCTTGACAAGCAGTTGCAGAAAGAGTGCCCGTCCTTCTTATTCACTAGTGGCAGGTACGGCGGCTGAGACTGAGAGCTGAGCAGCCCGGGACAATGTGTTACACCAAGACAAGGAGAAGAGCTGGAGAATTAGCGTAGAGCACGTTAGGACTGGGGATACAGCTAGCTCAGTGCTCTATGGGGCATGAGTATCAGTCTCCAGTAGAACCAAATAAACTAAGCAAATAAAGAACGGTGGATATGGAGATCTCAAATCATTTGACAACATAGTTCCTTCACGTATTCTTGTTATCAAGAGGCCAGTTCTTGTGATAGATGAAATTGGCTTCCAAGAAAGACTTATATATGTCATAAGATGATATGTATTCCTGTCACAGCAGTCTATTGCTCTAAATAGTTTTTTTTTTTTTTTTTTTTTTTTTTTTTTGTGTGTGTTTCGAGACAGGGTTTCTCTGTGTAGCCCTGGCTGTCCTGGAACTCACTCTGTAGACCAGGCTGGCCTCGAACTCAGAAATCCGCCTGCCTCTGCCTCCCAAGTGCTGGGATTACAGGCGTGCGCCACCACGCCCGGTCTTCTAAATAGTTTTTAAAAAAGTATTATATGAGATAAATTTTTCTGAGCCTGTAAGTTTGGAGTGACCACCCACTTAGGTGTAGAGATGAACTGCTTGGTTAGGTTGATTGATTGGGGTTGGAAGGAAGACGTGGGTCATCTAGGGTATTGGTCCATTTCTGCTCTGTGTGGCACCCTTGAGAGTATATAAATTGTTTCTCACCGCCTGGTGAGAGTATATAAATTGTTAAGATTAACTCTTGGATGCTGGACAGTGGTTGCACTCAACTTTGATCCCAGCACTCAGGAGGCAGAGGCAGACAGATCTTTTGAGTTCAAGACCAGCATGGTGTACAGAGTGAGGTCCAGGATAGGCAGAGAAAACCTGTTTGAAAAATGAAAAAGGAGCTGGGTAGTGGTGGCACAAGCCTTTAATCCCAGCACTTGGGAGGCAGAGGCAGGCGGATTTCTGAGTTCGAAGCCAGCCTGGTCTACAAAGTGAGTTCCAGGACAGCCAGAGCTACACAGAGAAACCCTGTCTCGAAAAAACCAAAAAGAAGAAGGAGGAGGAGGAGGAGGAGGAGGAGGAGGAGGAGGAGGAGGAGGAGGAGGAAGGGAGGAAGGAAGGAAGGAAGGAAGGAAGGAAGGAAGGAAGGAAGGAAGGAAGGAAGGAAGGAAGGACTAAGAATCAATTTTGAGAATATGTTCCCTTCTCAAAAACTTTAATCCAAATAATTGTTATATTTTCTGACTTTGCATCAATACCTTAAAAGTGTGTGTGTGTGTGTTTTCTTTCCTTTTCTTGAGTCTCACCACATAGACTTGGCTGGGCTAAAACTCTAGAGATCAGCCTCCTGCCTTTGCCTCCTGTGATTAGAGGCATGTGTTAACCACAACTTGCCTATGTACTTTCAGTAGGTATCTTTGTAAAGTAAACATTGGTGGTATGTTTTAAGGGAGCGTTAAACTATTTGGACGTATCTTATAAACTGATATGTGAGGCTTTTTTTTTTTCTGATTGTACAAAAGTATATACTTAAATGATATATTTAAATGAACATTATTTTTTCTTGCAGAGTGAGTAGAACAGAACGTAGTGGAAGATATGGTTCCATCATAGACAGAGATGACCGTGATGAGCGTGAATCCAGAAGCAGGCGGAGGGACTCTGATTACAAAAGGTCAAGTGATGATCGGAGAGGCGATAGATATGATGACTATCGAGACTATGATAGTCCTGAGGTGAGTGATAGCGATTGTCGATTGAAATTCATTAAATTATATGGACAGTCTTCTTGTAAAGAAACATGGCAACTAGAAAAGTAAACTGACGGCTCAAAAGTGTGCTCAGATTGCGTGTCGCTTTCAAAGACAACATGAGCCTTTAATACATTGATGTTTTGCCTACATGGATGTCTGTATGAGAGTGCAGATGGGGCTGGAGAGATGGCTCAATGGATAAGAGCGCCGACTGCTCTTCCTAAGGTCCTGAGTTCAAATCTCAGCAACCACATGGTGGCTCACAACCATCCATAAGAGATCTGATGCTCTCTTCTGGAGTGTCTGAAGACAACTACAGTGTACTTATATATGTAAATAAATAAATATTGAGAGAGGGGAGAGGAGAAGAGAAGAGAAAAGAGCCAAGCCTCTAGACCTGGAGTTTAGACAGTTGGGAGCTCTTCATGAGGATATTGGGAATTGAACCTGGGTCCCCTGGAATAGCACTTAACTGTTGTTGAGCCTTTTCTCCAGCCCTATAATAATCTGTACAATAGGACACTATTTTTGTGTTACTATAATGGTGAATTATTAAACCATTCTTCCCAACTTTTAAGAAATACTGCATTGAAAGCTAGAAAGTTTCAGCACTTAATATTAGTTATTCTTGCAGAGGCTCCAGGTTTGGTTTCCAGCACCCACATGTTGGTTTACAACTATCTTTAGCTCCAGTTCCAAGCTATCTGGTATCCTCTTCTGGACTCTGTGGGTACCAGGGATGCACATGGTACTCATAGGGTCTAGATCAAAGGATAAAGGGTGATTTTAATTATAATTTTGTTTTCTTTGGACCAGAGAGAGCGTGAAAGAAGGAACAGTGACCGGTCTGAAGATGGCTACCATTCAGATGGTGATTATGGAGAGCATGACTATAGACATGACATCAGTGATGAGAGAGAGAGCAAGACCATCATGCTCCGTGGCCTTCCTATCACCATCACCGAGAGCGATGTAAGAAGCAGCAAACAGCTCTAACATTCTAGTAGAGATAACAAACTTACTCATTGTCTCATGGTGCTATCTGATGTCATGTAGTGGAATAGATTTCTTTCTTTGGCGGTGGACTGAAGGAAAGTACTAATTATATCTAACCTTTGAAGATGAGTATAGAATTTTCTAAAGTTTCTGACTAATAAGCCTTGTTTGTTTCTTAACTATTAGATGGTACAGAAGGTAACTCATGTTTTAAAAAATTTTTATATAAAGATTTATTATATGTAAGTATGTAGCTGTCTTCAGACATACCAGAAGAGGGCTGTCAGATCTCATTACGGATGGTTGTGAGCCACCATGTGGTTGCTGGGAATTGAACTCAGGACCTTCGGAAGAGCAGGTCAGTGCCCTTAACTGCTGAGCCATCTCTCCAGCCCCATACTTTTAAATATTAAAGGTTTTAAAGCTGAGCATGATGCCTCACACCTGTCGTCATAGAACTTAAGAAGTAGAAGCATGTCGGGCAGTGGTGGCACACACCTTTACTCCCAGCACTTGGGAGGCAGAGGCGGGTGGATTTCTGAGTTCAAGGCCAGTTAGGACTATACGGAGAAACCCTGTCTTAGGGGGAAAACAAAAACAAGTTGAAGCAAAAGAGCATCCACTTTAATCTCTAGACTAGCCAGGACTACATAGTCATATCCTGCCTCAAAAAACTAACTTTTGCCGGCGGTGGTGGCGCACTCCTGTAATGCCAGCACTCTGGGAGGCAGAGGCAGTGCTCTTAACTGCTCAACTATCTCTCCACCCTGAGATTTCTTAATTTCTAATAGTATTTCAAGTCTTCCTCTTTTTCTAGCCACATGGACTTGCTTTTTATGTATTGTTCCTCTTTGGACAAATGCATTCCTCCCCCGTCCCTTATGTGTCATGTTTCATGATCTAGCAGGAGAAGTAGATCTTCCCCTACACTTAGTATTTTCACATAGCACCTGTACTATAGTTATCAGTGTGCATTTCTTTACATAATATTGCATTTCTAAAAGCAAGCTTCTGTCTAAAGCAAGTGTCCATTGTTCTAATCCCTGAAGGCACTATGATGAAAGGAATGTGAGGTTAAACATGTTTTTTGTGGGGGGGGGGAGTTGGGTACATTCAAGAGAGGGTTTTCCAGGTTGTCCTGAAAGTAGTCACTCTGTAGCCTAGGCTAGTGTCAAATTCAGAGATCTTCCTGTCTCTACCTCCTGAGTGCTGGGGTTAAAAGCTTATGTTTTTATTTACCACTACTGCCATGAAATATGTTTTCTAAGATCTGTTTACTTATGTTATCAGCACTCTTTGCATGTATGCCTGCATGACAGAAGAGGGCGTCAGATCCCATTACAAATGGTTGTGAGTCTCCATGTGGGTACTGGGAATTGGATTTAGGATCTTTGGAATAGCAGTCAGTGCTCTTAACCACGGAGCCATCTCTCTAGCTCCCCAAAATACATTTAGAAGATATAAATGCGCCGGGCGGTGGTGGCGCACTCCTGTAATCCCAGCACTTGGGAGACAAAGGCAGGTGGATTTCTGAGTTCGAGGCCAGCCTGGTCTACAGAGTGAGTTCCAGGACAGCCAGGGCTACATAGAGAAACCATGTCTTGAAAAACCAAAAAAAAAAAAAAAAAAAAAAAAGATATAAATGCCAGACTCTGTTGCCCAGGAATGAAGTAATAAATGTCATAATAGCCGGGCTGTGGTGGCGCAGGTCTTTAATCCCAGTACTTGGGAGACAGGCAGGTGGATTTCTGAGATCTTTAAATTGGAAGTAACTATTATAGTAAATGTGAGGTAGGCTGTTTACAGTTCATATTAAGTTGTTATTTCATTGTCACTGTGATGCAAAGCCACCTACTGTTCCTTGAAAAAACATGAATAGCCAAGTCAGCATATGAGTTGTAGCATACAATAACAAGTTGGCATTGCTAGATATAGTTGGCACTGCTAGATATATTAGCATATGCCTATAATCCCAGCTGTTAAGGAGGCTGAGGCAGGATGGAGGTTTGAACTGAGTTCTAAACCAGTCTTGGCAAGACTTTTATTGGGGGGGGGGGGGTTAGACTGACTGACTGACTGGCTTTGTTCTTTGTTTTAGGGGGAATGTCTGCAGTCTCAGGTGTCCTGCCACATGTAGCAAGTCTTTTTGCTATTCCTGTGCAGGTGGTGAAAGTATTCAGGGAGCCAGGTGTTGTGTGGAACTTTTTGTTTAGGAGTGAGGTGGGGAATCTATGTAGTGTTGACCATGCTGACCTCAAACTCAAAGAGAAACTCCTGCCTCTGCCTCCCAAACGCTAGTTAAAGGCATTTGCCACTATGCCTAGACTTTCGTCATAGGACATTGGATAAAATCATGTTTGTTTTTGTTTTTGTTTTTTCCCCGAGACAGGGTTTTTCTGTATAGCCCTGGCTGTCCTGGAACTCACTCTGTAGACCAGGCTGGCCTCAAACTCAGAAATCCGCCTGCCTCTGCCTCCCAGAGTGCTAGGATTACAGGCGTGCGCCACCACTGCCCGGCTTGGATAAAGTCTTAACTGAAGAGCACAGAAACTTTTTTCAAGAGAAACTTTTACTAGTAAAAGATGAGGAAAGAGGCCCATGGGGGATAGATATTAGCTGACCTTATTTTTTGGGAGATAAAACTGCTTTAATTGTGTAGAAAACTAGGGAAGGATATAGTAAATGGAATCGTGAGCTGATATAAAGTATAAAAGCATACTGAACCCAGAGAAGGCCTCACACAGACAGCTTAATTTGGTGATGGTCAGATGCTGCTAGCAGGGAAAAGGTAAGAATATTAGTTGGAGGCTTTGAAAACCCAGTCATTTCCATTTGGTTCAATATCCCTAGACAATGTGATTGTAGGATCCCAACAGTCTCTGTCATATAAGGTATCAGTCAATTTGATTTATTGCTGCTACATTTATTGTGAAGGTCAGAAAGCAGCTTGCAGGAGTCAGTTCTTTAGTTTCAGTGTGAGTCTTGGAGATCGACCTTTGCCCACTGAATCAACTTAACTGACCGTAATTTTTTCCTTTTTTTCCCCCCAATAAATAATAGAGAAAATATGTTTCCTTGTTTATTAACATATTAACCATACCAAACTTACAACCAAGCCTGGGTTAAAAAGTGAATTCGTATGTTCCTTTATTGGCCAATCCAACAGAAAAGGATGAAATTGGAAACATTAGGGGTGTGAGAGTGGGCTTAGAGACAGGAATGTTAATTTACAGCATTTCTGTATCTGACCTTCCTCTTTTTGTAGCCCTGTTATGTAGCTCTGGGTATCCTGAAACTCCTTATCTTCAGGCTGGCCTCAAACTCTAAGCTCCACCTGTCTCTGCCTCCGAGGATGCCTCAAGCTTTTGATCGCCAGTTGGATTTGAGGCCTGAACTTGGCTGATCCTTTTTTATTCTTGGTCAGATTCTAGGGACAGTGACATATCCTATATTCTTCAGAATACAAGGCCATGAGATTAAAGATTTAGTCATGTCATGATCAGGACTGTAGGATAATGCACATAATTGCACTGGAGGAAAGCACTGCATGGCTGGACTCCGCTAGCTTTATTCTCATGAAAATTAGTCTCTGTGCCAGGCAGTGGTGGCGCACGCCTTTAATCCGAGCACTTGGGAGGCAGAGGCAGGCGGATCTCTGAGTTCGAGGCCAGCCTGGTCTACAGAGTGAGTTCCAGGACAGCCAGGGCTATACAGAGAAACCCTGTCTCGAAAAACCAAAAAAAAAAAAAAGTCTCTGTGACCTTTAAGATAAATGTATTTTGGTGGAATAAGTGAAAAACTTGTTAAACAGATGATTTAGTCCTACTTCTTAAGCTTTTTTATGGCTGTAGCTTAAACTAACTGTAAAACCCTGTACAGATTCGAGAAATGATGGAGTCCTTTGAAGGCCCTCAGCCTGCAGATGTGAGGCTGATGAAGAGGAAAACAGGTGAGAGCGTGCTTGGTTCCTGCTTGTGAGAGTTCTCTTCCCCATTCCCACCTCAGTCCCTAAAAAACATCCTGATAAACCCCAGCCTTCAAACACATGAATTCAGAATGAAAGGTTTGCCATGGCTAAGGAATATGAATGACTTTGAAAATGATGCTAGCATCTGAGGAACTTTTTAAAAACTTTGCTTTTAGGGGTTTTCTTTTCCTTCGGTAAGTAGTGATTTATAAACTCCTTGTTTGACTGTTCATAGTCGGTTGCATGGTTACTTAAGTGTGGAATCAAATCAAGTGGCATTTAATTCAGGCGGCTGTTCCTTGCCATGGCAAAGTATCAAGAAGATCCCCAAGTCAAGTCACATTTGTAAAGCTGCTTCCCAATTGGCTTTGTCACGCAGTGTTGAAGCAGTGGGAGAGAGATTCGCCTGTTATAAAGGAACTGACTAACACGAGTATCCCGTCTATATCTGAATGCTGTCTCTAGGTGTAAGCCGTGGTTTCGCCTTCGTGGAGTTTTATCACTTGCAAGATGCTACCAGCTGGATGGAAGCCAATCAGGTTGCTTCACTCACCAAGTCTAGATATTCATGAAAATGGAACAAGTCTGTACAATTTAAAAAAAAAAAAAAAAAAAGGTTGAAGGAGTGGTTTGTTCCAAAGGAGTGACTTGACTTTAATATTTTTAACAACAAAAAAAGCTTTGTGTATATTAAAATTGACATTACTAGAGTAAATACAGTTCCAAGAAGACTGTTGCAGAATTTGTTCTGATTTTAAACATGGCTATATAACAGAACTTTACCTTCTGAAAATCTGCATGGTAGTCAACAATATAACCATTTCCTGACTGATTACATTCCTGCTCGTTGTAAGCATTGAGAGCATCGAAACTATCAAACTCCATTAGACAGTGAATACAGCGGAAGTCTGTAACAGGCATTTCTACTCATGATTCCTTGTTTTTGCCTGAAGACCATATGCCAACCAGAGGCATGACCTCTCAGATGGATCTTGTAGAATATTTGAACTATAAGGCTTGATAAGATTAGTATGGAATCAGTGTGTTCTTGCTGTCTAATCTAGGCATAGTGGCATTAAGAATCTAATGTTCCAGAGAATGCCTCTTAAAATCTGCTCAGAATAAATCATCTATTGAAGCCTTAACTGAAATATTATATATAATCTCAAGATAATATTAAATGTTTGTCACTTAAAGTTTTTTTTCAAGAACCACAAAGGACAATATACTTAACTACCTTTAAGTAGGAAGTTACTTGACTTGTGTGTGTGTTTTTTAACAGCATTTTATGATTCTAGTTAGGTTATATAATTGGCCAATACATCCATTTATAGCAAGACTTAATTTAAGATAAGGGCATTTTGCCGGGCGGTGGTGGCGCACGCCTTTAATCCCAGCACTTGGGAGGCAAAGGCAGGCGGATTTCTGAGTTCGAGGCCAGCCTGGTCTACAGAGTGAGTTCCAGGACAGCCAGGGCTACACAGAGAAACCCTGTCTTGGGGAAAAAAAAAAAAGATAAGGGTATTTCTTTGGCCAATTTGTATTGAAGATTCTCAATTTCTTGTCAGGCCTTGTAGCATAAGACTATAATCCTAATGCACTATCTCAAAAAAAATAGAATATACTCTTAGTTTCTTAACCCAGAAGGGACTCACTCTTGTAATCTCAGACTCAGGAGAGTGAGTTAGGAAGACAGCCATGAGTTTAAGGCCTGCCTGGGCTACAGAGTAAGACTTTTGTCTTTAAAAAAAAAGATCAAGCCAGGCAGGCAATGGTGATGCACAACTTTAATGGCATCACTCAGATGGATCTCTTGAGTTTGAGGACAGCCTGGTCTATGGCATGAGTTCCAGGACAATGAGACCCTAATGAGACCTGCCTACTACCTAATGAGACCCTGTCTATAAATAAATAACCAGCCATCACAGTCCTTTTTTTTAAAGTAGAGCTTCATTCATGTCTTACCACGGATACTATTCTAGTAAATCTAGAATGTGCACAATAAAACTTCCAGTGTAAATCTATTTTCTTGACAGCCACTTTGATACAGTAGATGTATCAGAATGGACAACCTAAGAAATTAAAACCTATAAGACATTTTAAAGTTTTTGCAATTTTAATGTATACAAAGCTTTATTAATATGTAATTTTTTTTATAATTCAAATTCACTCCAGAAATAAAAGGCCAGTAGGATTAGGAACCCAGTGGTAGATTGGAGTCTCTTCCAACACACATCCCTCCTAGTGGGATATGTTGATGTCTTACATTTGCTTCTGTACATCATAGTGCATAGATGGCCTTTCTATTCTTTCTGACTTGGCCAGACATGCAGTTTTGCCTTTAGATGCTACAAAGACAAAATTCTTAGCATGATTTGTGAGAACCAAATTGCCCGATAATATTTATTTGTAAAGGGGTTAGACTCCTTTTAAAAATCTGAGCTGAATATGTTGGCTCATGCCTTTAATCCTAGAACTCCAGAGGCAGAGACAAGGCAGATTTCAGAAACACATAGTGAGACCATGTCTCAAAAAATGTGAAATAAAATCTGCATATCCTATTTAAGTCTATTCTGATAGTATTAGACAATTATTCCAACCACCATTCCCCTTCCTGTGAAAAGAACAGAGAAGATGCTCCTATTAAATGAAGGCTCTTTGGGGGCAGGTGTCAGGGATGCTCTTGGCTGGATTGAGTCAGCTCAGAGTTTTGACCTTTGAAAGTAAAGTCCCTTTTACTCACTTGGTTTACTTAAATAATAAGGTATTATATACTTTATGAACTTTCCTAACCCCCTGAAGAAACTTCATTGGCCTCCTGGTTACTCATCCTGAAGAGAGTACAATTTATTTCAGAGAAAAAGCACACCAGTCACCTAGGACATGACATGATCACATTTGGCAAGAAAACCTTTTAGCTGTTTGAGAGTTGGTAGCATTGAGAGTAGTCCTTACTCAGAAGGAGATATGATCAAGTTCCCTTTGAAGATCACACACACACACACACACACACACACACACACACACCCTTCTCCCTTTGTCCTTCCAAAAAACACATCCTGAAGCAAGAATTTGGGGGAAGGAAAAATACAAAGGCTTTTACATTATACAAGGATGGGGGACTGGGAAAAGGTGACGCCAAGCACAAGGACACCATGTTAAGGGCTAATAAAGGAGACAGTCTCAGAACTGGAAGAGGCCTGTCTTCTGTTTGAAATATACTGTCACTCTCAGGCATCCTGTCAATGCTAAATAGTAGGACTTCCGTCTCTGCGGGAGACACAGCCTGGTGCATGTCAGCGTTTAGTGTTTGGCAGCTTTCTCAGCACTCCCTGACTCCGTTTACCTTTACTCCGAATCCCATTCTCTTACTGCCTATCTGAAGCATTGGATGGGCAGAGTATAGGTGGCGGTGGTTGGTCTTCCCCGTATGTTGTCCATTTAATTCCAGAGCACTGATTTTTCCGAAGTGTGCTCTGCCCTGGGAAAATGGACACATATTTCTCACAATGGGAATAACTAATTGCTTCTTTTTTTTTTACAGAAAAAATTGGTGATTCAAGGAAAGCACATTGCAATGCATTATAGCAATCCCAGACCTAAGTTTGAAGATTGGCTTTGTAACAAGGTAAGCATATATTCTTCCCAAATAAATATACTGAGTTTTTCTCTTTGCCCATGTGTTTGATATCTTAACAAGAAAATGAGAACAATGACTGGCTTGTATCAGAAGTCTATTTTTTATGTGACTCCTGACTTTTCTTTGGTCTTCCTGTGCTGGCATTAGAGACAGGATCATGGACTTTATAGTTTTCTTTCTTTCTTTTTTTTTTTTTTTTTTTTTTTTTGGTTTTTTCGAGACAGGGTTTCTCTGTGTAGCCCTGGCTGTCCTGGAATTCACTCTGTAGACCAGGCTGACCTCGAAATCAGAAATCCGCCTGCCTCTGCCTTCCAGAGTGCTGGGATTACAGGCGTGCGCCACCACCACCCGGCTCTTTATAGTTCTCTTATTACAGAGATCCAGGATTTTAACCTAGAGTTTCAATTAAGATTTTTTGATTGTTTGTTTTTTGTTTTTGTTTTTTCGAGACAGGGTTTCTCTGTGTAGTCCTGGCTGTCCTGGAATTCACTCTGTAGACTAGGCTGGCCTTGAACTCAGAAATCCGCCTGCCTCTGCCTCCCAAGTGCTGGGATTAAAGGCATGCGCCACCACGCCCGGCTTTCAATTAAGATTTTTATATGTTTCGCTTTCTTGCTTATGAAATTTGTTTTATTTATTTTATGTATATGAGTACATTGTTGTTATCTTCAGACATACCCAGAAGAGGGCATCAGATCCCTTTACAGATGGTTGTGAGCCACCATGTGGTTGCTGGAAATTGAACTCAGGACCTCTAGAAGAGCAGTCAGTGCTCTTAACCACTGAGCCATGTCTCCAGCCCTGCTTATGAAATTTTTAAGATCTCAGCTTTTGACATACCCTTGTATATTGCCCTCTGGTGTTAATAAATATCCCTTAGAACTTTGATGTACAGTAGTATTGCTCCTGTCACCAGTGCTGAATTTTGAACTTGCTATGAGTCTTACTATTTTGAGAGTACTAAGATTACTACTCAGTGCGCATGAGTCTGCTATGAAGAAAGTTCCTGTTGGTGTTATATTGTGTTTCTATATATGACCGACCATGTAATGGCTGCTTCAAAAAAACCTCATCTTGGTGAAGTTGAATCCTACTTCAAATTACAATGTTTTTCTTGGAAGAATTCACAGCATCTAGGCACATGCCCTTTGTGTAGGATACATACTGGCAGTTTTTGCTTTTGTATTTAGTTATCAAGTTACCTGTGGCCTCACTGCATTAACCCACATGATGACTAGAAAGCCTGGACTAACGTAAGAAATAATTACAGATAAAACTTTTTTTTTTCCAGTGCTGCCTTAACAATTTCAGGAAAAGACTAAAATGCTTCCGATGTGGAGCAGACAAGTTTGGTAAGCGTGGATTCAGCTGTTTGGAAAATGCAATTAAACCTGACTTACTGCCTGTCAACCTGAGGAAAATTGTAGATTTCTAGGATATTTGAACTAGGAACTTACATAGTAACCTAACTCTTTTACCTTGGGCTAAGTAGACCCTGATGCTGATTGTGAAAGAACAGAAAATTCTTTTCCAAAATTAAGGTGCTGTTCGCCTGGTTTGCATGCTACCTCTGCTTTTGTTTTATATATTGTGGTATTATCTCCCAGTGGTCCAGTAGTTGGATTCCATATTAGCTGTCAGAATTATGAGGTTAAAGTATAGCCACAGATTTCTTAAAAGAAAATAGCATGGTGTCTCATACTTCTGCTGAATTAGAATAAAAAGTTCAAAGCCAGCATGGGTTAGTTAGTAAGTTTCAAGGTGACCTAAGTTACAAAGGAAGATTATCAAGAAATGGTGGCAGGCAGAGTGGGAGGTGGTTCAGTAGCTAAAGTAATTTCTGTGCAAGTTTAAGCTTGAGGACCTGAGGTCACATAATTTAAAAAAAAAATTAGGCAGGGCATGTTGGCATGTAGTGCTGGAGAGGTGCAGCAGGGCGATCCCTGGTGCTCTGGCCAGCCTCCATTCATGTCAGCTCAAAGTGAATGAAAAACCTTGTCAGAAGGTAAGATAGACACCCCTGCACTTACTTACACTTACACACACACACACACACACACACACACACACACACACAAGTGAGCATGTGCTTATGCCATACAAAGAGACATCACCACCAGTTTTGTTTTGTTTTTTAAATGTCTGCTAGATAAAAAGGCTTGGCTCTCAGGAGATCAAAGATGATCTAGAGTCCAGATCATCCTCAGCTATATAGCAAGTTTGTTACCAGCCTTGGCTAGATGAAACTCTCATACATAAGTACCTCAGAAGTTATGTTTCTTTGTTTAAAAATATTTTGGAGGTGGGAATGGTGGTTCATATCTCTAATCCTCACAATTCTCAGGAAACTGAGATAGGATTGCCAAGAGTTCAAGACTTGTCTGGACTTTGTACTAAGACCATGTTAAGACTATTGAAAACAAAAAGAAAATGCCCTGGGGAGGTAAAGATGAATATATCTCTGGCAGAGCTCTTGCCAAGCATGCACAAAGGACCTTGATTTCGCACACATATCCCAACGGCCATGAAAAGAAAGAAGCGGGGCTTGACTGTTTGTTTGCTTGTCTTCATTTGGATCTCCTTTACTCCTAGACTCTGAACAGGAAGTGCCCCCTGGAACCACAGAGTCTGTTCAGTCCGTGGATTACTACTGTGATAGTGAGTTCAAGCATGATCCTTTGACTTTTTTTATGTTAAAAGTTGACCTCTGGGCTGGGCGGTGGTGGCGCACACCTTTAATCCCAACACTTGGGAGGCAGAGGCAGGCAGATTTCTGAGTTTGAGGCCAGCATGGTCTACAGAGTGAGTTCCAGGACAGCCAGGGCTATACAAAGAAACCCTGTCTCAAAAAAAAAAAAAAAAAAAGTTGGCCTCTGAGCAAGCTCAGACCTCTCACATTTTTAAAATGAGCATCCACAACTTTAGTTTGCCCTATGGGAGATTGATCTTTGGAATTTTCTTAGCCTAGCAAGGTGAAAAATAAACTAGAACCTACAAAATGTATATTTTTGCCTGTAAACCTGCCTTTAAAAAGCACTGATGGTGAGAAAGCTTAATTGTTATTTTTCTCATTTACCAACAGCGATCATTCTTCGGAACATAGCTCCGCACACGGTGGTGGACTCCATCATGACTGCACTCTCTCCCTATGCTTCCTTAGCTGTCAATAACATTCGCCTCATAAAAGACAAACAGACACAACAGAACAGAGGCTTTGCATTTGTGCAGCTGTCTTCTGCAATGGTAAGGGTCTACTCTGATCTTACTGAGTTTGTCCCCCTTCTTTTTTTGAAAAAAATATCCTTTTTTCTGTGCTGTTAAGAGGGCAGTAGTAGTAGCCTGGTCAGTTAAGTATAGCCTGCAGCCAAATCTTTCCTTTTTCAACAAAAATCTGCAGGCTGGAGTGATGTCTCAGTCATTGGTTATTGTTCTTCCCAGGGACCTAAGTTCAGTTCCTAGGACCTATCAGGTGGCTTAGAGCCACCTGTAACACCATCTAGCCTCTTCTAGCCTTTGCAGACACCCATGTGTAACATACACACCTACATACAACTTAAGTGAAAATAAGTTTTGTTTTTTTTTTATTTTCACTTTGATGCCGAGTTGTTTAGTGGCAAAGTGTCCTAGTCTCTGGGTTTAAGCTCTACCATCAAAATACAAAAACTGGCTCAGAGGTTAAGAGCACCAACTGCTCCTCCAGAGGTCCTGAGTTCAGTTCCCAACAACCACATGGTGGCTCACAACCATCTGTAATGGGATCTGATGCTTTCTTTTGGTATGTGTCTGAGGACCTATACATAAAATAAATATTTTTTTTTAAGATTTATTTATTGTGTGATGGTGTCTGCAGAACATTACACAGTAAGTAGTCCCTAAAAAAAGTTTTGTTTTGTTTTTAAAGATTTATTTATTTATTATATGTAAGTACACTGTAGCTGTCTTCAAACACTCCAGAAGAGGGCATCAGATCTCATTACGGATGGTTGTGAGCCACCATACCAGATGTCTGGTTCTTAGGCCATCATGACTTCTTAGTAGTAGTGAGAACAAACTACTGACAAAGAACTTCATTCAGCAAAGTAGGCAACTTTTCCTGTATGATAGGGGAAGATAATTTCATTTCCTAGGCTCAGGCATCACATGCATATTTGGGTCTCCTAGAACTGAAGTTGTAGGTGGTTGTGAGCTGCCATATAGGTGCTGGGAATAGAACCTGCATCCTGTGGAAGAGCAGCCAGTTCTTTTAGCTGCTACAACATCTCTCCAGCCCTAAAAGTCAAGTAACAGCCCTGCTCTGTGGCCCATGCTTCTCTGGAGGCAGAGACAGGTAGGTCTCTGTGTGCTGGAGGCCAGCCTGGTTACATATTAAGTCCTGGCTACAATATATAGTTATAAAGAATTGACAGAACTGAAGTTTGTACCTTTAGAATGATTTAATATTTGTTCCTGTAACAATTCTGGATAACTTCATGTCTGAGGAGTGTTTCCTTTCTCAAACTTGTCCAGAAACAGGCTAAGACATTACTGCTTGCTTCTTTGTTTCTTTCTTTTCTCCTTCCTTCCTTCCTTCCTTCCTTCCTTCCTTCCTTCCTTCCTTCCCTCCCTCCCTCCCTCTCCCTTCCTTCCTCCCTCCCTCCCTCCCTCCCTCCCTCCCTCCCCCCCCCTCTCTATTTCTCTCTCTCTTTCTCTCTTTCTTTCTTTCTGGAAAACTTTGTTTTCTTACAAGGTATAGGTGGTAGGGTAATATTTAATTCTTTTTCCTCACTTTGTCCTTCAGGATGCCTCTCAGCTGCTTCAGATATTACAGAGTCTCCATCCTCCATTGAAAATTGATGGGAAAACTATTGGAGTTGATTTTGCAAAAAGTGCCAGAAAGTGAGTGTTGTCTTTATCCTTATTTCAAGCTCTTAACAGCTCCATATTTACTTATATAAGGATGTTTGCCAATTGTACCTCAGCTCCATACTGTCGCACGATTTCCCTGGGTAGACCAAAAGAGAGAAGATTGTCTTCTCTTAGGGTTTATCTTTCCAGTCCTCTATCACCAGTTAATAATGGCTGCCAGAAATGGTTTCATTATGTGTGTTGAAGACACATTCTATTCAAACTCAAGCAGTGTAATGCAGACCTGTCCAGAAATAATCCTTAGCTTGCAGGACAGTATGCTAATGTATTACATGACTGTCTAATGCTGTAGGTATCCTTGTTTAGAGCCTGGAGATGGTTTAGTAGGTACAGCACTTACCATAACTGTAACCTTGGTGTTGAGGTACAGACAAGGAAATCCTGGCAGACCCTGTCTCAAAAAGTAAGGCACAGAATGAGAAGAGGATACCATATGTCGCCGGGCGTGGTGGCACATGCCTGTAATCCCAGCACTTGGGAGGCAGAGGCAGGCGGATTTCTGAGTTCGAGACCAGCCCGGTCTACAGTGAGTTCCAGAACAGCCAGGGCTACACAGAGAAACGCTGTCTCGAAAAACCAAAAAAAAAAAAAAAAAAAAAAAAAGGTCGGTCGGATACCATATGTCAGCCTCTAGTCTCCACATACAATGAGCACACCTTCACGTGTACTGTACACAAGGTTTCCTTTTCTAGTATCACTAATCATCCAACACATACCTTGTTGGATCACTTACAAAGTAGATTAGTGACATCCACCAAGGTTTACAAAGGCCCCTCTTAGGAAATTCAATCTTACTAGTATCTGAAACACATATGTATGTCCTTCCCCAACCCCAAAGGCTGGAATGGATTTGGCACAGTGGACACACAAACTTTAGACATACAGAGAATCATGTGATGCTACCTCTTTGTAATTTCAGAGATTTGGTCCTTCCAGATGGTAACCGTGTCAGCGCCTTCTCAGTTGCTAGCACAGCCATTGCCGCCGCTCAGTGGTCATCCACTCAGGTGAGAGTAGTAGCAAAGGGTCTCTTCGTTAAAGTGGCTTTGCTTGTCGTGCTAAACATAAGCTTGCTTCTGAAATGTTTTTAGCGATTGCGTTCAGGCATCTTTATTGCCTACTAATTTTACATTTGGTTCTTTTTCTTTTGACATTCTACAGTCTCAAAGTGGTGAAGGAGGCAATGTTGACTACAGTTACATGCAGCCAGGCCAGGATGGGTATACACAGTACACTCAAGTAGGTGGACTTAGCTAACATTCAATTTCTAATCTACAGACTGTGTATAAGATAGCAGCTTTAATGGTGGACTTTCCCTTAGTACTCACAGGATTACCAGCAGTTTTATCAGCAACAAGCTGGAGGGCTGGAGTCTGATACATCAACTACATCAGGTAAAAAGCATCAACTTTATTGTGCTTTTGTTTAAATAACTGTGGTTAAGGAAATATTAACTAGACCCAAAGCTACAAGTACATATCTGTGCAAGACTTGAGAGGGCATGCTGAAGACTGTCATTATTAGCCCAAAAGTCCAGTAAATTATTGTGGATACTGACTCAATATAACTTCTTAGAGACAGTGCTATGATTAACTCTGTTCTTGGAATTTAGCTATGTTTCCCACCTCATGTTGAATCTTGAGTGACCACAGTTTAGCTCAGCATGTGGCCCAATAGCAACACCCACCAGCAGAGCCACAATAAGAGAACACTGGTAGCCATTGTGATCGCCCACACCTTTAATCCCAGCACTCTGTAGACAGAGGCCAGGCTGACCTAGAGATTGAGCTCCAGGACTATACAGATAAATGTCTCCAAAAAAGTGGGGGGGAAACTTTTGCAGTTAGATATCGTAGTCGTGTAGCTGGGTGTGGTAGCCCACAAATTCTAGAGTCAGAGGCTGATGGACCTCTGTAGGTGCAAAACCTTCATAGTGAAACGTGCAGAGAGTGGAGTTGTTGGGGCTAGGGATGAAGCTCAGTTTGTAAAGTGCTGTGTGGCATGCATGAGGCCCAGACTAAATCCCCAGCACTGCATAAAACTGGGAATTGTTGTGCCTTTAATGTCAGAACACAGAAGGGGGAGATAGGACGACCAGAAGGTCTCGATCATCCTTAGGGTTTTAGCAAGTTCCAAATTAGCCTGTGTGCTATATGATGCTGTCATTGAAAAAAGTTTGCTTTAAATATTCTTCCACGACTATTAAAATATAAAGTCTTAAGGGTCAAATCTTTTCTTACCTCAAAGATACAGATTTTTGCTTCTCTTCCTTTCTTAGCCATAATATGGAATGTAAAAGTTTTTTGATTTTTTTGAAGCAAGGTTTCTTTGTGTTGTCCTGGCTGTCCTAGAACTCACTCTATAGACCAGGCTGGCCTCAAACTTACATCCCAGTCAGGATTCATGAGTTTGAGGCCACCATTTAAACTACTTAACAAAACCCTGCTCCTTCCACATACATCCCACCCCTAAACAAGACAGACAGAAACAGCTCACAGAGTGAAGGCTAAAATGAACAAGTGTGCTGGAGTTCATACTGTGGCTCTGCCTGCCCTTCTGTTTGTCACCAGGCACCACAGCGACCACCACCTCAGCAGCTGTCGTGTCCCAGAGTCCCCAGCTCTATAATCAGACCTCCAATCCACCTGGCTCTCCGGTAATCTTTTGCTCTTAAATACAGAATTGATAGCTTTGTTGTGATGTTGCTATTACCCTTTCCTGGTGTATGAGCCAGGATTGACTAATTACATACATTTTACCTAATTTCTTTATTAGGTTTTTAAAAATTATTATATGTATGTGCATGTGTTTTAAATATAAAGTACCAAGCAGGTCATATTTATACTTTGTAAATGCTTCTGCTTGACCTATAGAAAGTTGTCAGCATGTCTTTGCTATAGAGCTGCCCTAGATCCTTGCTGCAGAGCATCTCTCAGGGGAGTCTTTCCTCCTAGATGATTGCAGTGACTTAGTTCTCTTAAGAGGCTTTACAGTTGAAATTACATTGAAGCTAATGTTCTTTCCAGACTGAGGAAGCACAGCCTAGCACTAGCACAAGTACACAGGCCCCCGCTGCTTCCCCTACTGGTGTAGTTCCTGGTACCAAGTATGGTAAGCCAACCTCATGGGACTCTTGACAGTTGGAAGGTCATCATTTTTGCCTTTCTTGTTAATAAAGTTCCTCTCCCTTTGAAACGGGTGTCAGAGGGACAATTGGGAATGTGAAGAAAGAATATTGAGGCCTGTTGTAGCTCACTGGCTTAGAGATTAATGTCTAGTTTCTTACATTGAGTGATTGGCTGCATTTTGTTTTTGCAGCGGTACCTGACACTTCTACTTATCAATATGATGAATCTTCAGGATATTATTATGATCCTACAACAGGGCTCTACTATGACCCTAACTCACAGGTAAGTGCTATTTCCCTCCTTAATATCACTAGAAAAAGCTAGTTTCACTTAATACTTTTACAGGGCATGAGATGAAATATTCCCTAAAAGAATTGTGTGACCCAGATAAGTTGTAAGATTTTTCTTTAATTAATTTCTTCATGGCCACCAATAAATAATTTTCATTTCAGGATTTAGGGTTAAAAGATGTTTACAGTCCCAATGAGATGCCTCAGTGGGTAAATGTGCTCACAGTGCCAGCCTTAATTTGATCCTTAGGGCCGAGAGTGGCAGAAGAAAGCCAGTATCCTGTCCCCAGTTGCCCTCTGACCAGCATGTACATGCCTCATTTCACACATTGCACAAACACATTGCACACAGAACCGATCAAATGTTCTGAGGTGAGCTGGAGAACGGGCTCCGTGGATAACATTATGTGCTCCCCTTGCGCAGACCTATTCAAATCCCAGCACCAACATAGCAGCTCACACCACCCACTTCCAGTTCTAGGGTATTCGATGCCCTCTTGTGGCCTTCGTGGTCACCAGGCACAAACATGGAGTGTGTGTATGCATTCAGGCGAAACACTCTTACACATATAATAAGGGGTTTTTGTGTGTGTTTTTTTTCCCTACTGTTTTGAGGTATATTGTATATACATAAAAGTGTATGAGTAGTGAATGTATTTGAGTTCTTGTAATTTTTTTTCAGGTTTATTTCATGTGTGCTTTGCCTGTGTTTATTATGTTTGCTCTGTGTGTATAGTGTCCACTGGGGCTACAGTAGGGCGATGGATGCCCCGGGACTGGAGTTAGAATAGATGGCTGTTAACCACTGTATGGGAGCTGGGAATTGAATCTTTGGGTTTTGTTGGTGAGGGTTTTTTGTTTTGTTTTGTTTTTTGTTTTTCTTTTTTGAGTCAGGGTTTCTCTGTGTAGCCCTGGCTGTCCTGGAACTCACTGTGTAGACCAGGCTGGCCTCAAACTCAGAAATCCACCTGCCTCTACCTCCCAAGTGCGGGATTAAAGGTGTGCGCCACCACCGCCCAGCGGGAATTGAATCTTAATGTTTATATGGATGAATGCATGCATACACACACATACACCAGTAAGAACATTCCCGGCATATCTGCATAGTCCTCAGGCTTGTTGCCGATTAGTACCCTCCCTCTTCAGCATCCAGCATTTTGATTCTATTTTTAGAGGAAGTTTTATCAAATTAAGAGTGGTGGTGGCAGCCGGGCATGGTGGCGCACGCCTGTAATCCCAGCACTTGGGAGGCAGAGGCAGGCGGATTTCTGAGTTCGAGGCCAGCCTGGTCTACAGAGTGAGTTCCAGGACAGCTAGAGCTATACAGAGAAACCCTGTCTCGAAAAACCAAAAAAAGAAAAAAGAAAAAAAAGAGTGGTGGTGGCACACGCCCTTGGTCCCAGCAGTTAGGAACAGAGGCAGGCAGTCACTGAGTTCCAGAGCAGCCTGGTCTACAGAAGGAATGGTAACACAAGCCTCTAATAATCCCAGGACTTAGTGAGTAGAGAAAGGCTGTGAGTGTGACCCCAATCTATATGGCAAATTCAAGGCAGCTATGGGCTACAAAGTCAGGCCCTGTCTCAAAAACAAGAAAGAAAGGAAGATTTTTGTGCCAAGCATGGTGGCACAAACTTGTAATCCACCACTCAGGAAGTAGAAGCAGGAATATCAGAAACTCCAGGGCTACATGGATGATATTTAAAAAAAAACTGTCGGGGCTGAAACTCAGCTCTTGATACTGTTCCCAGAGGACCTTGGTTTGGGACCCAGCACACACTCACGACTGCTCATAGCCATCTACAGCCTCCATCCAGGGGATGCAGAGCCTTTGTCACACCCCTATGCCCATATGCAGACACACATCTATGCACACATGACTACAACTAATACAAATGACTTTTTTTTTGTTGGTTTTTTGTTGTTGTTGTTGTTGTTGTTGGGGTTTTTTGTTGTTTGTTTTTTGTTTTTTGTTTTCTCCGAGACAGGGTTTTTCTGTGTAGTCCTGGCTGTCTGGAACTCACTCTGTAGACCAGGCTGGCCTCAAACTCGGAAATCCGCCTGCCTCTGCCTCCCAAGTGCTGGGATTACAGGCATGCGCCACCATGCCCGGCTTACAAATGATTTTTTAAGGCTAGAGAGATGGCTCAGTGGTTAAGAGCACTGACTGCTCTTCCAAAGGTCCTGAGTTCAATTCCCAGCAACCACATGGTGGCTCACAGCCATCTGTAACGGGATCTGATGCCCTCTTCTGGAGTGTCTGAAGACAGCTCCAGAGTTCTTGTCATATATATATATATATATTTTTTTTTCTAAAAAAAATCTTTTCAGAGGATATAATATATGAGAGAAGAACTTTTTTTAAAAAAAGCTCTTAAGAAAAACATTTGCTGGGCAGTGGTGGCGCACGCCTTTAATCCCAGCACTTGGAGGCAGAGGCAGATGGATTTCTGAGTTCAAGGACAGCCAGGGCTATACAGAGAAACCCTGTCTTGAAAAAAAAGAGAGAGAGAAAAAAAAAAAGGAAAAGAAAAACATTGAAATAGCCTAGCTAGAAGCGTTAAATTCTAGGTGGGTCGTCTCCCCCCCCTTGAAATAAAATTTACCATTTTAATAAGAATATATAATTTGGTGGATTTTAGTGTAATCATTTTGTTAGCAACTAGCACCTCTAATGTACAGAACTTTTTTTTTTAGATTTATTTATTTATTTATTTATTATATGTAAGTACACTGTAGCTGTCTTCAGACATATCAGAAGAGGAAGTCAGATCTTCTGGATGGGTGCTGGATCCCACGTGGGTGCTGGGATTTGAACTCAGGACCTTCTGAGGAGCAGTCAGTGCTTTTAACCGCTGAGCCATCTCTCCAGCCCATCTACAGAACATTTTTATCTCAAGTTTCTCCCCTTCCTCTGTCTCTGCCTTCCACCAGCCCCCCCCAAAAAAAAACAAACAAACAAAACAAAACACTAATAGACATTTTTGTCTCTGGGCTTACCTGTTATAAATGGACTCAGACACTATGGTCTTAAGTGTTTAGCTTCTTTATTTAGCATGCCTATGTATTCTTGAGGATGGGTTTAGCATGTCTAGGGAATATTTTATTTTTGTTAGAATCTATAACTTAAGGAGGGAAAGCAACATTAACACTCCATAAATAAGTATCTATTTATACCTAGGAACTGTGTATATAGCATAGCAAAACAAGTACATTTACCAGGAAGTTGACATTGAGTGCCTGGGATTCTGAGAGGGAAGTGTGAAGAAACAATTGCTGCCTGCCTGTGTGCCTAATGTCCTCCTCGTTTGTTCACTGCCATCCTTTGCTGAGGCTGACATCTCCATGGCAGTTCTCCTTCATTCAGCCATAGATGTGACCATCCCACAGTTCCTTTCTCTGTAAGAGACATTGTAGAGGACCCAGCTAGTAGAATAGGTGAAGGCCCTTGCTGCCAAACCTGATGGCGCAGAACCTAGATCGCAGAAGAAGAAAACTAGCTCCTAAAGTTGTCTGTGACCTCTGAGCTGAGTATGAGCAACCAAACAGACACACGTACTAAACATGATTTCAAGGAAGAAAAGGGGGGCAAGGTATGGCACACATATCCTAGACAGAAGCAGCGGGCCTATGAGTCCAGATGACCAGCCTGGTCAACATAGTGAGTTCTAGGACAGCCAGGCGCTGTTGCAGAAACAACTACGTAAACCAAGTGCAGCACATGCCTATCATCCCACGTCTCTGGGGACAAAGCAGGAGGAGTAGGTTGGTTGGTTGGTTGGTTGGTTGGTTGGTTGGTTGGTTGGTTTTTCGAGACAGGGTTTCTCTGTGTAGTCCTGGCTGTCCTGGAGCTCACTCTGTAGACCAGGCTGGCCTCAAACTCAGAAATCCACCTGCCTCTGCCTCCCAAGTGCTGGGATTAAAGGCGTGCGCCACCACCGCCCGGCTGAGATCCTGTTTTAATTTTTAAATGTATACTTTATTATGGGTATTTTGCTTCCATGTGTACCACTTAAGTACCTAGTAGTCACAGAGGGGGTTGGATCTCCTGGAACTGGAGAAGAAATCATACTCTACTTTTTCTAGAAGTTTCATACTTTACTAGCTGGCTCATCCTCATGCATACCAAGGTGTTCTATGAGTTACTTCTGAGCAGGAAATACATAACACTAGTCCTGGGTATATTTGTTCTGGTTTTTTTGCCTGCTGTGTTGAAAAGTGTCTGGCTTAAGATTCCCTTTGTAGCTGAGAATGAAATCCTGTTCTTCCCTGCTGCTCCCACCTCCCAAATGCTAGGTTTACAGACAAGTGTCTAGACCAGACTTTTTGGGTTTTGGGGGTTCCCCCCCCCCGCCGCCACCCCCCCCCCCCCGAGACAGGGTTTCTCTGTGTAGCCCTGGCTGTCCTGGAACTCACTCTGTAGACCAGGCTGGCCTCGAACTCAGAGATCCGCCTGCCTCTGCCTCCCAAGTGCTGGGATTACAGGCGTGCACCACCACTGCCCGGCTTGGGTTTTTGTTTTTAAGATAAGTTCTCAACTATATAGGCTAAACTGACTTTATATTTGCAATCCTCCTGCCTAAGGTTCGTGAGTGCTAGGATTACAGACATGCATTACTTCTGACATAATATTTAACAAAACAGGCCTTGAGGTATAGCCAGTGAAGCAGTTACTTATATAGCATATGTATAGCCTTAGGACCAATCCCCGCTACCACAAAACCTTTATCAGCAAGTCTGTAATCACTGCCCTTTTTTCTTGTAGTACTACTATAATTCCTTAACACAGCAGTACTTGTACTGGGATGGAGAGAAGGAGACCTACGTGCCAGCTGCAGAGTCTAGCTCTAACCAGCAGGCTGGCCTGCCCTCCACAAAAGAGGGAAAGGAGAAGAAAGAAAAACCCAAGAGCAAAACTGCTCAACAGGTATGACCTGTCCAGAGACGCCATGGTTCCTTAGAGTTAACTCGACTTAATTCTTCATTTTTGGCTTACAACACTCAAGTCAGCTTTATCTGTATTCTTAAACCTGGCCTATTGCTCCTGTTGGTACAAGCCTGTAATGAAGCAACCTAAGATGCTAAGGCAGGAGGCTCACAAGTTTAGAGCCGGTATGGGTTTCTTTTCCCTCCCTCCCTCCCTCCCTCCCTCCCTCCCTCCCTTCCTTCCTTCCTTCCTTCCTTCCATTTATTTTCTCCCACCATCACCTTAGTAAAGCCCTGTTTCAGAGTAAACACCCCACTGGTAATACAACTCGGTGGTAGAGCACTTGCCTAGCATGTTCAGTTGCCTGACATTTAATCCATAAAAATAAAAACTGGGTTGGGCAAGAAATATAGCTTGTCTGGCTACATTTGAGCTCACATCTTCCAAGTAGTTGCCACTATAGGCCTGTACTGCCACACCAGTCTTTTATTTTGCTTTTATGTGTAGCATTTAATTCCAGGTCCCTAAGCAAAGTAGAAGGGTATATCAAAAAGGGCCTGGTCTCCTGGAAGAAAAACAAGGAGATTTTGCAAGACCATAGTGAGCTAAGACTACACAAACCCCTGTCTAAAAAAATAGTAAGCCAGGGAGCTAGGGAGATAGTTCTGCCTTTTTCACAAGAATGAGTAGAGTCTTCACAACCCAAATTTAAAAATCCAGGCATAGGGAGATAATTCAGCTGCACATAGTGCTCTTGTAGAAAAGCCGAGGGTTTTTTGTTTTGTTTTGTTTTAAGATTTATTTATTTATTTTATATATGTGAGTACACTGTCACTGTCTTCAGACACACCAGAAGAGGGCATTGGATCCCATGATAGATGGTTGTGAACCACCATGTGTTTGCTGGGAATTGAACTCAGGACCTCTGGACAAAACAGTGCTCTTAACTGCTGAGCTATCTTTCCAGCCCCGACAGGCCAAGTTTTAATCCCAGCACTAATGTTGGGCGTCTTCCATCTGAACCTCTGGCTCCAGGGAATGTGACACATGTCTCTTGCAGGCACTGCACTTGTACACACAGATACATACACATTTACGTAATTTAACATAGTATATAAATCTTTATGTGTTAGCCGGCTTGGGTGTAGAGTAGAGGTCAGAGACAATTAAAGGCATCAATTCTCCCCTCCTGTACCATGGGTTCCAGGGACCAAACTCAGACTACCTCTGAGTTATCTCATGAGTCCCACAACGGAAGATTCTTGTTGCTTTATTTATTGTTAGATTATAGAGAAGTAAGTGTTTTTTGATGGTGTTTGTTGTTTGATACTAGATTGCCAAAGACATGGAACGCTGGGCTAAGAGTTTAAATAAGCAGAAAGAAAATTTTAAAAACAGCTTCCAACCTGTCAGTTCATTGAGAGAAGAAGAAAGGAGAGAATCTGCGGCAGCTGACGCTGGCTTTGCTCTTTTTGAGAAGAAGGTAATGGTAACAGGAGCAGCCGTACTGTGTAACGGCCGTCTGTGTAGCATTGGAGGCTTATGGCTTGTTCTGTTTTCCAGGGAGCCTTAGCTGAAAGGCAGCAACTCATCCCTGAATTGGTACGAAATGGAGATGAAGAAAATCCCCTTAAAGTAAGCAGTACCACCTGTGTTTTAACCCGCTGTGTGGTTTGTTCCCACGTTGAATTTCTGCTGCATCTTGGCTAATGCAGTTCCCTCTTAAAATGAGATGCTTTTCTCTGTCAGTGGGTATTTGGAACAGCTTTGGTATATAGAATCCACATTGAGGGCTTTGTTTTCTGTGCCTGCGATCAGGTGAGATGGACCGATGAATGAAGCCTGGATCCCTAAGCTAAGTAAATTGGCTTTCAAGGCATTTGTAAATAGAGTTTTTAATGGTCTGGAAAGAAAATTAAGACAAAGCGAAAACTTACTTTCCTTGATAGATACTGGGCTAGCTGGGCCGTTGCTTTGATCTGTTGCTGTGTTTGGAGTTTTTATGCATGGTCAGTGGTTTAAACAGTCTATCTAAGAAACCATTTCTTGGGCTCCATGGGGTTGGTGCTAGAAGGCTGTTCCATATCTTTTTTGTTTTGTTTTGGTTTTGAGACCGGGTTTTTCTGTCTGTACTCTGACAGCTCTGGCTGTAGACCAGGCTGGCCTCGAACTCAGAAATCCGCCTGTCTCTGCCTCCCAAGTGCTGGATTAAAGGCTTGCGCCACCACCACCGGGCTTGTTCCATGCCTTTGATGAAGTGTTGTTTGCTACTAAAAGACAACACAGCCATGGAGGGTCTCTCACATTCTGGTGCTATTTTATCTGTGGAAATCCAGTGACTCATTGTCATTTTTATCCCCAGAGAGGTCTGGTTGCTGCTTATAGTGGTGACAGTGACAATGAGGAGGAGCTGGTAGAGAGACTTGAAAGTGAGGAAGAGAAACTAGCTGACTGGAAGAAGATGGCCTGCCTGCTGTGCCGACGTCAGTTCCCAAACAGAGACGCCCTGGTCCGGCACCAGCAGCTCTCGGATTTACACAAGGTGGCCTTGCTTCTCAAAGCTTATTGGGGAAGGGAAGGAATTTAATGGTGGGAGTGGTGACTCCAATGAAGGTTCAGTAAATAACCTTCTGTTGCATAGGTACGTGGTGTTATAGGAGGTAAGAGAATCATTGTGTCTTCATATACCCCAGGATTTGTTTTGGATGCTATGGTATATTGATATTTGACCAGAATATAAAACAAAAGTACTAATGTTATAACATTTCATATGAAAGTGGTCTGAATTCTAAGTATGTCTGTAAACTCTTTTGTAATAGCAAAATATGGACATCTACCGAAGATCCAGGCTGAGCGAGCAGGAGTTGGAAGCCTTGGAGCTGAGAGAGAGAGAGGTGAATACATGTGTCTGGATGAGAATCCTGACATACCTGCCCTTCTGTTTTGTTTAGATGGAGTCTTGCTATGTTCACAGGTTGGCCCTGACCTCTTGAGCTCACATCTTCCAAGTAGCTGTCACTATAGGCCTATATTGCCACACCAGTCTTTTATTTTGCTTTTATGTGTAGTATTTCATTCCAGGTCCCTAAGCAAAGTTGAAGGGTATATCAAAAACACTTGTCCAGCCATTGTACCTCTGTAAACTGGACTAGCCCCTGTCTGGTGAGCCCCACAGTGGCTTTTAGTCAGGGAAAAATGTTTCCTTCTTTGTTTCCTTCTTCCTTTCTTTCCTGATACTATAAGCTTTCCTGAATGATATAGAAGGTTTCAAATGAGGCACTGAAGACAGGAAAGCATGTGATGATTTCCCAGGCATGTAGAAGGGTGGAGTGCGCTACAAATGATAAACACGCCAAGAACAAAGGTTTATTAACCTGTCATGCCTGTGGGATTAGTGGTTGATGAGATAAGGCCAGATAGAACAGTAAGTGCATATAGAGGCCTATACATTAAAAATAAATCAGTGAGAGGAGTGGTCCTTGGTCGGGTGAAGGCTCAATAGATGCCTCAGTAGAAATTGGGGGAGGAGGGGGCTCGTGTGGGGGGGGCATATACTTGGAGTCAGGGGTTGGGAGTTTTGGGGGAGGGGAGAAACCAGGAAAGGTTTTAGCATTTGAAATGTAAATGAAGATAATATTCAATTAAAAAATAATGATTTTTTTTTAAAAAATGTTTATTTTGTGTATGTGAATATACTGTAGCTATCTTCAAACACACCAGAAGAGGGCATCAGATTCCATTACAAAGGTTGTGAGCCACCATGTCGTTGCTGGGAACTCAGGACCTCTAAAAGAGCAGTCAATGCTCTTAACCTCTGAGCCATCTCTCCAGCCCACATTAAAAATAATTTAGAACTTTTTTGGCCCAAGATAAATCTGGGGTATCTACTCAGAGCTTTTTGCTTTCCCCATTGATTATAGTTGCCAGCTCTCCAGGTAAGTCTCAGGAAGCCTGTTTTTTTTTTTTTTGTTTTTTTTTTTTTTTTTTTCTTTTCGAGACAGGGTTTCTCTGTGTAGCCCAGGCTGTCCTGAAACTCACTCTGTAGACCAGGCTGGCCTCGAACTTAGAAATCTGCCTGCCTCTGCCTCCCAAGTGCTGGGATTAAAGGCATGCGCCGCCACCACCCAGTGGGAAGCCTCTTTAACACTTCTCTGTTTCTGGGAGTCGACCCGTCCAAATGCTACCTGGGGATGCAGTTCTGACCTCAACCTTATGACAGTATCAAACAGTGAGACCAGAAGTGGTAAAGGGAACAAAGGAATTTGGTATTGAACTCCACACTAAATAGGCTCCAGGTTAAAAGGTACTGTAGGTTAACATCTGCATGTTTAAGACTATTGAAAGTTGAAATGAAGATACTCCTGCCTTATCTTTTTATTGTTGTTTTCTATATAGATGAAATACCGAGATCGAGCAGCAGAAAGACGAGAGAAATATGGAATTCCAGAGCCCCCAGAGCCCAAGCGCAAGAAGCAGTTTGATGCTGGCACTGTGTATGTGATGTGCACCATTTTCCAGTTCATTAGCTAGGGCTCTGGCTGTTTTAAGTAACTGTGTGTTTGCCACTGGCAGGAATTACGAGCAGCCCACCAAAGATGGCATTGACCACAGTAACATTGGCAACAAGATGCTGCAGGCTATGGGCTGGCGGGAAGGCTCAGGCTTAGGAAGAAAGTGTCAAGGCATCACAGCACCCATTGAGGTAAGCATAGGCTCTGACATCCATGGATGGTGCTGGGGGTGGGTTTGAAGGGTATTAGGCAAAGGCACATTTTCCTTGAAACCCTTTCTTATCTCCCTCGTGTGTCCTTTTGCTTTTGAAAGGGAATTGTTTCATTTTTTTTTTAGATAGGATCCTTCCTCTCCCCACTACTCACTATGTAGACCAGGCTGGAATCAAATCCAGAGATTTACTTGCCCCTGTCTAGAGAGTGCTGGAACTAAAGGCATGTGTCATAGGCCTAGTGCCCTTGTTTAAAAATTAAGATTTGGACAGATGGCTTTTCAGTTGAGAGTGCTTGCTGTTCTTGAGAGGCCCTGGGTTCAGTGCACTGCACCCACTCCGGAGCCTTTTCCCATTTCTGTTTTTTTGATTCCTTCCTCTGGTCTCCACGGGCACTGCACAAACATGGTGCACAGACATAAAAGCAAAATATTCATAGACATAAAAATGAGTAAATAATTAAAATATTCCAGGACCAATAAGATGGCTCAACAGGGAAGCCTAGCAACTTGAACCCACAGAAAACTAGAAGAGAACATCTTTTTTTTTTTTTTTTTTTTTTTTTTTTTTTTTTTTTTTTTTTTCGAGACAGGGTTTCTCTGTATAGTCCTGGCTGTCCTGGAACTCACTCTGTAGACCAGGCTGGCCTCGAACTCAGAAATCCTCCTGCCTCTGCCTCCCAAGTGCTGGGATTACAGGCGTGCGCCACCACGCCCGGCTAGAAGAGAACATCTTTACAAAGTTGTGTTCCGACATGCGTGCACCAAGTCATACGTGACCCCTACACACACAAAGTGACAATATTTTTTTTTAGTTTTAAAGAAAATTTAAGGCAGATACAATGGTACAGGCCTGTTTTTTGGCACACAGACAGGAGGGTCCCAAGGCCTAGCTGGTCAACTTAGACCGTGTCTTGAACCCACCCACCCCAACTTGCCCATCTTAAATTTAAATTTAGGAGAAGAAATAACTTAATTTTTCCAAGTCCTGGGCTCAGAGGCTCAAGAGCAGAAGGCTGAGACAGGAAGTGTCCCGGAGACTGCCCCACCATGCAGCACAGCCGTTGTCAGGCTGGTCTTGTTTTTATTTTTTGCAAGCATGTTTCCCAGGGTGTGTGTTTTATTGGCATTATCCATCCTGTTGGAATTTGTGCCTGTAATTACCTTTTCTGGACCTCAGCAAAGTGCTTTAGAGGCCTTACTAGCCTCGAATGGTCACTAACTAAGCATTCAAGTGGGTTCATTTTCCTTAGCCCCTGTATTGCCCCAGTTCTTAAAACTGCCTCCAGGTCCAGTGTCAACCTTTGTCTTGTCTTTATGGTAGCTTTGTTCAGTGGTGTAGATGGGATGAGAAGTGGGTACAGTCCACACCCTGCTTACCAGCTACTAACAATCTTTTTGTTTCCCCAGGCTCAAGTCCGCCTAAAAGGAGCTGGCTTAGGGGCCAAAGGCAGTGCCTATGGGTTGTCAGGTGCCGACTCCTACAAAGATGCTGTTCGGAAAGCCATGTTTGCCCGGTTCACTGAGATGGAATGAGACTGGGGAAGCAATGCTGGGTGCAGGGAGCAAGCCATCTCCTCAGTTGCTCTTACTGCCTGTCTCCAAGGGCATGCCTTGTGCTATTAAGTGTTAGGGTAAACCACTCCATTCTGAGGGGTTCTCCTACCTTAAATGAGCTCCCTTACGTGGGTTATCTGGTAAACAACCTTTCTTCCCACCTGAGGGTTTGTGAACAGAGGGGACAATGGGCTTTTTATACTAAGGTGTGTATATAATGTAAATGTAATGTGTTTTACATGTTGTAGCTTGTGTTGTGTCCCTACTTCCTGGGGGCTTGAGAAGTTCGGAGTGGATGTCAACACCAAAGCCACCACTGTCATTCATTGTTGTTATGTCTTTCTTGGCAATGGCCTTGTGTATATTTGTATATTATACATTTGTACAGAATTTTGGAAGATTTTCAGTCTAGCTGCCTCATCTGGCTCCTTTACAAAAGAAATACCTTCAAAAATGAGTTTCCTGTGTCTTTATTGAGAGAATGGTTGGTAAAGGCTGTTTAGTCAGTTGGATCTGCAGTTTTTCTTTGTGTTTGGTGTTTTTGAGATAGTTATAAAATTTAGGCTAGCCTCAGAAGACTCACTGTGTAGGCTGGTTTGTACTGGTAATCTTTCGGCTCCCTCTGCTTCCAGTTCCTAAGCATCGAGCTGACTGCTTCTGTCTCAGGATTCCAGCTCTGGGCCTGCCAGGGCAGAAAGCACATGACACGACAAGGTCACTGCTCATTGGATAGAACCTCCCTTTGGTTTTGCTCTTCAATTTAAAAAAAAAAAAAAAAAAAAAACGGTTTTAGATCTATGTGTGTTTGTTTAATGTCTGCATATGTGCATGTTGGCACCCACAGAAGCCACAAGAGGGTGTTGAAACTGAACTTAGGAACTGCTGTGTGGGTGTTGGGAATCAAGTGTGGGTCCTCTGGAGAGAACAAGTGCTCTAAACCACTGAGCCATCTCCAGTCCCTCTCACTATGTAACCCAGGCTAGCCTTGAACTTGGGGTCTTCCTGTCTCAGCCTCCAGAGTGTTGCGTTTATGGGCATGATCCCTCCCTGCCTTGACAGTGGTTCAGGTGAAACGTTTCTTTTTGCTGGGATGGAGTGGCAGCGCTCGCCCCAGCACCCCTCTCCCCCTCGCAGGGAGAAGTACTGAACACTTACAGGGCTTCCATCCTTGACAGTGGGGCAAGAAACATTTTGGACAAAAAGACTTAAATGCAATAGTAATTGATCTTAGGACCTAGTGCACCAAAAAAATGTCATCCGTGTGTCTGCATGTCTGTACCTGTGTATCAGTAGTCGCAGGTCCCCTGGGAGCCTCATGTGGGTATTGGGAGTCAAATTCAGGTTTTCTGTAAGAGCAGCCAGTGATTAATTGTCATCTATCTTCCAGGTTGTTACTGTGGTGGGGTGGGGGGCAGTTTATATAGCCCTGGCTTTCCTGGGACTCCCTGTGTACACTAGGCTGAACTTGAACTCACAAAGATCCTCCTGCCTTCGCCTCTCACGTGCAGGAACTATGGGTGTACCAAAGCAGCTGGGTGGAAAGTGTGGCTGCCAAACTCGGATGGGTTGCTCTAACAGTGAAAGCTTTAAATTGAATGTGAAATTCAATGTGAAATTGCTTTAACCCCCACTGACTTGATGCTGTCAGGGAAGGTAGTCTATGTTCAGGCAGGTGTGGAATTTACAATAGGAAGGACTTTAAGCAGGCCGGTCCCAGCCAGTTGAGTAGTTCCCTGGAGAGGTGTGTTGCAGCTTTGCTAGGCAAAGTGAGACCAAATGCAAAATTCCCAAGTGTGGGCATACATGGCAACCACTCAGAAATGAGGCCACACTTTCCCTACGCTTGGGCACTGTCATGTCAGCTGGACAAGTGTCTGCCCTGGGGACCACCAGCCAGTCCTACCTCCAGAACCCTCTAGGGGGAGGGTAGTGACTTTACCACCTGAGCAGCAGTCATAAGCAGCCTAATTAGCTGCCTCTGACAGACAGCATGGATGACTTTTGGTGAGCACAGGTAGGGTGGGCCCTGGAAGCTCCTAATGACTGCAGTGGGTTCATCAAAGCTTGGCTGGTAGTGCCTGCCCTGCACAAGGCAGCCCTCCCTCGACCATCTCAAGCCTTAGGTTGACTGCAACACACCGACAGGAGCACTTGAATCCTCACCTACTTATTAGAAGGGGAAGGGACTCTCACAGTCCTTAGCTGCACCTGCGGCCATGCATCTGAGCCCAGTTTAGTTTTACAGACTTGGGGCTCAAGTCTCACACATGATCAGGTTTGAGGAACCCTGGTACTGTATAGCTCTCACCCCTGATAACTAAGGCTGAAGTCCTTATGGGCACAGATACCCTCCTACTTTCAACCTCATTGCCAGGAACAAAATTAGCCTGCCTACCGGGTGCCTTTCCTCCTAACCGTCTTTGATTGGGCTTGAGAAGATGTGTGTTGCTGAGGTAATGCAAATCCCCCATCAGCCTAGGCTGACCTGCAGGAAGCCTCCAGAGTTTCTGAGTCCAGACTGCCCTTGGCTGGGACAGCTGCTACAATGTGCAGGGCTTTGAGGACCATCCAGGAGCAGCTGTCATGGCTGTGCATCAAACAAGTTTCAAAGCCCAGATGAGTAGCCAGGCCTGAGCTAAGCTCTCCAGGCATGCACAGTCTGACCGAGGGATCTCAAGGGTGCTGAAGTCTAGCTACCCCTATTCCTATTCCGGAGGGGTGAATGCCCTCGGGGACAGGTGGAGTGATTAAAGGGGTGATTGCTCTCAGGAGACCCAGGTACTGAGAGCACAATGCTATGCATGGCCACAGGGTGGCAGCACTCCATCATCTATGCCCAGGCCAGTTTGAGCAGTAGTAAGCCTGAGGCACTGGAAATGCACAAGCCTTCTTCCTAAGCTGAAGACAGGGAAATAGTGCTAAACTCCCACCATAAAGTATTTTGTTGCCAAGACTGTAAGCTCCTCAGGTCCTCCAAACCTCCACTAGCTAGAAAGATGTTTTCAGTATAGTGTATAATCTTAGCACTTGGGAGCCAGGCACTGTAGGATTGTATAAATTCAAGGTCAGCCTGAGCCTTTGGCCTTGACTGAAAGGGGAGATAGGGTGCCCAGTAGATAATTTGGAGTGTGTGCGCCTCCTGAACAGCACCTACCTTGGGCTGTTGACAGCTGACCCCTCTGACCACCGTGGGCATCTTCACTCACCCACACAGACTCATACACATAATTAAAACTGTCACCTGGCAAGGTGTCATGCGCCTTTAATCCCAGCATTTGGGAGGCAGAGGTAGGTGGATTTCTCTAAGTTCCAGATCAGCCTGGTCTAGATAGTGAGATCCAAGCCAGCCAAGGCTACAGAACAAGGCCCTTTCTCCAACAGAAAAGAAAGGAAAAGGTGCTAGGTGCTGTGGAGCAAGGAGCGGGCTGGGCCTGTGAACTGCGAGCGCTCCAGTCTGAGCAATCCTTTCCTACCCAGGTAAAGACGTTCTTCAGTCGATAAAATGCATTTCTGCCTCATGCGTCTCCATAATTATTGACTCAGACGTAGTTCACATCAAACCTGAAGCTTGTAGCTCCACCTTCCGTGGGGAGTTGCCCAGAGCTCTCAAATGGAAGCTAGGGATGCCCACAGGCCTTTACCCTTTGTCTTCTAAAAAGTGACCGGAAGGGTAGCTCTACGAGCCTCTCTAGAGAGTTAGCCACACCGAGACAGAAAGCCGGTTCCAGCAGAAAGTACAGGGCCCTCAGATCTGGCTCAGTCCAGGCTGCGTTCTCATCCAGTTTAGAGAGAAGACTGATGTTCAAATAACTGGAGGTTACTGCCGGGGGAATGCTGACGCCTGATTCCAACCTGGTACCGTGTCAAACCTCCAGATCTGAAGCCATCAACTCAGGTTCAGGGTTACCTGCTGGGCAGGGTGGTGACAGGATTGGCTGAAGAACAAGCCGAAAGCTAGAGTCCCCGAGACCCTCTGAGGAGCTGACAGGCCCTCGTGTCCACAGCCTGTGGAAACTGTCAGGCCCCAGTACCATACTCTACAATTCTGCAGTGATCTGGGCCTTTAGATGTACCCCCAATGCCCCAGGGAGAGAGAGAAGAAAGACAAAAGACAAAGAGCAAGACCTAGAGGATGCTGGGAAGAGAAGCTGGAGAGATCTGCAGCTGCTGCAAGGGGGTGGGAGGCTGAGGGGGCAAGATAAGAAGGGGAGGAGCAGCCAGCCAGAGGGTCTGGGGGAGTCCTCCATTCTGCTCTGAGGCTGCTGAGATAAGACAATTGCGCAGTGGGTGAATTTAGCATGCTCAGGAGACACTGTGGGGCGGGGAGAGCTAGGACTCCTACTCACTTCTCAGGGGCCAGGAAGCCCCCTGAGCCCGGGTGTGGTTCCTGCTTCCAGGCTCCCAAGTCCCAGGTAAGCATCGACACCGGTGTGAAGCTGGACAGACGCTAGCTATTTGAGGATGATTCACGGGGGCAATTAAGCCTCCCTTCATCCTTCATCGCTTCTTGACTTGATGCCAGAACCAGACAGGGTGCAGGTGTGGAAGCCCACCACAGCCTGCCCTGCAGATGATGCCCTTCCTTCCGGGCCTGGACCATGGCAAGGCTGAGTCCATATCTTGAGGGCTACCAAACAGAACTGGGGCTTCCTTCCTTCCTTCCCCTCCCCGTTCTCCACGGCCGGCTAGGCCGAGAGGCCCGCCACCTTCTGCGTGCAGACCTCGTCATCCAGCAGCACAAGGCAGGATGGGTATTCTCCCAGGAGCCTGGAAGTATGCAAGGGCCACTCCGTCAAATGCCTGCAATCTAAGGTGTAAAGCATGTATGATGACATGTATGCCTCTGTCCTAACCATCAGCACACAGGGCAGGCAGGCAGCGTCATCAAAGTCCCTCCCTGTGTGCCAAGCACAGTCTGGAGGGAATCAGACGTGCTCACCCCTGAAGGAAGGAGACCTCCTCTGGCAGCTGGTTGGGAACTAAGATGAAGTCGGGAACTCCCAGGGTTACAGCATGAGATGACAGCAGGACTAATCACTGCCCGGCACATACTCTCGAGCACACTCTGCAGGCCCCCCTTGTTTGATGACTTTTTTTTAGTTTTTTTAAGGTTTTTAGCCATAGGTAGGGGGGCTGGGAAGGGAGGATTCAAGACAGTATAGTTCTGTATAATCCTGGTTGTCTTGGAACTTGATCTATAGACCAGGCTGGCCTAAATTCTGAGATCCACCTGCCTCTGCCAAGTGCTGAGATTAAAGGCATGTGCCACTATGCCTGGCAAAGTTTATTTTTTTTAATATGTATGGCTGTTTTGCATGCATATATATGTATCTGCACCAAGTGCATGCCTGGTGCCATTGGAAGCCAAAAGAGGGCAGCAGATCTCCTGGAACTGGAGTTACAGATGGTTGTTAGCCACCATGTGAGTGCTGGGATTGGAATCTGGGTCCCCTGTAAGAGCAACAGTGCTTTTAACTGCTGAGCTATCTCTCCAAACATACACACACACACACACACACACACACACACACACTTTTCCAGGGAGTGGGTCTTAGACACTCCCTGAGCTCCTAAACAGATCAAAAGGGGCCAAGCCCTGCTCAACTTCAGAGCTGAGTCAAAACTGCAAGAAGACTGGACTGAGAGACGGGCCTCATGTCCTTCAGTCTCAGAACACGGCAGCCACACCACCCCCGCAAGAGAGGGAGAGCCCGAGGACTGGGAAGATTAGACATCAGCGCACTGGCTCAGCAGCTCATGCAAATGCAGGGCTCTGGGTTCCGAAGGTTGTCTGACCCTGAAGACTAGACTCGGTCATCCCTTCACGATAATCCTTACTACCAGTCTTCTCTCCTTCCTTCCCCCTCTCAGGAAAGAATCTCCTCAGCGAGCTGGGCTCTTCTCCCAGCCTAAATCTCTCAGGCTGGATGTCCTCTACCCTTCCCTGGCGTCAAAACACTGGCACAGAGCTCCCTTCTGAGCCCCTCGATGCTGCCCTCTACCAGACTGAAATACACACTGTGAGCGCATTAACCACACGGCCCTGAGCATCGCCCGCCCCTCCCCAACACACACACACACACACACACACACACACACACACACACACACACGGATTTTTCTGGTTCTTATTAATGTAAATGAAATCTGCTCGGAGCTAGCGTCCTTAATGGAAAGCGTTCCTGGAATTTGTGCACACATGGGGCAGGGGGCGGGGGTGGGGGGCTGAGATTAACTCTTTTGCAGCCAGACGCAGTCTAATCAGGTTGCAGTGACCCTGGAGCAGCCGTGGAACTTGGTGAAGACCAGGAAAGGCGTTCAGCTCTTCCCAGGATGGTGGCCTTGGTGTCAAGAGTGGCAGATACTCATCTGTGATCTACCGTCTTTCCCTCGTCCTGGGACTAGCCCGGCAGGTGCAGAGATTTCTTACCTGAAGAAGGCGGCCTGGATGGAAAAAGGGAAATCCTTGATCAAGGTATAGCCTAAACCTGCAAGAAAGGGTAACTGGCTAACAGGCCGTGTGTCTTGTCCTCCCTCGACTAAATAGCTATATTTGGGAGGTAGAACCCAGATGTCCTGCGTAAAGACCCACCCACCTTTGAAATCCTCTCCCTCTCTCCTCCATCCCAGAGATCTTCTGAGACCATACAGTGTGACTGGAGTGGGGACAGTAGAGACAGGGAGTTTGGGACCCCAGATTGGATGCCCAAGGCCAGTTGGCAGGAGGGGACCAGGGCTTTGGCTAGGGGCCTGCAACATGCCCTGCCTGGCTCCCTTCCTCTAATCTGAATGCTTGTTCTGGCACAGCCCACAGCCTGGCCCCGGCGGAGGGAGCTGGGGTTTACTGCCTTCCGTGGCCGGGACAGGGATGTCTGCTTCTTTAGCGGGGGTAGGGGAAGAGTCTAAGATTTCAATTTCTCCCAGGTGTGGCTCAGTCTGGAGGATGCCTGAGGGAGGCTGGCGGAGCCACCCCGCCCCCGCCCCCCACGTCTACAGTTGGTGTGTTAGAGTACCGGAGAGGAGCTCTGAGGAGTGGGGGCAGGAAGTGGGGAGGAGGGAAGGAGCTGAGGAGGACTCCCTGGGAGGAGGTGGTGGCCCTTGGAAGGACAGTGTCAGGAGGTGGAGGGACAGGAGGCTTAGAGAGAGTTGGGGGACAGGGGCAAAAAGATAAGGAAGGAAAAACAGGAGCTTGGGGAGCTGATGAGCAGTGACTGAGGGCTTGGTGGGCTAAGGAAGAGGGGAGAGCTGAAGGACAGAGACTCGGAACAGAACTGACTTCCAAGAGGGACAATAGGCTGAGACACCTCCTCCCCACCCACACCTGTCAGGCAGCTGGGGGAGGAGGAGGGCTGACCCACTTAGCTGCCTCTCCCGGTAGGCTTCCACTAATGAGCGCTCTGGGCTCTGGGAGGGAGCCTTCCCCCCCAGGCTGTGCCTGAGGCTGTCCCTTCCCCCTGTCCCCTCATTATTTACTGGGGTGTTCATTGGCTCTGGCTGTCCTCCTTATCTTTAGGAGTGTTTGAGAAGGAAACACTGGGCCCCCAAATATGTCCTTTCTACTCCTGGTCCCCCTCTTCCCCAGGCTGGGGAGTCTTTGTCTCCCCGATCCCGGCCCTGCTGCTCTGCTCTGTGCTGCGGAGAGCTTTGATTCCACCTGTGGGTCTCACCAGCATGCCAATGAGGAGCAGCAGCGGCAGGGTGCCGGTGGCTCGCCGGAGAGCTAGGCTGAGGATCTGACAGGACGCCCTCCCCCAGGGGGCCAGCCTGCGTGGTTCACCTAGGTTTGCAATGCCTGTGGCTAAAGGGAAAAGCAGCTCATGGTGGGCAAAAGGGGGAGCACAGATCTGGGGGATGGAGGAAGGCAGCAGCTTGAGGGGACATTTTTGGAAGATGGGAGCAGGGTGCTCAAGAAGGGGGAAAGGCCTGGAATGTTCTGGGAGGGGGGTGTGGGGCGGGAGAGATGGTGGCGAAAGGTGAGAGGCTTGCACCAGGCCCCGTTCCTTCCACAGCAAGGGCAGTAAGCTGTGCAGACTCCTGGATCTAGAAAGGGCAAGCGCTGCTCTGGGGGAGTGCCGGGCCGGGAGTCTACGATGTCTCAGGACATCGCCTGGGCGGGGCGGGCCTAGGACTGTGTGGAGCAGTGAGGTTGCCCCGGGAGGGTAGTGACAAGAGCCGTGTGTGGGGAGCACAGCTCTCAAGCACTCGTGATGGGAAGGCAGTCTAAGAAGACTACCATGTCTCAAGTAGCCTTGTTTCTCTGGCCTCCTCCCCCGTTTTCCCGGGGACACAAGGCCTGCCTGCTGGATCATACCCAAGCTCTCCCTTCCTCTGTCCCGCTGTCCATCTGTCTTCTCCCTGCAGAGGATCCCAGGGCAGTTGTCTCCCCCTCCCAGCACCCTCATTAGCAAAGGGCTTTGAGATCCTTCTACAGCATCTGCCCGGCGCCCCCCCTCCCCCCTAGCCAGCTGCAGGCTCTAGGCCCTGGAGCCTGATAAATATTTATGCAGAGATAAGCAGAATCTGCCAGGTCCTGGCCCGAACCTTTGTCCTGAAAGCAGGCGAGAGGAGAGAGGCTGCCTCACAGACCCAAGTCTTTAAGCCCTCATCTAAGTAGTCCGAGGGCTTCTTACTAGACACGGGAGGGTCAGACTCAGAAAACCTACTGGTATAGGCCGTGGCTGGGGAGCAGTGAAGAGCCACTTTTATGATGCCGCACCAGCCACACTAACAAAGCCCACCACCCCTCGTCCTGACCCCTAGACCACACATCTGTCTCCACTTCCAGGCTGAGTCTGCCAAGAGGAAGACCACAATGTCTATACTTGCTCAACACCATCTACCAAGACGCTACCTACCACTCTGGCTAATGGCTTAAGTAACCCTCTAAGCCAAGTCGCCCATTGGGGGCTGGAAGGGATATCAGTAAACAGTGGGGACTGCAAGGGAGAGGAAGAGAGTCACTCAGCATACCTCTGAGGAACAACCATAGGGGGAGAAAGGAAGAACCCCAGCTTCCTGTCATAGGTTAAGAACCTCAAAGATCGGCCGGGCGGTGGTGGCGCATGCCTGTAATCCCAGCCCTTGGGAGGCAGAGGCAGGCGGATTTCTGAGTTCGAGGCCAGCCTGGTCTACAGAGTGAGTTCCAGGACAGCCAGGGCTATACAAAGAAACCCTGTCTCGAAAAATCCAAATCCAAAAAAAAAAAAAAAAAAAAAAAGAACCACCCCCAGCCTGGGACTTGCTCTTCATGGCCCTGCTATCCTCCACAGATGCCTTCTCACAGGAACACCAGGACAAACAGCAGGAAGGGTTAAAGGTTGTTCAACGAGGAAGGCAGAGCCTGGGACGGTGGTGGAACACGCCTTTAATTCCAGTACTCAGAAGCAGAGGCAGTCAGGTCTCTGTGAGTTCTAGACCGTCCTGGTCTACATATCTAGTTCCAGGTCAGCCAGAGCTACATAGGAGACCCTGTCTCAAAAATAAACAGTAAACAAATTAACTACACTGCGCATGCTGAGTAGTGGTAACCTGTGGGCACTGCCCCTGCTGCAGGAGCTTGTCTTCCCAGGATACAGCTAAGCTCCGGGCTCAGGAAGCCATGCCCACGCTGCTAGGAAACAAAACAACTGGAGTTTGGGGTAAACACTGTTCTGGAGTTCATGAGCAAATACTGCGCTGGAGAAGAGAAGTGTGCTTCTCCCAGGCGGGGGCGGGGGGCTCATAAAACGTGGGTAAATATTGGTGATTTCCAGACATAAATATTGTCTTGTGTTCGTGGGCGTACATATGGTACGTTGGGCTGAATGAAAACGTTACAGGCGCAGGACGGGAGTAACGTGTCCTGGATGTGGTAAATAGGATCTCATCTGGAGTTAGGGCTGGGGGCAGGGTGGAAAATGTGCCTTATCTCCTGTGTGGGCAACACAGTGACAGTCCTTAGCTAAAAAAGTCCTTAGCTGGACATGGTAGCTCACCCCTGTAATCCCAGCACCCCGGGGCAGATGCAGGAGTTTGAGGCTAGCCTGGGCAACATCTTAAGTTAGGCCACAGCGTGAGTCTTGAAATTGAGTCATTAGGAGTAGAAATGCCCAGTAGAAATCCAGCCATTTCTGTGCCAGGGCCCGAGGCCCAGGTGACCTCTGGGGTCATCCATGGTTTCCTGGATGTCATGTACACTTCCTATAAAGTTTTAGGCCAGGCCTGTCCCAGCTAGGTTCGTGGATTTGGGGAGGTGTGGGCAGCCGAGTAAGCCTGAGGTGAACCGCTCCCCCCCCCACACACACACACCTAGGAGCCTTCCGCTCCCTGGCTCCTACTCGTTCTGTCTGGCCCCAGACCCCCTTCCTCCTGTTCACGGAAAGTTCAGGAGCCGCACAGCCGCAGAACCAAGGGCTGTCTGCAGGCTCTGGGCACAGGTGCACCCAGCCTGGGGCTATTGTCTTCCCCCTTTGGGGTCAGCCTGGCACCTAATGTCTCAAACGGTCATATCTGCAGGCCACAGAGAGGAATACAGTGGGACGGTGGCTGAGTCCCACAAGGCCTGGCCCACCCCGGCTGAGCAGAGATGAAGACAGGTATAAATTTGTTTGCCAAGAACAGCTTGAAAGTGTCTCTGGAGAGGGGCCTCGGCCATCTTAGGACAAGTATGTCCTTGCAGTCTCTCTGTCCACATGTGTGAAAGGTATGATTCGGGTTCCCTCATGCCGGTCCTACCAGGGGTCCAGAACAGTGTCTCCTCCCTGACAGCCACAATGGTTTCATGCCAAGCGCCCCAGATGATGAAGACTCCAGCTTACTCTTACTGGCCTTTTAAGACGACTCAAGCAGGTAAAGAATCTTGCTGTCAAACTGATGATAAATTCAGTCTCCGAGATAAGAGAGAACCAACTCCTGCAAGTTGTCTAAAGTGTGCACACACAAATATACAAAGAAATACACACACACACACACACACACACACACACACACAAAATGTAAACAAAACGAAACAAAACGAAAAACAGAACAATTGTTGCCACAGTTGGTCAACACCTCCAAAGTGGCTAATCTAGGGTGACTGGAGCCTGAGGGTAGGCTTCTGAAGGGGTATCTCTGAGCCCCCACCTCTGGTCCCGGTCCCCATACCTGTGACAAAGGCCCTGGGCCTAAGAGCTGAGACACTGACTAGTTCTTGAACTTGGGGAATGGAAAGGAAAGCCTTTGCCTCCCTCGCACCCAGGAGTGCCAGGCGCCCTGGAGCAGCGGGCCACAGCAGACTCGTGAAGCCCGCAGGGCCCCCTTCATCTCTCCTGTCTCTCCAGGGCTGTTCTTCCAAACCTCCACCAAGACTTCTTCCTCTCACCAGCTTTTCTAGGCAGCCCAGGCCCAGCAGCCTGCCAGGTACCCCTGTGTCTTCTCAGAATCCTGGTGACCAGGCCAAGCCCTCAATTCAAAGGAACTCTGGCCCCAAACCCAGGAATCTAGACTGGAACAAGCCCACTCAAAACTGTCCTGGTGAGCAGTCTGGGAAGGTCAGTCCCCACCTCCTTTTCTGTCTTCATGAGACTTTCAGTCTCCCCACCCCCAGAGCCAGGTCTCCAAGGCCAGGAGCGGCCCATGGGCTCTCTGAGGCTCTGCTTCACTAATGCATTAATGGAAAAGCCCGAGACCCACCCCGGGAGCTCCCAGGTGTGTCTACCAAGCATCTTATGGTGTCTGTCTCTGGGTAACCCAGGAGACGCTCTGCTAGCAGCAGACTGTCAGACCATGGGGCCAGCTGTCCTGGATGTCCAGTCGGATTAGAGTCTGGTGTCTCTGAAGAGCAAGTTTGTAGGTAAGATAACCATTTCCAGAGCCATCCTCTGGACATGTGACTGTCACCGTGCAGGTTTGTGCATAAGCCTTCCAGATGTGTGTCACAGCTTGCTTCAACTGTCTTCCAGGCAATCTGGGCCTGGCCCCTGACATGCACTACTTTCTCAGCACCTGAGACCAGACATAATGACTCTCCAGAATGCACCTTTCTGAAGTCAGGAGCCGAGCCAGACAGTTTCCAAGCTCTGGGTTCTGCCCAGCTAGGAACCCAACCTTCCACTTCAGTTTCTCAGGCTGGAGATGATATGAGATGGGGGTGGGTGGTGGGAGGCAGGGGATTACTCCTCAAAATTCCTTTTCTTCTGACCCCCTGCTGCCAGGAAGAAAAGATTCAGCCTGGCCTTCTGGTCCCCTGAAAATATAGGGGTGAATAATTCTAGGCCCGCTAGTCCCCCACCCCCAACTGCTCTAGCCCAAGCCCGCCTCCTCTGCCCACCCCCTCCGGCCATATCCCAAATCCCCAATCCCAGCAGCAGACCTCGGTGTTTGCCTGTTGCCATGGTGATGGGATGCACCTTTCTGTTACTATGGCAACCAGCCAGGGGTTTTTAAAATTCAGTTGAGGTAATTTCCACCCCTCAATCCTCATCCTCAGACACCTTGTTTCTTCTCCTTTCTTCTCTGACTGTTAGAATGTGTGTGCGTGTGTGTGGTGGTGGTGGTGGGGTGCCCATAGCCACCAGCTAAGAGTAGAAGGCAAAGGACCCTCAGCAAGACTGGTCCAGTGAGGATCCAGGCCAGATCCTGGAGAAAAGGATGGCTCTTTCTTACCACTCGTCCTCAGGCCCAGGTTGGGCTGCTCTCACATGGCTTGGCAGGTAGAGGCCAGCATACCTGGGGCTTCGGTGAGGACACAGCCCATGTGGCTATGTGACTCCAGAGAGGTCCAGGAACATGGGGAGTCCACAGGGACCCTTGTCAGGCCTTCCACTATGTCCCCAGGGATCATTCTAGGATCAGGGCTCAGACCCCGGGCCAAGGGACAGATGCTGTTTGTGCTCTGCCCCAGTGCTAAGGAGCTTAGCCCAGCAGAACCCTAGGCTGACCGGATCTGGGCAAAGGGCATCTCAGGAGGGAGGTACTGACCATCCTGTCCAGCAACTTCCTGTGCCTCCTCCACCCCAAGACATCATTAAATGTACTCGTTGCAAATTCATGAGGGCCAGTATCCCCTCCCTCTTTCTTGGGTGACGAAGAGACTGATAGCCCAGACAGACAGACAGACAGACTCCTGACTCCAGCCAAGCAGAGCAGTCTGGGTCTGGGAGATAATGGGGTCACAGACAGCACACACACGGTAGCAGAGACTGCCTATGTGCGTGTCTCTCACACCTTGGCCTGTCTCTGGAGCAGGCAGACAGAAGAGGGTTGAAGAGGGCGAGGGAGTTCCTGATGGTCTTGGAGCAGACACGTGAGGGCCCCTCCCCCAGCTCTGCTCTGTGCCGTTGTTCCCGGTCCCTTCCATCCCTTGGACTGGGGGCCCAGTGGCTTTTTCCTCAGATTGTCTGTGGCTTATCAATGTGCTCCAGCCCCAGGCTGTTTTCCCAAAGCTCGGGACCGCAGTGAGTCAGACGGCGTCAGAGACAGAGGGAAGCGCCCCGGCTTCCCTGTCCCCTGGGCATGGCAGTCTCTCTGAGGGTCCAGATGGGTGAGTCAACTCTGGGATGTCACAGGTAAATGGGAGGCCCTGTCCCTGAGGCCAGGCCTGTCATGCCTTCCTTTCCCAACCAGGGGAGCCCTGGGGAGCAGAGCCTTTAGGGGTAAGCATTGCCCCACCTTGGCTCTAGTCCTAGATTCTATTTCACCTGGGGTAGAGAGTGCTAGGACGAAATTGAGAACGAGGGGAGGGGAGGGGCATCTGCTTGGGGGCTGGTGCTAAGGTGCGCCCCCCCCCAGAAGTTACTCTATGCAGCGACAGATGTAGTGTAAGAGGTTTACTGGGGGAGGGGAGAGCAAAAGCCATCTTGGAGTGAGGACATAAGGGAGAGAGGCAGACAGACAGACAGACAGACACACACACACACACACACACAAGAGAGACAGACAGACAGAGGCAGAGAGGAGAGAGAGAGAGAGAGAGAGAGAGAGAGCGCTGCGGTGGCTAGGGGCTGTCTTATGTGCAGCACCTAGCACACCTGAGAGTGGCAGGTGACGTAAGCTGCTGCTAGGTCCCCGAGAGCAGCCCAGTGGGATCACCGATTATTAACAGCGAGTTCCTACTGCCCTTTCCACCAAGCCCCAAGGCCCGTATAAGGTCCACGAGAGCCTGAACACCTGGGTCTGTTGTCCTCCGTGTGCAGGATAATAAAGTCTGTGTTTGACACTTTTTGTGAGTTATTATCCCCACCAGCCTTGTAGGCCCCACTGGCCCAGACAAAGCCACACAGTTTCCAATGGCAGGCATCATTAATTCTTCTGTCCTCCTGCCAGCTGGTGTGATGGGTGGAGGAGGAGGGGTTAAAGCAGGACCTCAGACAAAGAGGTGGAGAGGCAGAGGGGGGACGAACTTGGATGGGGGAGCTACCTGCCTTTTCCAGACTCCTAGACTAGAGAAGCCCCAAGCCAGGCTGGGAGGAGGGGCAGCCCAGGTAAGGAAAGTGTCCTTGGCCAGGAAACTCTGGTCCCAAGTCCTCCCCTGTACATATTCACTCAGCTGGTAGACTCCTGGGGATTTCCAGAGGCCCAGGCCCCAGGCCCCAGGCCCTCACCTTTCTCTAACCAATAGTAGTCTTCCAAAGGTGTGCAAGCCGAGAGCAACTAGACACCCTCCCCCCTCCTCAACAACTGATTCCCAGATTCACCGAGGAGCTCCCTGGATTCAGGCTCCCTGGATTCAGGAAGTTGATGTTGAACCACACTGCAGATCTGCGGGGGGCCTCCACACTTGAGACCCCAAGGTTAACGTCCTGGGGGCACACCGGCAGAGCTGATTTGCAGTGTGATTTGCTGAAGCTTGCTGTCAGGTCCAAAAAGGCCCCTGACCTTGAAAATCTTATGGAGCCGGGCAGTGGTGGTGGCACATGCCTTTAATCCCAGCACTTGGAAGGCAAAGGCAGGCAGATTTCTGAGTTCGAGGCCAGCCTGGTCTACGTAGTGAGTTCCAGGACAGCCAGGGCTACACAGAGAAACCCTGTCTCAAAAAACAAAAAGAAAAGAAAAGCTTATAGAGCATCCATCCAGGGTCGAAAGAGGGTTGCACGTTGAAAGAGCATCAGGACGTGTGTACGCTGATCTGAGGTGCTCTGCTGGGGTGGGACAGGGCTCGGTTGGAGGGACATGTACAGAGCTCATCCAGCACTTGGGCACTGCCCAAGACTCCTGGCACATTCTTTCCTCTAACGTCAGAGCCTGCACCTTGCCCCTCCCCCTTGCGTGTTAATGCAGGGAGCTAGATATTTCCCCCAGAACAGGCTGATTCTGATTGCTCCACCGCAGAGGAGACAGGTCCCTGGGGCTCCAGGATGAGGTATCAGGGTCCAAAAACCTGTCTCCTTCTGTGTTGGGGGGAAGGCACTTAAGAGAAGAGCTGGGAAGATGCTAAGGAGTAGCTATAGCCTAAGGGATGTGCCTGCTCACACACAGAGGGAGCGTCCATGCTCTCTGGGTAACCACCGAGGTCCAGGTCCGGGGTGTGCAGATGAGCGGATGGCTTAGCTAAATCCCACAGCGTCAATGCCCCACGGCCCTCATCTCCTGGAGTTCTCCCTGGCCCACCTAGCACCATTCTTTGTGGCCTTCTGTGGTGTAACAGCTCTTTCCAAAATTCCAGTTCTGTCTTTCTGGAAAGATGCTGAGCTCCCTGAAGGCAGAGGCCGCGTCTAGCTGGTGTCCACAGCCTTCCTGCGTGCTACCTATCACCTACCTTTTCCAAGGGCTGCGAAACGGAATGCATGGGCTGTGTGTGTGCAAAGCAGGGGGAGGAAGTTTGCTAACGAAACCTTTGAACAATGCTTGTATTTTGTTTAAGATTTATTTATTATAAGTACACTGTAGCTGTCTTCAGACACACCAGAAGAGGGCAGGGCGTCAGAGCTCATTACAGATGGTTGTAAGCCATCCTGTGGTTGCTGGAATTTGAACTCAGGACCTTCGGAAGAGCAGTCATTGCTCTTAACCACTGAGCCATCTCTCCAGCCCCAGATGCTTGTATCTTATGATCTATTGGTTGGATGGCTCAGTGTCCCCAAGGTTGACATCTGACCAGTTTGAACTTGCTATACTCTTAACCTCTTTTGCTAGCCTTGATCCAAGGGTGACCAAGGATGGTCTCCTTCTTACCAGAGGTCACAGGAGGAGGACAGAGGACAGATGAAGCCATTTGCTCTGTGATAGGAGATTTGAACCACTGAGGAAGGTAGATGAGGGAAATTCCCTTCAGGAGGATCCCTGGACACAAACTAGCCAGACCTAGGAGTCTGACGTATACCTCCATCACAACTAGAAAGGAATGGCAAAGCAGGTCAGAGGAGAGGTGTTGGGAGCAGGGACTCCTCTTTGTTCACAACTGATAGCCTGGGGTTGTTATGCCAGAACAAGGCAGGGTGGGGCTTGGGTCATTTCCCATCCATGACCTGAAGGACAAGCCAGCTCAGATCTTTCAGCAGCTGTTCCACTGATCCACCTGGAGATTAAAACCAACCAGGAAGCCATTAGGAAACCCCTCAGAGCAGCGCCATTCTGAGATCAGCATGAGGAGCCCCTTCTGACCCCGGGCTTCTCTGGACTCCGCTGTGTCCCTTCCCAGGCTCTGCCAGGCAAGCCCAGATGCGTGAGGGGCCCGGATACCTGCTCTACCGCCGGCCTGCCCCTCCCAGGATGTAAGGGTCAGATCTCCCACATCTGGACAGGTGAAGCCCGGTTCTCAGCAGCCGCCAGGACGGAGCCAGCCTCCTTTCTGGGAAAGGGACTGCCCGGCTCGGGTTACCTGAACCGGGCACCAACAATGTGAACAAAGGAAACCTGGGTGGCAGGTGGGGCTGAGGCTTCAGCAGTGTGGCTTGTCACAGTGGCTGCAGGGGGGCAGCTGTCAGCCCTGAGCTCACAGAATTCCCACAGTTGTTCATGAACCTTGACCCAAAACCTGTGTGACTAACTAACCATTGTCTTTCCATGATCAACTATGCTGAAGTTATCTCAGGGTCTCCCCAGACAGCATGAGTTCTCTTCCTGGTTCACAAGTAGCCAAATGGAAGATTTCTTTGTGGCTTTGTGGCTTTGTGGTCCTTTTCTTTCTCTTTCTTTCTTTCTTTCTTTCTTTCTTTTTTCTTTTCTTTTTTCTTTTCTTTCTTTTTTTTTTTTTTTTTAGGCGGGGACTCTTTACATAGCCCTGGCTATCCTAGAACTCACTATGTTATGTAGATCAGGCTGGCCTTGAACTTCCAAGTGCTGAGATTAAAGGCATGTGCCATCACACTCAACTGGTCCTTCATTTCTTGAAGTCACATTGAAGGAGGCAAGCTGTCCTCCCCAGAGTCCCAGAGCCAAGGACGCGTTGGCAAAGATAGCGCTAACTATGGGTAGCAGTGTCTAGTCACAACTCCAAGGTGACATGTGACCAATTCCATCAGGACTCCTCCTCCTTTCTTCAAGGCTGTGGTTTACTTTAGACCCGGAACTAAACTCAGAGTGGCACAGAAGCTCAATTGTCCTTACCCTCCTCTCCGGGAAGGAAGGAACCGATCTGACTCACCTTCCTCTCTCTGACTTGTGAATTAGCCTTGGGGTAACCCTATGACCCAAAGAGGGAGGCTCTGATCTGAGCTCAGAGCACTCTTCTGGGAAATGGGGATGACTGTCCTCATGGACGGAATGATGTGGAGCTGGTGAAGACCCCAGGGTCTAAGCCTCTGGGCGGAGGGGTTAGCCCGGACACATCTTTCCCCTTGGTCAGTTCAGAGCTCTCTGTGTCTTCTGTATTCGGAGCAGACTCTCAGCTTGTCTCTGACTTTAGCTGTTGTCCCAAGTAACTAGAAGTGCAGGCATGAGCCACTAGTCCTGGCTTTGCGTGTGCGTCCCGACAGACACTTTTACACAGTGGCTGTGGACTATATGGTCCTGGATGCTTTCAGGGCTGTGTAAAGCGTTCCAGAGGACCCAGGGTCTCACAGGGTATTCAGACTCTGCCCTTGCTGGGAGACCTTGGACCTTTGGCAAGAGGGAGATGTGCCAACTCCTCCCACAGGGCACTCCAAAAAAGCGGTGACTACACCCTTCAGAGTTCACTTCCCATTTCCTGTTGATTGGGTCTCAACCAGACAGGCATCCTCTCTCACCTCCCAATCACCATTTCCTCTTCTCGCCCCTCCCCCTCCCCTCCCCCCACCTAATGAGAACCTGCTCCTGCCCCCGCGGAGTGGCTTCCTCTTACTGCTGCTCCGTCCTACGACAGTTAGGAGGGGCCATAATCCCCTGACTCTGTCTTACTTCTGGCTTGTCGGCTCCTCTCTCCTCTGTCTTAAGAAAGCCACGTCCCATCCTGAAATACCACACCCTGCTAGATCCTCCTTCCCTAACTGAGGTTCAGGGACCCGACCCCCGCCCCCAACAAACTTGGCCCCTTTCAGCTCCCCTCCCTTGCGGGCAGAGGCAGGGCGTTCAAGTCCATTTAATCTTGGCAGAATGCAATTTCCTGCTTCAGGGAGCTGGCGGGTTTAGGAGGCTTAATGAGGGGGGAGGGGGGAGACAGGGAAGAAGAGAAGCTGAGACAGAGCTGAGAGATGGAGACAGAGAGTCCCTGAGAAGGGTGGTCCAGGAAGCCTGGGGGTGTGTCTGGGGTTGCCCTGGGGTGGGAGAGCCTTGAGATCACACAAGGGTCAGCAGTCTCCCGCTGGTAGGTCAGGGACCCCCACCTGCAATGTTCTCTGTGCCCGGCTATGAGGGTCAAAAGAAGGGGCATTGTCAACAAAATGTGGAGGGTCGGGGATAGGGACAGTGAGTATGGCCAAGGGAGTAGTCGGGGCTCCAATGTGGGGAGCCAGGACTTAGTGAAAACGTACAGCTAGCGTATCTGGAATGTAGGTGTTGGGCGGGTCCCGGGAGAGTGTGCAGCTGGCAGGTCCCAGACCCCCCGGGGGTGGAGTAGCTGCCAGGTTGGAATTTCAGCCCAGAAAGGGATGCTTATCTGTACGATGCCACCAAAGAGGCTGAGAAGATAAGGGACAAAGGGGCCTCTGAGGTGCCGGAAGCCTCACACCTGGCGGGGGCGGCCTTAGCCTAGAGCCGGCCTGACACCTGGAACTCAGCCCGCCCCTCCGGAGAGGCTGAATCCCTGCCTACCCCCCCCCCATCCCCAGCTCTGCCCTTAGGGGGGTCTCCCTCACCTGACTCCTCAGAAGTGCTTAGTGGAGCCCCAGCTCCCGCAAAGGAGTCCCGAGGGATGTGGAAAGAAATAGTCTGGAGCTAAGCAGAAGATTCTCCAACCCAGGAGAGGCCGATCAGGGCAGAACGGAGGGACCCTCCAGGGAAAGGCAGTGTGGGAGCAGTGTCTGAGGATGGGGACGCTGCCGGCGCTGGGGAGAGAGACAAAGCTGGCTCAGAGAGGTGGGACCAGGGCTGCCAGACCCAGGCCAGAGCCCCACTCTTCCTGCTGTGGATGGCCTCGCCGGGACCGAGAAGACACTGATGTGTGTGAGGGTCTCTGCCCCTTGGTGCTCTGGACAAGGCCCTCTCTCTGGGCCTCAGTTTTACTGTTTAAGACGAGGGGTCATAATATTTACCAAACAGGAGCCTTTGGAAGCAGGGGCCCTGCCTCGCCCAGCCGGGGTCATCGTAGATGCGCTTGAATAGCACCCAGGTTTGAGAAGGTCTAGGAAGGCAGACTGAGAAGAAGGTAACCGGGACACTGTGGCCTTGTGTCTTCCCAGAAACCTTGAGATTCCCCCAGCTTTGTCAGCATTTGTGAAAGCGGCATGTCCCACAGAGGTGGTGTCCTGTCACTCTGGAGAGAGCTGTCAGTCAACCAATAGAAGGAACAAAGTTTCCACAGGTTGGGGGCTCCACGGGAGGGCTCGTGGAGGGCATGAGCATTTGTGTTTGTCTCCTTGCCGGAGGGCGGCCGGACTCTGAGCATCTCTGCTTCCCCTCTGACTAGTTCTGCAGCTGCCTCCTCAGCTGACACTAGGTCTAGCTCTCCCCTCAGACTCCCAGCGCTCTGAGCTTTTCACTTGTGTCCCTCTGTCAGAAGAGCTCCCCGCTGACCCCTAGAACCTCATCTTGCTGATTGCCGTAACTCCTGGGACGTCAGTTTGGAGGAGCTACACGCTGGCCATGAAGGATGGAGACTGTGCCTGTTTAAGGAGGGGGCGGGACAGGACCCGAGGAGTCCAGGCAGTCTGCCTTGCTAACGCTGTGTTCCCATGACAGCCTGCAAACAGGTTCTCTCCCAGGGGGACGATGAGGCTGCCTTCCCTAAGGAAGTTCCAGTGAATGCGAGAATGGAGAATCGGCTCTACTGTTGCAAGGCCTGAACACCTGACAGGCCCAGGCAGCAGCAGGTGGGCTCACAGCAGAGCAGCCACGAGCCACCCCAACAAACACAAGGGCATCCCTGTCACTAATGGGGAAAGCCAGGAAGTTATAACTTGGGGAGAACCGTGCTGTATAAAATAAGGACTGCTCTCAGAAGTCTCTTCAGGGAGGTTAATTCGAATCTCCCACAACCTGAACTTGTTCCCACTTTATAGATGAGAACTCTTGGGAGGGGGACAAATGAAGCCCCCCCCCCCCCTGCAACAAGGCCCTGCCAGTAGCCTGTCTACACAGCTATGTAGATACTCTCTCTGGTCCCAACTTGTTCAGCCTGGGAAGGTGAAGACCAGTGACGTCAAAGGTCCCTGGTCCCCAGGGCTGCCTGGCCAGCCAGGTGAGCTGTCCCTGCATCTGTCTGAGACCCGACTTCCGGGAGGCTCTAGAGCCCACACACCAGCACATCCGCCAGCGCCTGCCTTTTCTGGGCGCCCTCTCGTCTGAGCTCTTCTCCTGCCCTAGGGTACAGAGTTTATGGTTCTGAGCCACCGAGGTGTTCCTGAGGTGGCTCCTAGCCCTTGGCCATTTACCTCAGAGCCTGACCCTGCCGCTCTTTAGACGTGGTTCCATTGAAATAGCAGACCAAACTAGAGTGGAGAAGCGGGTCTGTGTCGCTCGGGAACGGAGGGTAATGTGTGAGCTGTTTGCACCAGGAGCTCCTTAGGACAGAGCTCTCAGCCTTCCCAACACTGCAGCCCCTTAAGACAGCTCCTCACGTTGCGGTGACCACCAACCATAAGATTATTTCAGTTGTACTTCATAACTGTAATTTTGCTACTGTTACTGTAATGCAAATATCCATGTTTTCCGATGGTCTTTGGCGACCCCTGTAAAAGGGGCCCTCAAAAGAGTCACAACTCACAGGTTGAGAACTACTGCCTTAGGAGCTAACAGGACACAGACTGAGTGGATAAGCAAAAGGTGGCTTTTAGGGAGAGTATTTCAACCAAGTCAGAAGGACCGGGACTGGGGACCTCTCAGGAGACAGGGAAGGAGATTGATCATGCTTTGGACTCCTAGCCTTGTCTAATCCTCACCCAGGATGGGCTACATCCTATTTCTAAGGCCCTGCACCCTGAACAAGATTATGACCCAGGGCTGGCCTGCCTGTGGCTAGCCCTTCTCAGTGGGTCTTTGGAGAATGCTACCCTAAAGACCAACTCGGCCCGTGAGGGGAAATGCCGTTCCCTGAAGCTCTAAGCCTACACGGAGTCTACCCTCAGCCTTGTCGAAATGAGATTAAGATTTCTCTTGGAGGAGCTGGATACGTGGCTCCGTTGGTGGAGTGTTGTCTAGCTTGTTGAAAGCCCTGGATTCCAGCTCCAGCACTATGTAACTGAAAGTAATGGCGGATCCTTGTGATTCCAGCACTCAGGAGGTAGAGGCTGGAGGATCAGGAATTCAGGACCAGTCTCAGCTACATATGGAGTTCATGAAGCCTGGGCTACATAAGACCCAGTCCCAATCTATCAATCAATTTAAAAAAAATGGTTTTAGGCTGGGTGTGGTGATATAGGCCTTTAATCTCAGTGGAAGGCAGAGGCCGGTGGATCTCTGAGTTTGAAGCTAGCCTGGTTTACAAAGTGAGTTCTAGACAGCCAGGTTTATGTAGAGAAACCCTGTCCCCAAAATACAAAACAGAAAAGTTTTTTTTTTTTTTTTTTTTTTTGGTTTTTCGAGACAGGGTTTCTCTGTATAGCCCTGGCTGTCCTGGAACTAGCTCTGTAGACCAGGCTGGCCTCGAACTCAGAAATCCGCCTGCCTCTGCCTCCCAAGTGCTGGGATTAAAGGCGTGCGCCACCACCGCCCGGCTCAGAAAAGTTTTTTAGATTTATTTTATGTGTATGATTATATATGTATAGGTATGACTATTGTGAGTACCTGGGAGTTGCAGATGGCTACGAGTCACTGTGTGGGTGCTGGGAATTTAAACCAGGTCCTCTGCAAGACCGACAAGTACTTTTAACTACTGAGATATCTCTCCAGGCCCAACGAATAACTGTGCCAGAGGCCTGTCTTGAGCTGGAGTCCTGTGCTGCTGGGGGTATGGAGACTGTGGTGCCAGAGCTTGAGCTAAGGACAGTTCCTTCCTAGAGAGGGAAACTGAGGCTTAGGGAAAGACCATGAGATTATCTCCATAGACAGGTTCAGTGTGGCAGGCTGTCCCCACCATAGCTGTCCCGAGACCGGAGAAAGCTCATAGAGAAGGGCCGGGCTTCCCTGGTTCTAGCCACAGGGCGGTCATATGCTCTTACTCACTCCGGCATGACTGGGTGTCTGGAGAGAGGGACAGGTGGCTGCCTCGTGGTTGAGACAGGGACCAGAGGACCGAGACGTAATAGTTTAGAGGACAGCAAGGAAAAACATCGCTTTCTAAGAAGAAGCTGCGTGTGGGGCTGCACGGCCGTAGCACGTGGAGGTGACACAGGATGCTCCGGCGTCCTTGCTCACTGACCCGTGAACATCAGTACCCTGTCGCGAGGACTGAAGAGTTGGTTCCTCGGCTAAGAGCACTTGCCGGTCTCTCCAAGAACCCACATCCGGCAGCTCACAACCACCTGTAACTCCAGTTCCCAGAGGTTCAACAGCCTCCTCTGCCTTCCGAGCACACAAACGCATGTGTATGCACACATACGCATGAAGACATGTGCATGCATATAAATAAATAAAACAATTGAAAAGGACCCCAAATCAATTTCCTTTTTGGGGAAAAAAAAGATTGGGGAGTTGGCTCGTGAATTTGGGGAGACGGCTCAGTGGCGGAAGTGCTTACTGCACAACCAAAAGGCCCTGATTCGGATCCTAAGAGCCCACGTGAGCGCTGGGTGAGCCAGGCGGCCCAGTGAGTTTGGAATCTCCATAAAACCAGGCATAGCTGTAAGGCCTGGGTTTAACTGAGAGACCCAGCCTCGAAGAGTAAAGTGCAAGCCTCAGCCGCCAGCATGTGCACGCATCTGCCTATGCACCCGTGTGTCCCTTCAGTCTACGCACGAGATGCTTTACCCACATGTATGTGCACGATATGTGTGTGTGTGTGTGTGTGTATATGTAGATAGATATAGATATAGATATAGATATAGATATAGATATAGATATAGATATAGATATAGATATAGATAGAGAGTCCTTATGGAGATCAAAAGAGGACATCAGATTCTCTAGAACCGGAGTCATGTAAGCCACCATGTGGGTGCTGGGAACTGAACTCAGGTCTTCTTTACTACTGGGCCATCTCTCCAGTGAACATGTGAACACACACACACACACACACACACACACACACACAAACACGCACACATTAAAAAAAAGAAGCCAGGCTGGGCAGTGGTGGCACATGCCTTTAATCCCAGCACTTGGGAGGCAGAGGCAAGCAGATTTCGGATTTCTGAGTTGGAGGGCAGCCTGGTCTACAGAGTGAGTTCCAGGACAGCCAGGGCTACACAGAGATACAGAGAAACCCTGTCTAGAAAAAAAACGGAAGAGGAGGAGGAGGAAGAAGAAGGAGAAGGAGGAGAAGAAGGAGGAGAAGAAAGAGGAGGAGGAGGAGGAGGAGGAGGAGGAGGAGGAGGAGGAGGAGAAGGAGAAGGAGAAGGAGAAGAAGAAGAAGAAGAAGAAGAAGAAGAAGAAGAAGAAGAAGAAGAAGAAGAAGAAGAAGAAGAAGAAGAAGAGGACATCCTGCATCCTGCGCAGGTCTCTGTGAGGAAGCCAACCATCAGTGATGTGCAGAGGTTCCTCCTTCCTCGGTAGTGATGTCCCTCTACTTGTGCACTGGACAGTAAGTTCTGGGCTAATTGAGAGTGCTTCTTCTTTTTTTTGTTTTTGTTTTGTTTTGTTTTGTTTTGTTTTGTTTTGTTTTGTTTTTGTTTTTTGAGACAGGGTTTCTCTGTGTAGCCCTGGCTGTCCTGGAACTCACTCGGTAGACCAGGCTGGCCTCGAACTCAGAAATCCGCCTGCCTCTGCCTCCCAAGTGCTGGGATTAAAGGCGTGTGCCACCACCGCCCGGCTGAGAGTGCTTCTTAAGCCCCAGAGAGCCTCCTCACTGTGAACTATGACCATTGTGGCTATAGCACCCAGTGGTAGGCTCAGGAGGCGTGAGTACATTGCACTGACTGCAAGAGTGCAAGTGTAAGCTGTTCTGCGCTAGGAGGGCTTGAGACCTGTTCTGCTGTCTCAACTAAATCACGCCCCTCCTCCCCATCTGCCCCCCTACACCTCCCATTCTTATCCCTCCATCTAGGCTGCTCCCTGCTCCCCTGACAGCAAGCTAAGACTCTGTACAAACTTGTCCTCGGATTAAAGTCTAAATCACTCTTGAAGGAGAGGAGGGCAGGGACGTCTGCCAAGCTGGCTGTGCATCCATGGCTGGAAAGGGCCAGGCAGGTGTTAGCCTGTATCTCCTGCTCAACATCCAGGTCAGACCCATTGGGTTAGAATTCAGAAGAAAGCAGAGTGATTCCTGGTTTTCTCTGAAAAAAAGAAAAAAAAAAAAAGTCTAGCAACATCCCAGTATTCCAGCCAGATTTGCGACCAGTCCTCTGGGCAGCCACAATGTTCCCTCTAGGTCCCCATTAGCCAGGGGGAATACCTTAAGATCTGAGTTGGGGCTAGGGGTGGAGCTCAGTTGATAGATTACTTACCTAGCATGTAGGAAGCCCCGGGATATGATCCCAGGTACCACATAAAATCAGACTTGGTAGCCACATGCCTGTAATCCTAGCGTTGGGGAGGTAAGGGTGGGAAGGTCGGAGGTTGTGTGTCGTCCTCATCTGCAAAGAGAGCTGGAGGCCAACCTGCGATGTTACAGCAAATAAATAAGTTCAATTAACTCAAAAGAAAGACATGTCATATCCCATCACCTTCAAGGAAGCCCTAGACAGTTCTCTTTCAGAGGTTACACCCCAATATTTCAAGGGGTCCAGGTCTGGAATCCACAGACAAAATCAGATAGGTTCTTCTTCCTCGAGAGATCTCCATTCAGTGGACATTTAATGATGTACAGCCAGAGTGAATTCAAGGCCTGGCCCAGGACTCCACAGACCTCCAATAACGCGATGGAGGCTCCCTCCCCAACCCGTGGATCAGAAAGCCTGGAGCCCGCAAATGGTGCAGGTTTCCACTCAGCCTGATCAGGCTTGAACAACAAACCCTGCCCGACAGAAAGGTGTCCACTTCGCTTGGCAAGGACACAGAGCAGGGAGAGCCAGCTTTCTGGAGAGAGTGAACCCAGGGTCGAGTTAGCTCCTGCACACACGCCTGGCATTGGACCTGGTGCCCTGCCATCCTCCAAAGCAGGAAGGCTAAGCTACACTCGGTAAAGGGGAGATTTTTCTAGAAACAGCATTCCTGGTCGGCCCATCCCATTGCTGTGGTACCTCAGAGGCCTTGCTGGCGGAAGCCTCTTGCAGATTCCTTGATCAAGGAGGCTAGGGATCTCATTGGGATGCTCTGGGCTCAGCCCTCTGGAGGGAGAGAAGGGACGGTGACCTCGAATTGCAATCCCTCTTCTAGGATGACCTGCAACCAGGCCTGATGGCCTGGTGCCCAGTGTGTGTGCACTAGCCCTTCCCCCACTCCTGTGGGGGGCTGCCTTCATCTGGGCCCCACTCCCCTGCTGGGAGAGAGGGACTGGGGGTGGGGGGCACGCCACTGCCGTCGCCACCACTGTCACGGAAGGGACATTCCCCAGTCATTTGGAACTAAGTAAGTCCAGATTCCAGCTTGCAAGCCTGGCTTGCAGAGCCCTCTTTGGGCCCCCCTCCCCCAGGACGGGGCCACACAGACACATGGAGGGAGTGTGCACAGCAGATGCGGTCCTGGGAGGTAGCCAGAAACCTCCCAGGACCAGAGGCTGCCATGGCCCACGCGTTGTCAGTGAGCCGCTGGGGTCTCTCCTAGCCCCGAGGTCCACCTCTGCCACTGTGTCTGCCCCGAGAAGCTCACCGTCCAGATGTCTCCGCTAGAACTCTGCTTTTCTGCTTTGTAGAGAGGGAGCAGAATCCACCTTGGGTCCTTGCTGCTGCAGCTGCTGCTTTCTGGAGTGTTTCTCTGGAGGCTAGTTCTTGCGGGAGGAGCATTGAACATGTACCCTTTCTTTGCCCATCCCCACCCCCAGTGCAAGCAGAGGCCCCAAGGGGAGGTGGGAAAGCAGCTCCCTGCCCCACGGTCAGAACATGGAGCACCCTCAACCCAGCTGGGTCTTTCACTCACTATCTGGAGAAGCAACTTACAAAAGGGACCTGGACCTGCCTGCCCTCTTGGGGCAGACTAACCACTGACCATGAAAACAGGGCTGTTGGGAGGAGAAAAGGAGGCGGGCGGGCAAGGGGGGAAAGGAGGACGGCTGGGAGCATCCGAGCGGATTGCACAGGAGGCAGGAGCTGGGCACAAGTCAGTAAGGGTGAGCGTGCAGGCGTCAGGGAAGATCGGGCGGGAACAACAGAGGCCCCAAGGCTGGGAGGGCCCAGGTGTGGAAGGAGAAGGTCGTAGCCATGAAGACAAGAGCGGAAAGGTAGGGACAGGCTGAGACAGAGACGACTGCCTTAAGACAGCTTTCCTACCCTCTTCTTCCTCAAGGACAACCAGAGGAAGACAGTTCTTTGCTTCCATCATGTGAAACCCAGGGATCTCCGCCCCCCACCACACCTCTTTCTTTTTTGAAGTGGGGGGGGGTCTCACTAGGTGGCCAGGGCTGGCTTTGAAGGAATGGTGGCCTTCCTCAGCTTCCTGAGTTTAGGATTATAGGTGTGTGCTTCTATGCCCAACTTGGATTTGACTGTCAACAAAGAAGGAGCCCTGGAGACCTTCGGGTAAGCAGAGAAACATGACCTGGCACCCACCTTACCCTGAACTCTTGTTGGAGTTGTAGGAGGATAGAATGGGTACAGGGACAGTGAGGGAGGAGGCGTTCACAGTCAGACCCGAGGCGAAGCCGGCCTTGGAGCTGGTAGCTGTGGCTGCTGAGCCAGCCTGGGGTCAGAGAGGTAACCTGCGCTCACCTAGCATTTTGCACACTTTAAAGGTGAAGCTGAAAGTGTTTGCTAGCGTGAGAATCCAGGCTAGCTTAGGCTTTGGGCCTGAGCTGCTGGAAGGAAAGGAGGAACTGCCCACAGAGCCACAGGGCCAGGATTGAACCATGAGCAGGTTCGTTGCCTTGCTGTCTGTCCGTCATCCCTGCCCGGGTTCTCGGAGGCGATGTCTATGCCACGGAGCAGAGGAAAGCTGAGTCCTCACCCCAACTCTTGCTGGGATGTGACTCTGCAGCGCTAGGTAGGGATGGGGTTCTAGGCCTGGCTCTTGGGGCCCCATGAAGGCTGGTCAGGCCTGATGGGTTGATGGAGGGCTACATGACCCCTGTCCAAACAGGGTTTGCTCAGGATGGCCCTCAGTCATGGGTCACTTCAAAGCCAGCGAGCTTAGGTCCTCTCAGCTGCACTTTCCTTACCAACACACATGCACACGCACACGCACCGCACATGCACACGCGCGCACACACACACACACACACACACACACACACGTGCATGTGTGCACACACTCGGACACACACACATGCACATACACATGCACACGCACGCACACACACACGTGTGCACACACACATTTGCATACATATGCTCTAACATACACACAGAATGAAAGGATAACAAGCAGGGATATTAGTCCCGTGCGTCTGTCTGACTCTGTGTTATTCACACTGAACTCACATGGGCCGCCTTTGGTGATAGTTCTCTGGTCTAAAGAATGTGCCGAGTTGAGGATTTCCTAGCATTTGGATGACCCCAGGAAGCTCTGATGGAGCCATCATAAGGACTGGCTTTCTGGGTGATGGGCCCCTGCCCAGGGACCTGAAGGATCTAGAAGGAAACTGGAAAGACATTCTAGATGCAAAGGAACCACGAGTGGGAAGGCTCCAAAATGAGAGAGTCCAGAGGTTCTAGAAGAGGGTAAGTAAGGATGCCCGAGGGGTCCAAAAGTAGAATAAGAGGAGGCAAGCAGCCTTCAGGAGGGAACCTGAGTCCCATGTTCATGGGTGAAAGAGATGATCCAGGCTCATTCCCAGAGGAAGTGCAGGATTCCAACTGGCATAGACATCTGGTAAGAGCATTCCTAGTGAAGGGAACAGGGGCAGAAAGGCTGGTGAGCGGCCAGGGAAGTGGGTCATTCCAGCTTTTGATCGGCTCCTAGCCAGCCTCTGGGGCAGGCTGGGCAGGAGGTTGAACCAAACCTCATCCTGGCCCTGGGCCAGGGGTGACTCCTCACTGCCTCCCCCTCCTGGTGCTGCCCAACCGGCTGCCCCACTCCCCCTCTCAGGCCCCTTCCCAATTCTCCCCCTCACTGGTTCCAGTTCCGGGGGTGGGGGCTGGGCGAGAGAGCAGGCAGTGGCGCCTGGGGCAGGGGAGATGAGAAAACCAGAAAGTAAGGAAATCTGAGCCAGCAGTGCTGGGCGGGCCAGGGCCTGCTCTGCCTGCTAGGCCCGGGAAACAGGTTCCCTGGAGACTGGTGCAGGGGAGGGAGTGTAGACGCCACCTTCGTCCAAGGGGCGTGGCAGGTCTCTGAGGTCTTCCGAGTCCAGCCTTCATATGCAGAGGGCTGAGGACAGGGTCCCTCCCAGGTTAGCTGGGGCGATGCGTCTTCAGGCTTCCGTCTCTAGCCTGTGGTAGGCCTGGCAGCCAGATAGAGGATGTATAGGCAGCGGGAGGCCGAGAGGCTGCAATGCAGTTCCCACAGAACAGCCTGGAAAGAGCTGGAGAAAGAGAAGTAGATACAAACGCTGCCAAGAAAACAGTTTGGGCCAGGTTGAAGGGCTGGAGGACCTGAGGAAGGAGCTTTTCTCTTGCTTTTAGGGAGCGAGAGCGCCGTCATTGAGGGCTAAGCCAGTTCTCCTTACCTGGAGCCCCTAGAAAGGTGCAGGAAGCCATATCCCAAAGGCCCTCCCCGGTCCCATCTGACAGGAGTGGGAAGTACAGAAGACGCATGCCAGGAGCTGAGGGTCTCACAGAGGAGGCACAGAGGACTTTACTCCTAGGACATCCTCTCAGGGGGAACATGAACAGCTAATGGGTATGAGGGGTGACAAGAGGACTCTGAGTGGGCTGGACAGATGGCTCAGTGGTTAAGAACACTGACTGTTCTTCCAGAGGTCCTGAGTTCAATTCCCAGCAGTCACATGGTGGCTCACAACCATCTGACACACATTTATGACCTTCAGACACACATTTCTGGTGTGTCTGAAGACAGCTTCAGTGTACTCATAAAAATAAGTAAATCTTTTCTTTTTCTTTTTCTTTCTTTCTTTTTTTTTTTTTTGAGACAGGATTTCTCTGTGTAGCTCTGGCTGGCCTGAAACTCACTCTGTAGACCAGGCTGGCCTTGAATTCAGAAATCCGCCTGCCTCTGTCTCCCAAGTGCTGGAATTACAGGCGTGCGCCACCACTGCCCTGCTAAAATAAGTAAATCTTTAAAAAAAAAAAAAAAAAAAAAAAAAGACAGCGTCAGGCTGCACGGGTGAGGACAACCAGTCCACTGAGCTAGGTGTGGTGTCAGCTCGCTCAGCTCTGTCAGGCCTCTGGGCTCACGTTATCTCTTGAATGGATCTGGTGCCACTCAGGCTTGCTCTCACAGTTCAATAATGATTGAATTCAATCAAAATATTGAACTCTCGAGTGAGGCTTGGGGCTCCAGCACTCTGCCAACCCCTGTCTGTTGCATGCTTTTGGTTCCCAGTAGACACCAGAGCCTGCCTGGTCTTCTATCTCAGGCCTCTCTCTCCCCCAACTCCTGAAGAGGCCTATTCTCTCCAGCCCAGTGGTGGTCACATGTCTTGTCCACTTCTCTCTGTCTTCTCCTCCATTCTGTGGTGGGGACAATGGGGTCACGTCCTTCGCAAGACTGAAGATCACATAGCGTAAGTAGCTAGAATCCCTGCTGGAATAGAATAGGAGTTCTCCCAACTTGTGGTTGCTTTGCATTCGTTTCAGCTTTTTGAGATAAGACTCTCACGATGTACCCCTGCCTGGCCTAGATATTAGAATGTAGACCAGGCTGGCCTCAAATTCACATAAATCTACCTGCCTCTGCTTCCCAAATGCTGGAATTAAACCAGGGTTGGTTTAAAAGCTTCTTTGACTCTCTAAAATTGAAGACAAAGATTGCAGAAAACCGTCTTGTATTTCTTCAGATAGTACTTTATAATAACATATTATAGGCTGGGAACGTAGCTCGCTTGACAGACTGAGCAGGCACGCACAAACCCCTGGGCTTGACCCTCAGCACCACACGCTGATACAGGACTGCAATCCCTGACAGTGGAGGTAGAGGTAAAAGAAGGTTCCCTTCGAGTCATCCTAGGCTACTAGTAAGTTTAAGGCTAGCCGGACATACAGGAGACTCTACCTCACAGAGATCTGACAGCCTTGGCTTCCTGAGTGCTGGGATTAAAGACCTATGCCACACCCCACCCACACATCCCTTAGTGTTTATTTTCTGTAGACAGTATTTCACTCTGCAGCCTTACCTCAGACTCTGACGTCTTGGGATTCTAGGAAGGCATGTGCTTCTGTGACCAGCTTAGCACTTGGGTATTGGAGGGCTTTTTGTTTTCTCCTCTTCCTCTTCCTCCTTTTCCTTTAGGATTTTTTTTTTAAAGATTTATTTATTTTATTATATATGAGTACACTGTAGCTGTCTTCCGACACTCCAAAAGAGGGCATCGGATCTCATTATAGATGGTTTTGAGCCACCATGTGGTTGCTGGGATCTGAACTCGGGACCTCTGGAAGAGCAGTCAGTGCTCGTAACTGCTGAGCCATCTCTCCAGCCCTTCCTTTAGGATTTTTTTTGTTTGTTTGTTTTGTTGTTGTTGTTGTTGTTTTGGATTTGGTTTTTTCGAGACAGGGTTTCTCTGTGTAGCTCTGGCTGGCCTGGAACTCACTCTGTAGACCAGGCTGGCCTCGAACTCAGAAATCCGCCTGCCTCTGCCTCCTAGAGTGCTGGGATTACAGGCGTGCGCCACCTCTGCCCAGCTTCCTTTAGGATTTTTGAAAGAGTCTATGTAGCTCAGGTTAGCCTTCAACTTGCTATGTAGCTGAGGATGACCACAAATTGCAGATTATCCTGCCTGCCTCCACCTCCTAGATGCTGGGATTGTGGATGTGTGCCACCGTGCTTATCCACACTCAACTTTAATTTTTTTTTTTTTTTTTTAATGTGGAGAGAGAGATGGCTCAGCGGTTAGGAGCACTGACTGCTCTTCCTGAGGTCCAGAGTTCAATTTCCAGCCGCCACATAGTGGCTCGCAACCATCTGTAATGGGGATCTGATGCCCTCTTCTGGTGGGTCTGAAGACAGCGACAATGTACTCATGTACGTCAAATAAATAACTAAATCTTTTTAAAAAAAGATGTTTTTTATTCATCCCTCTCCACCCATTTAGAGGGAACCTGGCCTTCCACTATGCACATAGTCAGGTTCAATTCTTGTTCCTGCCCGCCCCCCATCACCCCAGAACCCGAGAACTCTTCTGTGTCTGAGCCATTCCTCACACAAACAGGTCAGTCAGAGCCGTCCTTTCCAGCCCTGAGCTTGGAACCCTGCCTCACCCTTACACGACTCTGCCTTCGGGACCCTGCTGCTGCTGCTGCTGCTGCTGCTGCTGCTGCTGCTGGTGACAGAAGAGTTTCAAGGAAACAGGTGGGGGCTCTGGGAGAATGGAAAAGCCACAGAGATGGCATCAGTTATGTATTTTATGTGTGTGAGTGCTCTGTCTGCACGTATGCCTGCATGACAGAAGAGGGCATCAGATCTCATTACAGATCGTTGTAGTTGCTGGGAATTGAACTCAGGACCTCTAGAAGAGAAGCAGCACTTTCTTTCTTTTCTTTTCTTTCTTTTTTTTTTCTTTTTCTTTTCTTTTCTTTCTTTCTTTTTTTTTTTTTTTTTTTTTTTTTTTTGTGGTTTTTTAAAGACAAGGTTTCTCTGTATAGCCCTGGCTGGCTGTCCTGGAACTCACTCTGTAGACCAGGCTGGCCTCGAACTCAGAGATCCGCCTGCCTCTGCCTCCCAAGTGCTGGGATTACAGGCGTGCGCCACCACCATCCGGCTTGAAGCAGCACTTTCTTGACCGTGGAGCCGCTGTCCCCCCAGCCCCTGGGGTAGCCATGTAATCACAGTGGAGAGTCAGGGTAGGCCTAAGCTGTCCACGGTGGTGGGGGTGCCCTGATGGTGACGGTGACCACAAAGAGGGTCCTGGTGAGGAATAGGGAGCATGAGGGGGGTGACAAGCAGTGATTCACAGTTTCTGGCACTGCAGACTGAATACAAGCGTCGCACAGCCAGGCCTGCGCTTTACCACGGAGCAACACCCTTAGCCCGGTCAGGGTGTGCGCATGTTTTGTTTGTCCGAGCAGGATTTTACTGTGTAGCCCTAGCTGGTCTGGAATTTGCCATACAGACCAAACTGGCCCGGAACTCAGAGAAGGGCCTAGATTATCAGCTAAAGACCAATGCCAGCTCACCTAGCTTCTTGCCAGTGTTTTGAATGAAGCATGCCATTAGGGAGAAGACTGGGTGCTGTCCCTCCCTACAGTCAAACAGCAGGTAGGCGCTTCCTCACCGTAAACACCCAGCCCTTCTTGGTAGTACCCCACTACCCTCAGCAGTATCCCAACAGCCCTCTGAGACTCACCTAATACCCACAGTCGGCGGGTCAGAGGAAGAGTGGCTCTCCTGAGAGTTGTAGCCAGGAAAAGGAGAGGATGGAGGGGAAAGAAAAGAGAAATGGAAGAGACAGGAGGAGCGAGAGGGAGGAGGGAAGAGGAGGAGTGCAGGCCGGCATGGGAAGAGAGTGGAAGGCAGAGAGAATGGAAGGGGAAGAAAGGAGGGAGACAGAAGAGAAGGGAGAGAGAAGGAGGAGGGAGCAGGAGACGGAGGACTGGGAGGAAACAGAGGACAGAGGGCCAGAGCCTCCAGGGACCACAGTGAGAGTGTGTGGGGAAGGGCTGAGAAGTGGTTCCGGCTGATGAGGCCATGACCTTGGGGGATGGGCTGCTCAGAGGGACCCTTCCTGGGGTCAGGGGAGGCTCTTGCTCAATTGTTGAGGAGATTTGAAAGCAAGTGTCCCTTTCACAGCGGGGAGGCCTAGAGTCCTCCTCAAGTCATTTGGGTTCTCTGGAATATGGTAGTGTAAAGGGAAAGTCTGTGAGGGCCGCTGGCTTGAAATGAGACTTACTGGTGTTTGAGGTGGTCACTTGAAGCTTTTGGGTAGCTGGACAGAGCTAGTGGCTGGGCTGCACCGACTTGACCTACTCTGGAGGTAGCCATCTGTCGGAAGGTCCAGAAGTGCCAACCGTCCCAAGGGCTGCACCGCCACCTGCTGAGAGGCCTGGGCCGTCCCAGGTCCTTCGCCGCGGGGCCGTGGCTGGCAGCGTGTAGGAAGGAGGAACGCGGAAGGGGGCGCGCAGGTGAGTGCAGGCTGGTTGCTCCCCTGCGCTCCAGCCCTTCTCACCAGGGAGTTGAATGCCCGGGTAAACACCAGGCGCGATGTGCGCGGTGTATCCACGGAGAGACAAAGCCAGGGCGGGGCGGGGGCGCCGCCCGCGATGCCAGGGCGGGGGTGTAGGGCGCAGAGCAGCCTCCCCTGGCGCGGGTTGCCCACCGCCTGGGAACCCTGAGCCCTGCCCGCGGACAGGTGGAGCGGGGGCGGGGCGGTGGCCGGGAGGGTCCCGCCCCGGGGGTGGGGCCGGGCGGACCCGGCGGGGCGGGGCCGTGCTATGCAAATGTCGCCCACGGGCGGCCAATTGCCTGCGCTCCGCGCGCGGCTCCGAGCGTCCCGTCCCGCCAGCGGCCTCGAGACCGGAGCAGCTAGGGAACAAACCACAGCGGTCCAGGGAGCCCGGAGCGCAGCGTAGAGCCAGGGTACGCTTCGAGGACCCGCGCAGCCCCGCTCGGTCTCCGGGCCCTAGTCAGGCAGCCAGGCAAGCGCAGCGCCACCCGGCCGAGCCCAGCGCAGCGCTCCGTAGCCTAGCGCGCGCCGCCGCCCGCGCCCCGCACCGGGGAATGCGCCCTCGGCGCGCAGGCCAGGGGGCGCCCGCAGCCCGCCCCGGGGGAGGCGGCCCCGAGCGCCCCTGAGCCTTTCCATGGCCCGGGCTAGGGCCCGGGGCCTCGGCTGCTGACGTGCACGAAGCCAGGGGAACCAGTGAAGCCGAGTCCGCGGTGCGGATCCCGGCTCAGGCTCAGAGACAAGAGGGCGCGGACAGGGCCGTGGCCCCGGGGGGCAGCTAAAGCGGACCGGCCCGACAAGAACCTCTCCGCCGCTGCGGCGGCCACCGCTGCCAGGGCGCCCAGGCCCCGCCGCCGTGGACGAGGTGAGTACGGAGGGAACGCGACCTCCCGACCCCACTAGGACCCGCGGCACCGCAACTCCTTAGAAGTACGCGAGGTCTGGCGAACCGCGGCACACTGTCTGCGGGCACCAGGCGACAGGACTAGGATGTGCTTCATACCTGTCCCGGCGTCCTGGACCCCTCCGCTCCCGGGCACTGTAAAGATGCGGGACTAGGTGATGTGGCCTGCGGGATCGCCGGTGTGTGAATTAACTTTTTCCACCCCCCACAAGGTTTTGGGTGGGTACCCTCACCCTCGCTGAGTGGGAGTTCGGATCCTTCTGTTTTAGTCCTCTGCTGACGCCTGCAGCAGCACTCTTTCCCAAAAGGCGCGTTTGCACCGCCTCAGTGTCTCTAGTCTGAAGACCAGGTCAGCCCCAGGGGAAGGTCTAAATTGGAAACCCCCACGTGGAGGGTCGCCCGGAACAGCAAGACAAGGGAATCTGTTTCCAAATGGGTTTTTCTTCCAGCCATTTGCCGATCTCCTGGCCCCCAACTGCATCTTGGTCCTGCTTGTGTTCAGGGGTCTCGGTGTCGGCGAGGTGTTGTTAAGTTGGAAGAGCCTGGAGTCAAGCTCCAGTTTGCCCCGCGGGCCCTGGTGGTGAAGTGGGCAAGGGGCCGTGGGAAGTGGCGGGTTGGCTGAGAGCAGGTGAGGCCAGGAAAGTGTCACGATGAAGAGTCCTTTGGAACTAAGGCTGGGGTGCCAGCCGGACCGATAACTCCTCATTCTTGAAATAGGTGCATTTTGTCACCAGTCCATTAACATCTGGGGAGAGGACAAACTGAAGCCCCCCTGTGTCCACCGTGGAGCAGGGCCAGGTAGAATGACTCCTGTTCCCTCGAATTCACTCTGCTTCTCCAGTACCCGCTACCCTAGTTACAGAGGTGGGAAAACTGTGCCCAGGGGTGGGATGGAGCCCGGGGCTGCTTCTCCAGCTGCTCAGGGGGTGTGCCTAGACCCTGTGGACGATCTTGTCTGGGCCAGGCAAGAATGCAGTCGTATCTACCCTCACTGTTCCCCCCCTTAGTTCCAAAGGAGCCAGGCCCGGAAGTGGGAAGGTGGGGGTTGGAGAGGCCAGAAGCCCAGCCTCAGCGCCCCCCCTACTCTGCGTACCTTGGGGGTGGGGATGGAGCCTGGCCCAGGTGACCTTGACTGGGAAACCCTGGCCACAAAAGGGGGTTTCGGTCCCAGCAGGTCTGCTTCCTGGTCTGTGAGGTGTTGGGGGAGGGGGAAGCTGAGGCTCCATCCAGGAAGGAGTCTCGGGGTGTGTATGTGGGGGGGGGGGTAGCTGATGAGCTGGTGGGGTGCTGTTAGTAATTTCCTCCGTGTTCCTCCACAGCCCTGTTCTTGCTTTGCGTCCCTTCAATTGAGGCAGCCCTCAGCTAGAGGAGCCAACCTCCCTTTGCTAAGACAGGCTCCCCCGGACGCACACATACACGCACGTAGACACACACGCTATGAGCTTGGGAGGTCTGGATCAGGCTGGACAATTTGACCACCTGGCCCCCTGTCCCGCCCCCAGGTGCCTCTGGACCCCTTCCTCCGGCCGCCCCTTCCCTGCACCCCTTGCCAGCCCCAGCTCCTCGTTCGTTTCTTTGTTCAGGCGTCTCTCCTCCGTCCCTCCCTCTCTCCTCCCTCTCTCCTCCTCCCGCCCGCTGCCTCCCTCCCTTGTTCCCTCCCGCCAGCTTTCTTCTCCTTTTCGGGTTTTCTCCCGGTGGGCTCCCAGGTGGCGGTGACTGTTTCTTCCCTGTCCACCTACTCGAGCTTCCTCCGACTCGGGGGCTCTAAGGGGGCTGGGGCTGAATGGGAGGTCTCCAGAGGCTAAGGACTGTAGCCGCCCCCTCCCCCTCCCCTCCCTGTCCCTCCTTTCCTCTACATCCTTCTTTTTACTCTGTCCCCACCCCTATGTTCCCAAAGAAGGGCCCTGGATTTGGTCTTGAGGTGCCTAGCAGAGTTCACCTCCCCCCCCATTACTCCTTCAAGGGCCAGAGGGTTGTGGGAGCCTCATGGGGAAAGGTCCCCTACTTTCTTGGACACCTTGAGTGAGTCCGACACTGGCTTTGGTGACCCTGACCGTGTCACTGTGAAAATGGATAAGGAGGAAAACCGAGGTTGTGGGGTGTGTGTGGGGGGGGCTGTTGACATGAGCCCCCTGATCAAAGCCCTCAGGGACTCAGACTACATCTTGCCCTTCTAGCTTCCTTGAGCCGCACCCCACTAGCAGGTCAAGTTCTTGAGCAAACTCATGCTTGTGAAGGCGTGCGTGGGCATGCAGGTGTGGATGTGTGGATGTGTATACAGGACGGCTCCTGGGGGCCTCCTGGTGCACCCTCGCGGTGATGCAAACGGCTTAGCCCTTTCCCCCTCCTGCTTCCGTGCCTGCCATGCAGGAGCCTGTCTCATTCTGTCAACCCCAGCTTTGTGCCCCCAGCAGATGGGGGAGGGGCTGGGCCTGCTCCTCCCCTCCCCCAATCAGCCAGCCTCCCCGGGAGAGAGCATCTGGGGTGGGGAGATCTTGGAGGGAGCAATGAGAGGTGTGCCAGGCACCCCCAGAGCACCGCTGGAGGAGTCAGCTGAAGCTGCACTTCCTGTCTGAGGAACCACCAAGTGGCTCTCCTTGGCAGGAGAGGCCGGGCTCCAGGGCTGGGGGCTGGGTCTGAGGAGGGCACCGGAGTCGAGGCGTCCACAGCAGAGCCCCACAGTCCCTCCCGGCTGGGGGAGTCGCATCCTAACATACACATACCCTGGTGCCCTGGAAATGGGTCTGTCATATTGCTTCCCATGGGAAAGCGGGATAGACAGGGCAGATCTGGGGTGCTGAGGCTGCTATTCTTAATGCCCTCACCCCCAGTGCTTTCTGGGTGGGGGGTGGGAGCTGGCGCAGACTTGTATCGGGAGGGAGCAATATGTTACAACAACTGGTGCTGGGCTGCGTTTACCCAACAGCCAGCCTGCCTGGGGAGACAATATTTGAAAAACACAGTATTAAAATTTGGACTTGCCAGGGATATGGGTGACTTTGAAGGGAGCAGTGCATCTGGCGAACACCCTATCACAGATCCGCTGGCCATTCTAGCATCCTTTCTGACCCCTGAGCTGGTACTTTTTTATGGAGGAAGTCCTTCTGCCTGTCTAACCTGAGTGCTTCCTGCTTCCTGCTGTTTTAGTTAATGTGAGTCCTGTTATTATCTGTCTGTTCTTTTTTGACTGATGCCATCCCTCCTGCTTTGGGCCATCTGTATGTCTCTTTCTTGCTCCCCACCTTCCCATAATTACTCTCCACTCCGATATTAGGTACAGACTTTCCTGCTCTGCTAAGAGAGCATTTGCTCTAGATGGGGATTTGATCTAGATGGGGAGAGAGCGGCCGCTCTGTAGGTTGTGGGCAAAGCATGGAAACTTGATGTGAGCCAGAGGGCTTGTGCTATCTGCTTGTGTTCCGGCAGGGAATGAGGGGAGGATAGGGGGTCAGGCTTGGCTCTCCAGCTACCCCCCTCAGGTCTGCTGCTCCCCGGTGGCCCGCTGCTGAGGACTCCAGGCTTCTCGGTGACACTTCCCCAGACAAAGGTAGACAGAAGAGAGAATGAGCTTTGTCCTGAGCTGAGGGTTGTGAGCATGGAGACTCCAACCCTCTGTTGAGGAAGGGAAACTGAGGTACAAGGGAAGGTAGGCCGAGTGCTGCACTCCAGCCCGTAGGAGGCAAAGGCTGGAGGATCACTGTAAGTTCTAGGCCAGAGGGTTATGGAGTGAGGAGACTATCTCAAGATAGGCGGCCCACGGCATCCTCACACGGTCTAACCTTGCTCTCTTCCCAGGTGTCCACAGAACTGGAGCCTGCTTCCTGGGCCCCAGGCCCCTCCCACAATGCTGGTCGCTGGCTTCATTCTCTGGGCTTCCCTGCTGACCGGGGCCTGGCCGGCCACCCACATCCAGGACCAGCTTCCAGCTACACCTAGAGTCCGACTGTCATTCAAAGGTAAGGACTTGTGTGCTCCTCACTCCGACCACCCTTTCTTACAGTGCTGGTGTCCCTGCAGAGAGAGGGAACAGGAGCGCTCATCCCACAAAGACTGACTGCGGTCACTTGGGATTTCCTAGGCAAGCATGGAGAGAGAAGCAGGCCTTGCTGGAAAGGCTGGACCCAGAGGACTGAGATATTTCGGGAGAGGGTCCTGAGCTGGGCACTGAGTTCTTTGAGCTCTGGGAGATAACTCAGGGGGATTTGCTGGTGTCCAGCCTGTCTGTGTCCCGGGAAGCTTCTAGGCTGGAGGGTCAGACGATGTGGTGGAGTCAGCCAGCTGGAGAGGCAGGAACATTGTGCTGGTTATGTGGTACCAGGGCGGGTGTTCCTGTGAGCAGTGGGTGTTCCAAGGTCCCTGAGGAAAAGCTCTGTGCTGTGTCTGGAGGATTGTGGGAGAATAGAATACTTGGTGGGCTTAGGGAGGGCGTCTACTATTGCGAAAGGCGTCAGCACCCCAGACCCCCAGTGAGTACTTTAATAGTCCACTGCCTTTGCGTCTAGCGCACCTGGCAGGTGAACGCACTGAGAATCCAGGACCTGTGACAGCTTATTCACTAGATACTTCCTCCAGGGTGTGTGTGTGTGTGTGTGTGTGTGTGTGTGTATGTGTGTAGAATGCACCCTAGGACTGAAGTGAAGAGCGGTGGCTATCCTGGGGTTAGGAGATTTAGAGTTACTGCTGAGTTCTGTCTTGGCCATCCTCCGGCTAGAAGCAACGTTGGCTAGCCTCCTGCCCTGGGTGGGGCCAGTTCAGCCCAGGCTGGCCAGATTTCCCAGCAGCCATATTGGGTGAGAGGCTGAGCTGACCTTTCCTTCCTCAGGCTTGGCTAAAGCCCAGCCCCTATCTCGTCACCATGGCCCCCTGGCAGGGCCCCTGGCCTCATCCCACCCCACCCCCACAACTGGGCTGGAGGAGGGGGAATGACCTGGTTAAATTTCCCAGTCCTGATGGGCAGACAAGGGTTAACCGGTTCTGGTTCTTAAGGGCCTCCTTTCCCAGGCTTGGGAAGGTGAGATATTTATTCGGCTGATACTTCACCCTTCCCTGGTGGAATTCCTCAAAGCAGATTAATAAATCTTGAAGGGGCCGTTTCCCCCTCTCACCTCCCTGCCTAGGGCCATTAAATGTCCCCTCCCCCACCAAGAGAAGGGAGGGGGCTTGAAGACCACACCTCAGGACCCTGCTGTGTCTACAGCTTTGGATATTATTTTTATTAACATTCATGCCAGAAAGCAAGGAAGCATAGGGTGGTCTTCTGGGCTCTCCTTTGAAACTCGTTGGATCTCTAGGGGCAAAGAGGCAAAGGCTTTGTTCCTGTTTTCCAGAGAGAGAAACTGAGGCTCAGACAAGAGCAGGGCCAAGGTCAGGCAGGAGGCAGAGAGGAGGCCAAAAATAGAACCCTGGTGTCCTGGCCTTGCTGGCGCCCACATCAAGTGGGTCGATTCCCTCTCAATTAGCCCTGAAGCCGACACCCACAGTGACTAAAAGCCCAGCTTCCTGGCAGCCAGCCTACGGGTGGTGTTTGCTGTGCCTGTGCTGGCCTAGGGGAGGGCTGGAGGGTGCTTGGGGCCACCCCATCCTGGAACCTAGCACCTTCGCTTAGGAAGGGTCACCAGCCAGGGTGACCTCCCTGTTCTCGCCTGACATTATGCCATAGTATTGTTCTTGGATGTAACTTGAGCACCTACTGTGTGTTGTACTCTGCAGTAAACAAGATGGAGTGCACAGCAGGGCAGTGGTGGCGCACGCCTTTACTCCCAGCACTCAGGAGGCGGAGGCAGGCGGATTTCTGAGTTCGAGGCCAGCCTGGTCTACAGAGTGAATTCCAGGACAGACAGGGCTACATAGAGAAACCCTGTTTCAAAAAAAAAAAACAAAAACAAAAACAGAAAACAATCAGCAAAAAAAAAAAAAAACAAAAAAAAAACAAAAAAAACCAAACCAAACCAAAAAGATGGAATGCACGTAAGGAGACTAACTAAAAACTCCCATTAGCTGACTGCGGAACCCAGGCCCTGGGTGCCCTCTTCCCTTTAAGCTCCTCTGGTTCACAAAAAATGGCTGTCAGTGAGGAAAAATGTTTGTGGGATGCAAGTCGAGACTGACTGAGAGAGGTTTTCACAGAGCTAGGGCTGGAAAGAAGTGGGGATCTTCCCTTCCGGTGCACATACGGGGGTTCACACAGAGATGCTCTCGGGAAGAAGCACTGCTGTACCCCAGGCTCCACGACTCTTTCTTCTCCCTGCTTAGATGGATACGACAGCCGGAAGCCAGCCAGCCTTGGGTGTTAGAGCGGAAGGTGCCACCTCACGCTGGGTTTAGCTAAACTCTCCTAGGCAGAGGTGCTGGTGTGAGGGGCCACACTTTTCTGGGAGGATAAAAGAACAAAGACAGGAATCAAACCAGATTCCAGCTTGCAGCCCACCCATCCGCCCAGGCACCCCAGATCTAGAGCCAGGAGCATGGGAGCGAAGGGTTCGTTCAGTGGAGAGGTCTCTGTCCATCTCCTGGGCTTCCATCAGCTGCACAGAGAGCCAGACACAAACAAGGAGCCAATAGGACCAACTTCCAGGGCACCAGATGTGCCTTTTCCTCCTGCTTCTGGGTGCCTGCTGGGGGTCCAAGGCAGTAAGCCACCCCACCCCACCCCGCCCCGCCCCACCCCCTCCGCCGTGGTGCCCGGAGTCCCTTTTGCCCAGAATCACAAGCTAAGTTGGGATAGAAAAGCTTTCCCTTCCCTGCCCTGGGCCACTCCAGGTCCTGGACGCCACAGCAGCAGGGAGGTGCCAGGCCCTGCCAGGGCCTTTGTTCAGTCTAAGGAATGTTTACTTTTTGTCAGGAAGCCCCCACCCCCAGCCCCACCCCCATGCCACTGCCGTCTGGATTGGCTTTGGCCAGGATTTAGGGCTGAGAAATGTTTGGTGGGAGAGAGGGACCTTGTGGTGACGGCACAGCTGGGCTGTTAGGGAAACTGAGGTGTAGGAATCCCGAGAGGGAACAGTGCTCTGTGAAGGGAGATCAGGAAGAGACAAAGAACAGAAATGAAAGTGGATGCCTTTGCGGAGGTGAGAGCCAGGCAGGGCCCCAGAGCCTCTGTGGAGCTGGGCTCTGACCTCAGGTGCACCTAGCTGCTGTGAGGAAGACGCTCTGCCGGTGGGGGCAGCGGGCACGGCTGAGATGTGCCCACTCACTTTGTCTGCGTGTGGCGTCGTCAGTGGACCGGGTTGCTGTGTCTTGTTGGGCTTGACTAAGCTAGAGGTCAAGGGTGGTCACAAGTCATCTGCTTCGCCTGGGGGCGATGAATACAGACTCGGTGTGAGGGTTTGAAGCAAGTCCTGACAGAGCCTTGGTCCAGGCTTGACTGGGGGCTAAGGGTGGGGCTGGAGACCTGGGCCCTGAGGGTTTGCCGAGTCTCCAAACTTCAAGGAGCTTTTAATTGTAGAGAGAGGAGGAGGACGTGTTCCAGGAGCTGAGGCCACGGTGACATGGGGAGGCTGGGTGGGGGTCGGTGGCTTTGACAGCTACAGCGGGTTTGGGGTGGACGGTCCAGGATGAGCTGGGATGACAGTTGCCTTTGGAGGAAATGGAGGCCGGCTTCGTGTGATAGCGGGAGGCAGTCAGGCCCGGAGCCTCAGCCTTTAGCTCGGACCCTTCCCAAGCTTCGGATGGGACGCACTGGCCAGGCCTTCCGAAGCCCGGGCCTTGTCTCAGTCTCTGGCATGCCGCCCGCCCCGCCCTGCTGGCTCCGGCTTCCCTTGGCACCGAGTGGGGAGCTGGTGCATGCTCCAGGAGTAAATCATGTTCCCTGGCAGCCCTCACGGCTTCGTAATCGTAAAGAATTTAAAGAGAAACTGCCAAGATACAGATCTCACCCGGGGCCCCTAAAGGCATCTTTTACCCTGTGGCTTGGGAGGCAGCAAACCCCAAAGTAGGTTCTTGGCTGCCTAACCTCTGTGTGTGTGTGTGTGTGTGTGTGTGTGTGTGTGTACACCTCTCACCCCTCCCGTTCTCCAGAGGTGAGAACTCAGAAGATGGCTTCCTGGTCCCCGATTACTAGGGGCCCCGAGCAGAGCGCCTCCTTCATGTAGAGAGTATCATACGGATGTGGCCAAACGCTAAACCTTACCCCTGGTGGCTGTGTGCATTACATAAAGTGGCTTAGGCTCTCTGAGCCCTGGTTTCCCCTTCGTAAGGTGGAAATGGTGGTAGCACCCTGAAAACTGTAGGCCAGGCAGGCCTTGGATTTGAGATCCTCCTGCCTCAGCTTCTGGGGTGGCTGGGATTAGAGCCTGCGCTGCCATCGTGGTTATCAATGCACCATGAACAGCGAACTTGCCTGTTCGCACTGTCTTCTGGAAAACTCCCACCTTCATCGTGGCGTTGAGCAGATTTAATTATGTGGACTCTGTCCCCGGCAGAGAAGAGAATCCCAGGGACCCGGATGGTGGCTGGCGGGTGAGGGTCAATGGGGCATGCCCCGAGGGCTCCTCATCTTTCCAGAATTCAGACCTTGGGTTGGGGAGCTGGTGCCTGGGGAGGGCCTGCTGGAATAGAGGGGTCAAGAGGGAGAGAATTCCTGCCAGGGCCAGGTAGAAGGCAGGCAGGCTCCATGGATGAGGTGGTGCTTCAAACAGAGGAAAAAAGATGGGGAGGAAAGAGTTGGGGCAGAGGCGGGGTTCATATCACCCACCATCCTGTGGCCTTTAGTCCTGTTGCTTGTAGCAGGGTCCTAAATGTAAGTGGTGGGGGAACTTCATGGTAAATACGCTGGGGGGAAGCTGGGGGGAAGCGGGTGTTGAAGCGCTGGCCTCCCGGTGTCACAGCTCCCCCCCAACCCCCCAGCCTGGCTTGAGCACCTGGGCATCTGCAGTGACACCCACCCTGAGCCCACGGGATGGGTGCTGCTCCGGCTTTTGCAGCTTGTCTTAGGGTGGCCAGCCCCAGGCTGCTCAAAGGGGGCAGAGAGGAGGTTTGTGGGCCTGGCCCAGTGCTATCCTGGGAATCTGAGCCCTGCCTCAAGGGAGCCCTTGGAGAAGCAGAGAGAATTCCTGCTGCATTTTTCTTAGAAATAGCAGGAGGGCCTTTGCCAGAGACTTGGCTGCCAGCAGACTACAGGCTGAGTCCGAAGGCCAGCTCACATGGGTGCCCGAGCCCGGCAGGCCTGTAGCTCCTGCCCAGGCCGCTCCAGCCCCAGGAGAGAATGGATTCTTTCTGGACTCCAGACCCTGACCTCTGGTCCTGACCTAGCAAAGGACAGACCCTGGGCAGTGGCTGCTAGTTTGGGACCCAGCGGACCCGGCTAGGGTTGGACTCAGCTATGCCTACCGGGTCCACGCTGATCTGTTTGCCAGCACTGACTCTCTAGGGCTGGCTCTACACAGGCGGGGACAGACACAGTATCAGTGCCTCTCCAGGGACAGGAATGCTGGGAGTCTGGAGGACTCCCGCTGTAGCCGCTCCTTCCCCCTCCCCTTTCCCCTCCCACTGTCCTCCCCCTTCCTGACTACCACCTTGCTGAAACATTCTACCCCGACCTCATCTTTCCTCTGAAGTCTCCATAGCTAGCCAAGAACTGAATTTCTTCTCACTTGGGACTTGGTGCTTCTTCCTCAGTTCCCTCTAGGGCCGAGTCCCAGGGATTGTATACAACAGGCAGCTAGAATCTGGGGATTTGTGGGTTTCTGAAGCAGCCAGAGACTAGGTGGGTGGCACTCCGGGGGGGCTGCAACCGGGCTGCTGTGATTTTTTTTAACCCTTTCCTGACCTAACACCATGGCAACTTCTAAGGCTGACTGGCCCTGAGCATCTTTGTCTTCTGTTCTCTGCCTCAGTTTCCCCATAAGAATGTGAAGGGTGAAGGGGTGGGGGCTGAGACTGGGGCATCCTGTGCGGGTGATGGGAAGGGGCTGCAAGACTCTGGGGATCTGAGGACAGCAGAGATGGAGACCGAGCCTAGGGCAGGAGGGAGGGTCTTGACACCCACCAGCCTGTCTTCTCATCCTGGCCTGTCTGTCTGTCTGGGTGATTTATAGCAGTAAATGAGCCGTGGAGAGTTTGTTGTCTTTTGCAGTCGTGGGGGGGTGGGGTGGGGGGGAGGAAGGAGTGAGAGGTTTCCGGGCCAGGTCTGGAATGTGGGGGGAGGGGGAGTCCCCGGGGCCTTTGGAACTGAGACCTCTGAAGCAGGCTCACTCCTTCCACCTGAGAAATGGAAGAGCAGGTCCGGTGTTACTCCTCTCACATTTCTTGAGACACATTCTGAAAATCCGTGATCGCCCGGCCCTGGTTACCCTACCCTGGTCACCTTCTCCCTCCCCTGCACAAGGGCATCTCTGAACTAGGTTGCTTCTTCAAGCTGAGTCAGGGCCCTGGCTGCTGCCCGCTGGACATCTCTGCGTTCTCACACGCACCTGTGCGCGGTAAGGGCCTGGCAGGACCTCCTGGCCTTCTGTCCAACAGCCCAGACCTAGAATCCTCAGATATAACGCACGGGGACATCTGGGAGCCTTCTGCTGGGACAGAGGAAGGGTCAGCAGTGACTGGACATCCTTAGTACACGGTGGTGTGGCCCTCTGCTTCTGCGCTTGGGTGTGTTTGTGGATGTCGTGACCTTGCTGTCCCGTCCGTCCCCCCTCCCCCACTCTTCCTGGATTCGGGATGAGCTGGTTCCTGGTCTCTTGTCTGCCCTCTCCTGGGCGGAGCAGGTGGGCAGTGGGGCAGAACGGCCGTGGGAAGAGCGCGTCTGGGCCTGCTGGCCCCAGCCCCCAGCCCTGGCCCCTGACACGGGAAGGAAGAGTGGAGGAGCCTCCGTCCGTCCGGGTGGCTCGGCTCGGCGTGCTGTTTACTGAGCAGCTGGGGTGTTTACAGTAGCCCTTCAGAAGCGCCCCCTGTCATAGAGGATTTCCCATCTGGAGGGTCCCACGGGGGTGGGGGTCTTCCTACCTTTCTACCTCCCTGCTCCTCTGGGGTAGCAGTGAAAAGGGTTTGCGGACCTGCAGTGTGACACTCACCCCTCGCCCCTCCCCTGGAGTAGGTTTCCTGGAAGTGGCAGCTGTAGGTGGTGAAATATGGTAACTGGGTTCCCAGTTCAGACATTTAAATTAAATTCAATCAGAGTGGTTATTGAATATAAACACGCGGAGTCATTTACATGTTAATTATGTTGAACGGACTATGAGGCCATAATTAGTTGCTAATTGGGTGAGAGCGGTTGTAATTGGTTTTGTTGGCACCGACCTGGCTCACCTGCCTGGTTTTGTGTGTGTGTGTGTGTGTGTGTGTGTGTGTGTGTGTGTTGGGGGGTGTGTGCCTGAGAATCCTGGGAAGGCTCCTGGCCCTTAGGTGCCTGATCAGGTTTGGGATGGTTTACTCCCCAAGGACTCAAAACTTATCCCTAACTCAATGGAGATCAGCAGTGAGGCCTTCCCTTGCCCAGACCCAAGTGATTTATATCCTAAGTGCCCATGGGAGGGCACTCCTAGTGACCTGTGCTCCTAGTGGCCACAGCAGATATCACTGCTGCTGGTGGGCCCAGCGTTGACCTGGTCAGTGGGTGAAGTCTTGATTTTGAGTATGGGTGGGGTAAATACGCTGAGCTTGGGCCTTCTAGGATGCCCTGCCCCCTACTCAGCCTGGCTGGGGCTCTCAGGGTTGTAGAACTGTGGCCAGGGGCTGAGGCCTTCCGGCTGGCCGCTCATTAAAAGAGGATTAGGCTGGGAGCCAGGGGGCCAGGCCAGCCCCTGGGCCTTCCTCTGGGGCCCCTCATAGCTTTGGAGGAGGGAAAGATGCTAAGGGTCACCCTTCCCTAGAGTCCATGGGAGTGTTGGGTGGGGATTGCCGGGGCTCCACCACACATGTCCCTGCCACTGTTAATATATGTACGGAGATATATAACTTAGTAGAACTAGAACTATGTATATATATATGCATATACGATCTTCTTGTCCGCTTCAGTGTCCACCCTCGGGTCAGGAGACCTGTCATCCTGGTGGGTGATGCACTAACAAAGGTCTACACTGGCAGCCCCTTCACACCCACTCCCATTTCTCTTCAACTCAGGGATTAGGACCGCCACTCGCCCACAGGAGGTCAGAGGTCAGGGCTAGAGTACAGGGACCTGTCTATCACTCCCTCATCCCCAGCCCTTTTAGGGGAGGTCACACTGTCAGTCAGAGCCCGCCGCTCTGTGGAGCTATAACCAAGGGGGCGGGTCACCCACCTCTGCTCCAAGATTCTTCTCTTTGCAACAGCCGCTGCCTCACTGGTAGCAGGTCTGGTGTCCTAGAGACAGGCAGCAGGGGGTGAGGCCCGCCCGTTTGGGGGTCTCTGGTGAGGGCTGTAGACACGCCTACTGGCTCCTTTAAAGTAAGGCATCAGCCATTGCTTCCCACAGATGAGGAAGCAGAGACCCTCAGGATCAAGCCCCAAAGGCAGTGGGATTGTTCCTGCCCCTGGGACCTTGGCCAGGCCATTCTGGGCCAGGACAGAGTGTCTAACAGCCATGGGAGAGGTCTGGAGCTGGGAACTGCTACGGAAACGAGTGTCTGATGCCAGAAAAGGCTCTTCCTTCCCATGACGGGAAAATCCTTCCCGGATACCACCCCACCCAACCTGTGCCCAGCTTGGGTGAGAGCAGGGGTGTGGGGCTCTCCCCAGGAAGCAGCACCCAGGCCCCCACCCTCCCTGGACAAGCTTGAGAACATATTCAGGCTTGAGCCCGCCTGTCACATACTGAGCAGAAGTCAGCCCTGGTCTGAAGGCATGACCAAGCTGGGTCTGAATCAGCAGCACATGCACTGGGCCACCTCGGGGCCCCTGGAACTTTCTGGCCCAAGTCCCTTGAAGGGAGTGGTTCTCCACCCTCTAGCTGCCACCCTCTAGTATCTGTAGCTCCTCATGTCGGGGTGACCCTCAGCCATAAAATTATTTTTGTTGCTACTTCATAACCAATTTTGCAATAGTTACAAATCATAACTTAAATATCATACACGAGCCAGGTGTGGTGGCGCACGCCTGTAATCCCAGCACTTGGGAGGCAGAGGATTTCTGAGTTCAAGACCAGCCTGGTCTACAGAGTGAGTTCCAGGACAGCCAGGGCTACACAGAGAAACCCTGTCTCGAAAAACAAACAAACAAACAACAACAACAAAAATCACATGCAAATGGCCTTAGGCAACTCCTGTGAAAGGGTCACTCAGCCCCTAAAGGGGTTACAACCCGCAGGTTGAGAGCCCATGCTTTAAGAGTGCTGGGCACAGGAGGATCTAATGTGGTGAGATCTGCTGCAGGGGCTAGCTAAGGATACCTGCTTGAGCTTCCCCTCCATTCCGAACCAGCCTTCTTGGGGGGTGGGTCGAAGCCCTCAGATCCTTTGCCCTGTGGTACATGGGTTAGGGTAGGTCAGGCAGCTATTCTACTTTATAATTTTGAGCACCACTGTCTTCCTGTCTGCAGCTAGGGATGTGGGACAGTCATGGGGCTGTTTATTTGCATTTTCTCGGGACATCTAGCACGAGTGGTATTAGCACTCCAGCTGTGAGTTAGCCAGGCTAGCCCCTGACACGTGATTCTCTCTAGACCCTGGAGAACTACCCAGCTCTGCCTTTCGCTTATGTAGGCTGACTCTGATGAATGGAGTTGGCTGTGCTTCTGTGAGAGCTGAGGGGAGGGGGTGCCTGAGGGGATCCGCTGGTGATACAGCTCTGGCTGGATCAACAGGAAGCCTCTTCTGTCTCTGTAGCCCTCTCCGCCTATCTCCCCAGCATTAGGGAATGGGGTAGCAGGGCTGGATGTGGCTGGATGTCCTTCAGGTAATGCTGACATCTGGACGGAAGCCTGCTTCCTCAGGAAAAGATCTGGGAGCCCCAACCCGCCCTCCGGCCCTCCTCAAGACAGGGAAGGCCAGAGGAGTGGCAGCCCTCAGGCCCTACCAGGGCTCCATCAGATTTAGGAGGCCAACGAAGTGCTCTGGGTTGTAAAATGAGGCTCAGAGAGCCAGGATACGTCAACAGGGGGGTTAATACAGCCCGTAATGGAAATGGAGCCATAGCCGAGGATTCCTGACCTTCCCTCCCACCTCTTCCCTCCCCGCCCCCCCCCTGCCTCGCCTCCTGGGGGCTCCCCCCCCACCCCCCCCCCGTCACCATTTCCACAGCAACTAAAGCATCATGTCCTGTGACAGCAGAGTGTCCTATAATACCAGAGCCATTGACGCCATATCCCGAAGCCATTTAGAGGAGTCCCCAGGGTTCTGAATCAAGTGTCTTGATGGAGGACGAGTCACCTTCCGGCTTTCCGTCCCCTGGCAGGCAGTCCCTGTCACCAGGCCTGGCTTCCACAGGCTCGCCATCTTCATGGAGTCTGCCTGTCAGTTCCCTTCCCTGTACCTCAGCGTTTTCAGCCGTAAACTGGATGTAAGCACAGAGCTCTGAGGAGAGTGGGCACCTGGCTGAGAGGCGCCCTCTACCTAGGGACAGACCGGAGGAGAACAGAGGCCATGTGTGTTGGATCAAGGAGAGTCCTGTCCCCTTTCTAGAACTTTATTTCCTTCTCTGATCAGTGATGTCTCTCTTGTCTTTCTCACAGGGAGCTGGGGCCCTGGGAACAGATTGCTGGTTTGGGCTCGGATCTTGGGTCCTGGCAATCATGGCACAGCATGGGGCGGGGTCTAGACTATAGGGTCAAGAGCAGGTAGGGATATGTGAACCTGAGGCCTTGGGATTATGGCTCTGTGGCTGTCTGGGGGCTAGCTCTCTGAACATTGCCCTGCCCACCTAGGTGCTCTGTCAGAAGTCCACTTGATCTTCTGCCCTCCTCTCTTCCATTGTCCCTGAAGTGCCCCCCAGTGTAGCAGAATGAATAAGGGCACAACCGAGGCCATGCCCCCAGCCAGGGTATAAATAACCCCTGGCAGGCTGTCCCAGCCTGGGGGGGCTCCACTGGCAGCCCCACTTCCTCTCTGGCTACTTCCCAGCCCTGGGGGTGGGGGAGTGTTTACTTTCCTGTTGTCACTATGACTGGGTGGCCAGGCAGGAGACTCCAAGTGACCCAACAACAGGTGCAGGACAGGTGCCCAGGCTGCCCTGCCCAGGACTTCAGAGGCGCCGCCGGACAGGCGGGCGAGGCCATAGCCAGGCAGGGATTGGCCCTTTGATCTTTTGGCGTCCCTGCGTCCCTGTGTCCCAGTGGCTGGCCAAGGTCATCACCTATATTCCCTTGTTGCTACATAATCAGGTCTGAGCTGGGTAAGGCTTCTCTTTGCACTGCAGCTCTACACAATAATGTCCTGAAGCAGACCCTGGGTCTACCGTCAGATCTCCGCCATAGCCTGATCATCATCCCCTCTCCCCCCTCTTACTGCGCCCCCCCCTTTTTTTCTTCCGGCTTTTCAAGACAAGTTTTCTCACTCTGTAGACCAGGCTGGCCTTGAACTCAGAGATCTACCTGCCTCTGCCTCCCAAGTGCTGGGATTAAAGGTGTGCGCCACCACCAGCCTTGCTGGTCTCAGACAAAGTGCCTCTAGATTATCCTAGGGTCTCTACACAACAGTTGGAATCAGAGCCAGGCCAATCAGGGACAGCCACCTGCTGGTGCCTGCCTCCTTCTTGCTAAGTTCAGAGCTTCGGATCTCAGCTGTTCTCTCCCCAGGTGCCCAGTCTGCCCCTCCACTGTCCCATCTGTGAGGCTGGGTGGCAGCTGTGGGATCAGGCAGAGGGTATATGCTCCCGTGGGACCTCATCTGTTGCAGGACACATTTGCATACCCACTACATGCATGATGTGCACATATGTGTTCTTCTGTATGTTGCCACCAAAGAAAGCCCCCTGTGCTGGTGAATATTCATGACCCTCAGTCACAATTTTCTCTCTCCTGAGCTAAAAATAGCTCCGGCGGGCAAGGGACAAGCGTGTCAAGTGAACCCTCCGACTCCCCCAAAGACAGGTCCCCAAGCCTCTCTCCAGGAGCCCTGGCCTCTTGTTGGCCGAGCGCCCCATCGTTCACCCTAGGAAACTTTTTCTTAGTGTCCTGAGGGAGCCAGGGCGCTGCAGACAGGCAAAGAGTCAACAGAAGGCCCAGTCGCGCCGCCTCCTCAGCCCTTGTCACATGCTCCTAAAGCATTGCTGGGCGGAGCCTCCTTCCCTCGCGCCTCCTCCTGGCTAGTTCAGAACAGGCTGAGTCCCACCGCCAGCAGCCTTGCAGGGTCTGATGGACCTGAGTTCTGTGGGGTGTTAGGGCTCCCTTGGAGCTTTTTGGTATCTGGCGAGCCTATTTCAGGTCCAGTAGGGACCTTGCAGTGTGCCAGCTGTGTCCCCTGCATGGTGGTCAGCTAGGGTGAAGGCAGGGTATCTGGGCTCTGTGCCAGCGTCTTCTGTAGCATCTCCCACCCCACCCCCACCCCACCTGCTCGTTAACCCTTTCGGCCCCACCCTGAGTGGAAGCATCTGCCCCCACCTGAGCAGACTCTTTGATGCCGTCTACACACCCTGGCTTGCACCCACTGCCCTTTCATTGGGATTGCTTGGGCTGCCTGTGAATCAGGGTGTGGCTTTGGGTGTGGCCCCATCTCTAGCCTGCTTACCTGTCCCACTTTCTCCTCCATGACTGGCAGCAACTGGAGAGGGAGCTAAGTAGGCCCTGGGGAAGGAGTGGGACATTTAGGACAGCCGTGGCCACAGTGCCTCTCTTTCAGGAGTGTGTCCCTCTCATTGGTGTCCTGCCTTTCATCCACAGAACTTAAGGCCACGGGGACTGCCCACTTCTTCAACTTTCTGCTCAACACGACCGACTACAGAATCCTGCTCAAGGATGAGGACCATGACCGCATGTACGTGGGCAGCAAGGACTACGTGCTGTCCCTGGACCTGCACGACATCAACCGAGAGCCCCTTATTGTAAGGGCTGGCCTGGAAGTGGGACAAGGTGGGGGGTGGGGGGTGGAGGGGGATGTGGAGTCCAGGGTCTGGGGCCTGGCCAGCAGGCTGCACCCACTAACCTCCATCTTTGGCAGATCCACTGGGCAGCTTCCCCACAACGCATCGAGGAGTGTATACTGTCCGGCAAGGATAGCAACGTGAGTGTAATGGGGTCCAAGGGGGGAGTGGGGGGAGAAGGGTGAGGCCGTGGCCTCAGAGAGGGATGGACGTGGGCAGGTGTCTGTCTGGGCATCCACACAGCTTTCTGTCTGGCCGCAGGGAGAGTGCGGGAACTTCGTCAGGCTTATCCAGCCGTGGAACCGCACACACCTGTACGTGTGCGGGACTGGTGCCTACAACCCCATGTGCACCTATGTGAACCGTGGCCGTCGTTCACAGGTAAGCTCCTTGCAACCTTGGCTCTATGCTGTCCCCTCTGGTGGCTGCATTCCAAGGTCCTGATGGGAGGATGGGCTTGAGCCCCATCCTTACCCCTTCCAAGACCCGTGGCCTTGGGTGAGTAAGTTGTTTGGCTCGCTGAGCCTCAATTTTCTCACCTGGAAATTGGGTTCACAGTTCCTTTCGAACAGGTCGATGTGAGGAAGAGGCAGTGAGTTAGTGCTCTCCAGCTAACCCTGTGCCTGTCACATAGTAAGCATTTGCCCTGCATGGGGCAACAGTTCTCTTGGCTATGTCTCTGGAGCTGCCAAGGCAGAGGGTCTTGTGCCATCTTCCATATCCCGGGAGGCTGGAAGCCTGAGCCAGCTTCCGCCCTGTGACCCAGGGGAGAGCTGCCTCCTCCCCAGCTCCGCCCTGCCCTGCCTGCTTCCGCCCTTCTCCATTTCCATGTGGGCATGTGTGTGTGCTGATGTGACCTCGTAGGGCATGCGTGAGAGCGGCTGAGCATACGGGGCCCATGGTGTGCAGGCGTGTGCCAGTCCTGTGTGTATGTGTGCGTACACATGCATATACGTTCTCTGGGGGCTCACGTGCTCACGTGAGCTCCTGGCCTGTGTGGTATGAGAGGCCGGCAGCCCAGGCCCGCTCCCCCAGCCCCCGCCACCCCGGCTCTAATACCTGTCGCTCATCTTCCCAGGCCCCGCCGTGGACCCAGATGCAGGCGGTCAGAGGCCGAGGCAGCAGGGCCACCGACGGTGCCGACCGCCCGACGCCCACAGCCCCACGCCAGGTGGGCCTCATCCTTCTAGTCTCTCAGCTAAACGACCTCTGAGCTCAGTTTACCTGGGCCTGGCCCCAGGGCCAGCCTCCCCAGTGTCTCCCCGTCCCCTCATGCCCCCACCCCATTCCCACCCCTTCCCCTGCAGTGCCCTCAGGTTCTGAAAGCAGTTCCAGCTGGACTCTTGTCAGCCTCAGTGGGATCCCTGCAGGCAAGGAATCCTGAAGCCACCAGGTGGGGAAGTCAGGAGTCCTGGGGACGGTCATGCTTCAGCCCTGAGAACATGTGCGGCCCCACGTGAGCCCATGGCAACATACACTTGGGCACTTTTATTATCCGCAGTGGGTCTGGCACATGACTCCTACGTGTCTGTTCCCATGCCTTCCGTGGGTCATGTATGTAGATACAGGTGTCCTGCCCATTCACATACGTGGGATCTCCTTCGAGGTAGCGTGTCTGACCATTAGTCAAGCCTGGGGGTCTGGGCTGGGTGAGGCAAGCTGGGGCTGGGTAGGGGCGGGCAGGGGGGCAGAGGCTGCCGGTGAATGACAGACAGCATGTGAGTGTGAGTGTGAGTGTGTGTGTGTGTGTGTGTGTCTGCCTGATGGGGAGTGTGGAACATCTCAGGCTCTCTAGCTTCTGTATGCGTGCGTCTGGGATGAGCAGTGAGTTAGGTGTGCTGGTTTGCTGGGTGCCGATCTGTGTGCAGCCCGCGTGTGAACAGGAGGTCGTGTGAGCAGAGTATAACTGAAAGCAGACCTGTGTGTGCCTTCCCGTCACCATCCTGCTGCCTGCTGCCACTTCCTCTGTGCGTCTCTCCTTTTCCCTCCCTCTTCCCTGCCTTCCCCACCAGGCCTGTGAGCTCATCCTGGCCCCAGGGGCTTTGCAGGCCTTCCTCCTAGCATCTTCCAGGGTGACATGGGCGGTGTCGGGGTGGGTGACCGTTAGCTTTGTGAGTTCCACGTGGTCTCGACTGGATCCCCCAACTTAGCTCTCTGGGGAGATGTGGAGGGATAGAAAACCCACGACCTCTTGGCCTATCCTGAGGTCCAACAGGTAGAGCAAAGACCTGGAGCCCAACCTCGGAGCCCGGGCCCTTTAACTCTGCCCCTGCCCTACCCAGGTCTGCAGCCCCAGCTATAGATCAAACCAGCCAGCCTCTGTGGCCTGGGGGATTTGCTGGCATCTTCTAGACTGGTTGGCATAGAAGTACTTTAGCCCCTCTAAGCCCATCTGTGGTCCCCAAAACCTGGACCTCTGAGAGTTCATTCTTAGGTCTTGTCAGAGGCATAGGATCAGAGAGTTCCCCTTGGAAATACCATAGGCTTGCCCCAGGAGACCTGGCTGGCCAGAATTCAAACCCAAGGACCCTGGGAGAGGGGTTTGGGGCTCGTTCTTCCCCTAGGAACCTTATGAACCTTCTTGTCTGTGGGACTGGCCTGGATGTGCTGAGCCCCTTTCTGCCCGGCAGGATTACATCTTCTATCTGGAGCCCGAGAAGCTCGAGTCAGGGAAAGGCAAATGCCCATACGACCCCAAGCTGGACACGGCCTCAGCCCTCATCAGTGAGTGACCCCACTCCACCCCAGTTCTGTGGTCTCAGTACGTAGCCTTTGCCACTAGAGTGAGGGGGGATACCAGTACTCCAGGTCAGAGACCATGGCTGTGTCTCATTAGCCCCCATGGGGACATGCCTAGGGTTAGGGTACAGTACAGTCCCTGATATGTTCTGAGACGCAGAGACTCGGTGGTGTAATCCTCTACCCACCCCCTTTGGATGGGACACTAAAGGGCCAGGTCTTCCCCTGGGATACCAAGTATGGTCTTTGCAAAGCCTAGACCCCTCAGAGCCACGGGTTGGCCTAGAGGAGAACATAATCCGGGTTTGTACTAAGAGTGGTGGAAGGGTTCCTTGGCTCCCTCTTGTGCCAAGGGGACTGGAAGAGGTTCCCATAGATCCAAAGAGCACGCTGAGCAGATAGGTGGGCGTGTCGAGCCGGTGTCTGGGGGACCTGAGGGCCCTTCCCAGGGAAGTGTCCTGTTCAAGGCTCAAGAGCAGCTGCCACAGCCGTCTACAGGTCGGGAAACTTGCCCTGGCCTGGCACTATGCCTGCCACTTGACTGTCCATCCCCAGGTGTCATCGGGCAGCTGCCAGGTGCTGTACCACCTGCAAACCTGGTTGGCGGGGGTGTGGGATGCCGGGTGCCGGGGTTTTCTCTTTGGTGAATGAGAAGGCTCTGGACTGATAACAGCTCAGACCAGGGGGTATCACTAGGGGAAGGTCAGACTCACTTACCCTGCAGAGTCTCAGAGGGAAGCAGTGAAGCCCTGGAGCCAGCTTTGCCGATAAATCCTCAGGAATTTCGTGATCCAGTTGTTAAACACAGCTGTTATTGAAAACTCAATTATAAAGGCTCATAACCAAATAAATTGTATTAAGCCAAAAGTACCAGCAACAAAATATAATAAATGCTCAAAACGTATTACTTCCTAATTGTTTTTACCACATTGCTACATTGCAATCTGTACTTTTGAGGCTCTGCAGGCCTGCTGTGACTGTGGGGTAGAAGTCCTGTAGGATGGCATTGGCATGTCTTTCCCAACTCTGAGTGCAGTGACCTCAGGTTATCAGCTCGAGTTAAGCTGGGAGGGAAGAATCATAGGAAATGGCCAATGCCACAGGCAGCTCTCCTCCCAGGACGGGTTGTAAGCGCTCACTGAGAGAGAGGATCCTGGCCCTGGGCCCAGGGGCATCTTGAAGGGGGGGGGGTGTCACAAGGCAGGAGGGGGTTCCGGGTGGAGGGAACATGGCGAACTTCACCCAAGATTCCCTGAGTCTGAGCAGTGCCCTGACTGACCCACCAGCTTGAAGAGGGGCCGGAACTGTGCCTGTGGGTCCCTGAGTCTGAGCGGTGCCCTGACTGACCCACCAATGCTCCTACAGATGAGGAGCTCTACGCAGGAGTGTACATCGATTTTATGGGCACTGATGCAGCCATTTTCCGCACGCTCGGGAAGCAGACAGCCATGCGCACAGATCAGTACAACTCCCGGTGGCTCAATGGTGAGCGCCACCTGCAAAAAAAAAAAAAAAAAAAAAAGTTAGTGGGAAGTGTGGCCAGATGTGCAGAGACATCTGCATGCCTGGTCCGGGACAGGGCTGGTTTTCTGTCAGGGTGTCTGGGGGGGAAAGAAGCCTATCGAGGGTTCATGCTGCTGACCCCAGCCGTGTCCATCCACAGATCCTTCATTCATACACGCTGAGCTCATCCCCGACAGCGCGGAACGAAATGATGATAAGCTCTACTTCTTCTTCCGGGAGCGCTCTGCAGAGGCTCCGCAGAACCCTGCCGTGTACGCACGCATTGGGCGCATCTGCCTCGTGAGTGTCTATCGGGCTCTGCTGCCACGCCCCACATCGACCCCAGCTGACCGGATGGGCCGATCTAATCTGGTTACCTGCTCCCCTCCCTCCCCAGAACGATGATGGCGGCCACTGCTGCCTGGTGAACAAGTGGAGCACATTCCTGAAGGCCCGCCTCGTCTGCTCCGTGCCGGGCGAGGACGGTATTGAGACTCACTTCGACGAACTCCGTGAGTGCCCTTGACGAGCAGGCAGGGTCCCATGGCTGCAGCAGGAGGGACGGAGGCTGGGTCAGAGGTCAGGGTGCCTTTAGGGGGCCGCCTTCCAAGAACAGGGGTGGATGGGCCCATGGGACTCCTCCCTGAGGCCCTGTCCCCAGGACCTTCTCCCCTCTTTCAGAGGATGTGTTTGTCCAGCAGACCCAGGACGTCAGGAACCCAGTCATCTATGCTGTCTTTACCTCTTCAGGGTAAGGCTAAAGTTAGGGTAAACAACAGAAGGATTTGGGGGTTATGGCTTGTGGAAGACCCTGGCGTGGTTGTGCGCTGTGGAGTAGACACAAGCTAGGGAGGACCATTCCAGGGTCTGCCCCAGCCATGGCAGTAACCTGTTTGCACACAGCTCTGTGTTCCGAGGGTCTGCGGTGTGTGTCTACTCCATGGCTGATATCCGCATGGTCTTCAATGGGCCTTTTGCGCACAAGGAGGGCCCCAACTACCAGTGGATGCCTTTCTCAGGAAAGATGCCCTATCCTCGGCCTGGCACGGTATGTACCCCCCTCTTTCTCTTCTTTCTCTTTCTTCCTTTCTTCTTTTTTCCTATCTTCCTTTCTTCTCTTTTTCCTTTTCCTCCTCCTCCTCCTCCTCCTCCTCCTCCTCCTCCTCCTCCTCCTCCTCCTCCTCCTCCATCTTCCTTGTTTTCTGTCTTGAGACAAGGTCTCACTGTATCCCTAGCTGTCCTAGAACTCCCTATGTAGATCAGGGACTCAAATTCACCGAGGTCTGCCTGCTTCTACTCTCAAGTGCTGGGATTAAAGGCGTATCCTCTGTTTTTGTTGTTTTTTGTTCCTTTGGTCTGTGAATGGGTGTTTGGCATGTATGCACGCTTAGCTCCCGCAGAGGCCAGAAGGGGACTCTGGATGCCCTGGAGTTACAGAGGTTGTGAGCCTCTGTGTGGGCTGCTGGGGACTAACCAACCACTGCTCTTATCTGCTGAGCCGTCTCTCCAGCCCCTCTCCTTTTTTTTTTTTTTTTTTTTTTTTTTTTTTTTGGTTTTTTGAGACAGGGTTTCTCTGTGTAGCTCTGGCTGTCCTGGAACTCTGTAGACCAGGCTGGCCTCGAACTCAGAAATCCACCTGCCTCTGCTGGGATTAAAGGCGTGTGCCACCACTGCCCGGCTCCTTTTTTTTTTTTTTTTTTTTTTTTTGAGGCCCACTCGGGGCTGATCTCTGCAGACATGGGCTCCACTATGATGAACCCCCAGCCAACAGGGCTATTGAAACACAAGATACTTACTCACAATTGGGCATGGTGGCAGATTCCTTTAATCCCAGCACTCAGGAGGGCAGCGGCAGGTGGATCTCTGTGGTTTCAAGCCAGTCTGGTCTACACAATGAGTTCTAGAACAGCCAGGGCTACGTAGAGGGACCCTGCTTAAAAAAAAAAAAAACAAAAAACAAAAAAAGAAAGAAAAACTATTGTTTACACAACATGCATCAGGCTGTAAAGAAAGCAGCCTAGAGACAGATGGAGAGCCAGGTGTAGTTCGCTAATCCATGGGCAGCTCTGGGGGACGTGAAGGTTAGTGGGAAGGATCCTCGCAGCGAAGCCGGAGGTAGGCTGAAGTCAGACTGGCTGGCTGACAGCAGGGAAGGAGAGGAGGAGCGGGCAGGGCCAAGCCAGGCTCACTCTGCAACCTTGGGTGCCATCTCACTTCATCTGAGTATGTCCTGGGCCTGCCAGGGGAGCCTGGGCTCAAGCATGGTCCCTAACGCGGTGGCCGATGTGACCGTAGGCTCTGTGCCAGCATCGGGAATTGGTCTCTGAAGGGGTCTGGGAAGGCTTCCTTCCAGAAGGAAGTTGGAATTGAAAGGCTGACAGGCTGAGCCCAGGGCAGCAGGAACAGCATCAGGGGACGGGGAGAGCATGCCCGTGTGTGTCTGGATCTTGGGGCCGCTGGCACCTCTGCCCAGGAAAGAGCAGTGAGATCAGAGGGACAGCCAGAGAGGAAGGAGACATGGGTGGGGATGAGGCCATGGGAAGGGAGTGGTCTGCTCAGGCAAATGCCGTCACGAGGTCATGACATGTGACACGTGACAACATGGATCCGTGGGGAGGACCGAAAGCAGGAAAGGGTTTGGAGAGAAGCAGGTGCATGTGGAAGGAAGCGTCTCCTCAGCTAATGGTGCCCGTGCCCCGCCGGGGCAGCCTGGATTGACACTTGCCATCCGCCTGCAGTGCCCTGGCGGAACCTTTACGCCCTCGATGAAGTCCACTAAGGACTATCCTGATGAAGTGATCAACTTCATGCGCACTCACCCGCTCATGTACCAGGCCGTCTACCCGCTGCAGCGGCGCCCCCTGGTGGTCCGTACGGGCGCTCCCTACCGCCTCACCACCGTCGCTGTGGACCAGGTGGATGCGGCGGATGGACGCTATGAGGTGCTTTTCCTGGGCACAGGTACCCACTGCTGCTCTCAGACCCTCCCACAGTGGGCCCACCGGACGGGAGGAGCTGATCCCGGGGCCAGGTCCTGCCCAGCTAGGGGTTGCTCTCCCTGGCCAGAATAGCCAACACTAGGAATGGGAAAACTCCATCTCTCTTTCCATTTTGAGGGGCCCCACCTAGGGACCCTATATCAGGACTTGAAAATAACTTAGGATACAGGGATCTAACTGCTGGCCCGTATACACACATACGCAGGCATGCACACATGCTTGCTTAAATACGTCTGTCAAAATTGTAACAACATCCAACTTGGTTGCCCATTTGCTGTTCTCAGTAGGGCCCAAAATGAGAGTCTGGGTGCAGGGGCAGACCCCGTTCCCCAAACAGCTCTCCCCTCCGTCCAAGGGAGGTCCTTGGACCTCAGCATGGATGCCCCCCTCCGATGCCCTAGAGGAGATGGGGCTTTGGCGGGGAAGGGGCTGAGGCTTTGCCCCTTCCCCAGCATCCTCAGCCCCACTGAGGTCCTGCCCGGCCCGTTCCAGACCGCGGGACAGTGCAGAAGGTCATCGTGCTGCCCAAGGATGACCAGGAGGTAGAGGAGCTCATGCTGGAGGAGGTGGAGGTCTTCAAGGTAGGTGGTCCCGCCCGGCCCCGCCCTGCCCACGCCTCCTTGACCCTCTCTGGTCCCATCATCCTTTGACCTTAGACTGGGTTGGGAGGGGTCCTGAGCATCCCCAGGAGCCGACGCTGACACCACCACCACCCCTCCTCGCTTTCTTCTAGGAACCAGCACCTGTTAAGACTATGACCATCTCGTCCAAGAGGGTGAGTCCCTGGCGGTGTGGGCTGGAGTGAGGTCGGAGCCTGTGTCCCCTTGGGGCCCTGCCCTTGGCCTAAGGACTAGGAGTCAGAAAAGGAATCCAGCCCAACTGGCTGCTGACAGGGCTGTCTGTGAGGAGAGAACTGACACTTCCCGCTCCTGCTCCTGCTCCCAGCAACAACTGTATGTGGCCTCCGCCGTGGGAGTCACACACCTGAGCCTGCACCGCTGCCAGGCCTACGGAGCTGCCTGTGCTGACTGCTGCCTCGCCCGGGACCCCTACTGTGCCTGGGACGGCCAGGCCTGCTCTCGCTACACGGCATCCTCCAAGAGGTATGCCGAGGTGGGGGCTGGGAGTGGAGGCTGGGTAAGACACGGCTGCCCTGGGGCACAGGACCCTCTTTTAGAGTCGTGGGGGCACAGGAGCCTCCCAAGAGCACTCCTTTAGGCGTTATCCTCATCCAGGCGGAGTCGCCGGCAAGATGTCCGCCACGGGAACCCCATCAGGCAGTGCCGCGGTTTCAATTCCAATGGTGAGTCAGCATGGTGCGCCTCCTGCAGGCTGCTGCTCAGGTTTGGGAGTCCTGCACACCCAACGCCCACAGACACCCTCAGAGTCCAGACTTAGATACGGTTCCCTGGGCACCAGGATCAACCGAAGGTCTGGGAGTAAGAAGTGCCCTGTCACCTCCTCAGTGTGTGGGTGCCCTGGGATGCCTGCCTCGCCCTACTGAGCAGACGGCCTTGGAGCGGTGCGGCCTCCACTCAGGGTCCTCTTGATCCACAGCAAACAAGAATGCCGTAGAGTCGGTGCAGTACGGAGTGGCGGGCAGTGCGGCTTTCCTTGAGTGCCAGCCCCGCTCACCGCAAGCCACTGTGAAGTGGCTGTTCCAGCGAGATCCCGGCGATCGGCGCCGCGAGGTGAGTTCCTGTGTCACCCAAGGGGCGAGGCTGCACCGTGGATGTGGGAGTTCTTTTACAGCGGTGAGTCCATGAGAGAAGTGTAGTAGTGTGGCCAGCCAGGCCCAGCACTGGGGAGGCAGAGGCAGGCGGATCTCTTGAGTTCGAGGCCAGCCTGGTCTACAGAGCAAGTTCCAGGACCACCCCACCAGGGCTACCCAGAGAAACCCTGTCTCAAAAAAGCAAAACAAAACCCCCCCAAAGAACAAAAGTTCCATATCTGCACCCTGTCGGGGTATACCTCCTTGTTTGGAACATCACGTGGGTGGGCTCCCGTATATGGAGATTCTGTGGATATTTTCTGGAACAGCCTTCCAGGGGCTCCTGCATGGAAATGCTATGTGGGTGCCGCAACTGGGTATTCTCATTAAATGAAAATCTGTGTGTGCGCCAAAATTTTCTCATTCATTGTTCAGAAACCACTGCCACCCCACCCCCACCCCCACCCCCAGGTCATCATTCTTCCTCACGTGGGAATATCTGCGGATACCTTATTCCTATCCTTCTCATGTGCAAACACTACCTGGGCTTTGTTTCTCTTGGAATATGAAAATACATTGTGGGTGTCTCTATTTGGAATGGTCACAAACGTGGTAGTCTCACCCGGAAGCAGGCGGGCCGTGGAGTGGTGACCCAGCCCCTGAGCCCCACCCCCTGCCCCTGCAGATTCGCGCAGAGGACCGCTTCCTGCGTACAGAGCAGGGGCTGTTGCTTCGCGCCCTGCAGCTTGGTGACCGCGGCCTCTACTCCTGCACGGCCACTGAGAACAACTTCAAGCACGTCGTCACGCGGGTCCAGCTGCACGTACTGGGCCGGGACGCCGTCCACGCCGCCCTCTTCCCCCCACTGGCTGGGAGCGTCCCTCCACCTCCCGGCACAGGCCCTCCGACACCTCCTTACCAGGAGCTGGCCCAGCTCCTAGCCCAGCCGGAAGTGGGCCTCATCCATCAGTACTGCCAGGGTTACTGGCGCCATGTGCCCCCCAGCCCCAGGGAGGCTCCAGGAGCGCTTAGGCCTCCTGAACTCCAGGACCAGAAAAAGCCAAGGAATCGCCGCCACCACCCTCCGGACACATGAGGCCAGCTGCTGGAGGCCTACACAGGACCAGCCTAGCCCTCATCCCTTTTAATATAAAAGATATATATATATATATATAAATATAAAAATATCTATATTCTATACATACCCTACCCCTGCAGAGACAGTATTTATTGGTGGGTTGTATATAGCCTGCCTTGGTGGCAGCATTATCCAGAACTTAGACCCACGTCGGTCAGCAACGGCACGTGACTGAGCGTGCCCGTCCTGGCTAGGGAGTTGCCAGGGCCAGCCCAAGACCACACAGTCCCCAGACTCCGTGGAAATCTCCTTGCTGAACAGCTGTCAAGATCTACAAAACGCAGGGAGGGAGCGAGCCCAGCTTGTCAGGGCGCGGACCATACACCTCTGCTGACGAGCGTTATCAGCTGTGCCTGGGCATAGACACGGACACCAGGATTGCTGTGGAGTCTGGGGTTGGGGCTCGGGGCACTCGGAGGAGGGAGAAAGGGGCCATCCCAGGATACAGGCCCCTGCCTGGGTCAGAGGTGCCCAGACAAGGCCAACCTTTCCCAGGTATTTATTCTCTATTTATTGGGGACAGAAGAGAAGTCTGTCTGGGTGAGCAGAACCTTCTCTTCTCCCTTCCTAGCCTGCCCCGGCAGGCCCAGCCCACTCTACCTCCTTAGCTTTTCCTGTGCGGCCTCGACACTCATGGGTGGGGCTGGGTGCAGGCATGGCCCTGAGGACAGACGGGCCATGGTGGAGGCCCAGGGTCTGTCTGGTGTCCCCAAGCCTCGCTTCTGCCCGCTGCCCCGGGTGATGGGTGTAAATAGCTCTGGAGGCAGTGGGGTGGATGGTTGGGAGGCCCCTGCAGCCTCTGCTCTCCGGGCCACGGTCATTCTTGGGTTCCATCTGACTAATAAACGCTGGCTCTGGGACTAGACTTTGGTCTCTCTCCTTGGCGGTGGGAGCGGGAGTGGAGGCGGGTTAGGCCCATAGCTGCTGAGGACGACAAGCCAGACAGGGACTTGACAGCAGTGCATCTGCTGCACACGGGAGGCAGAGGCAGGCGGACCTCTGAGTTTGGGGCCAGCTTGGTCTACAGAGTATGTTGTAGGACAGCCAGGACTACAGAGAAACCCTATCTTGAAAAAAACAAATAAAAATCTATGTAGCAGACAGGTTCGGTTTAATAACCAGAGCTCCTGCATTTCCTACGCCAGGGCGGGAAATCTACTTCCTGCCATCCTTAGGGTCAACGCTATGCTCCGTGCTTGGGACCCTAGCACCCCACTGTAGTCTGTCTCAGACATAAGTCTGCTTTCAGGAAAGGAGGCTCTAGACCAGTAGAGAGAGCCCGAGGTAGGGTTCCCAGTCATACGGACACAAGCCATCGCTAAGCCCTAGTTCAGCACAGCAGGCTGCTACGCCTGAGCAGGTCTCCACACCCTTCAGTGGAGGCTGTCAGGTTATAGGGGTGCCCTGTGCAGCTCCCACATTATGAGTAGACTGGATAGAAGCAGAGCAAGTGAGACCCCACTCACTCCTGTACTCTGGGAGCGCCGAATCTGTACTAGGTCTTCACGTCTATATCTTCACGTCTATATCTTCACGTCTATATCTGACGATAGGCTCGCCAAAGACTCACCGAATTTAGCTACCTCTATGGTGATCAGGTTTTTTTTTTAAACTTTTAAAGAGTTTACTACTAGACCAGGATATGGTATTCATAGTGGACGTTGTCCTTACTCATATAAGAATAAAGGATATAAGCCGGTCGGTGGTGGTGCACGCCTGTAATCCCAGCACTTGGGAGGCAGAGGCAGGCGGATTTCTGAGTTCGAGGCCAGCCTGGTCTACAGAGTGAGTTCCAGGACAGCCAGGGCTATACACAGAAATCCTGTCTCGAAAAACAAAACAAAATTATATGTGTATATATATATACATATATATACATATATGTACATATATGTGTATATATATACACACACATATGTATGAACACAGACATGACAGTTTAATAATTTTAAAGACATTCATAACCACTAAAGTCTTATTTAAAAAAAAGGAACAGGGTTGGAGAGATGGCTCAGTGGGTAAGAGCACTGACTGCTCTTCCAAAGGTCCTGAGTTTAAATCCCAGGAACTGCATGATGGCTCACAGCCATCAGTAATGAGATCTGACACCCTCCTCTGGTGTGTCTGAAGACAGCTACAGTGTACTTAAATATAATAAATAAATAAATCTAAACAAAAAAAAGAACACTATAAAAATTTAAAGATCCAGCATGAGGCTTCTTCCCTGTCTTCTAAATTAGACTACACCATCTTCATATCTTCAAATACCTTGAATAAAATAATCACAGCAGGACTTTTTAAATTATACTTCATATATATATATATACATATATATATATACATACACACATATTATATATATTATATATAATATAATCTTTGTTGCACCTAAGTGCACGGGTACACTTAGACATGTGCATGGGCTGGCACAGACAAGCATGTATGCACACACAGCGACACAGGTGTGCATCTAAATGCTTAGGCAAGTGCACTGTAGTGTGGTGAGTGCCACGGTTACCTATATCTGCATGCTCAGGCATATATGCACAGCTGTGAATTCACACAAAGCCCTGCAGAATGAGCACAGACAGCTGTGCCTACACAGAAACGTGCACAGGATGCCGGGGAGTGAAGTGCATGCCTGACATGTAGGAATCCCTAGGATCTGATCCCCCACACATGTACACACACACACACACACACACACACACACATACGCTCGGCACCAATGCATTCCCACACGTTGTATGCACGGTCATGTAAGCAGGTGAGGGCACATGCACTTAATAAACTACTAGCAGTCCACATACATGCAGGTGTCCAGGATCAGGCATATTCAGTTTATTCCACTTGACCCTAGTGAGGAACAGGAAGACACACACAGGCAGTATGACAGACTCACCCACCTACCAGCAGAGGACAGGTGGACACCATGTTCAGGGTCACATTCAACCCTGAATGTGAGGCAAATAGAGTCCCCTATTCCCTCATGGCTCCTGGGAGGCGCAGAGCCCTCTGATCCAGACACCTCACTCTTCTAAGCCACTGCTAAGGGTGTGACCCCCATGAGCCTCTTCCAATCAGTAAAATGGGGCTGGGATTCCGCCACCACCTTCCTCCAGGTTCCTGGAGGCTTACATACAGGACAAGGAGAGGTGAGCGCAGCTGGGCAAGCAGCAGGCCCTCGTGTGTCAAGTCTGCACCTCCTTCAGCGCTCTCCTGCCAGCCCCGCTCCAGTCCCCCAACTCCTGGGACTAAAGGGACCATTCCTTCAATTCTACCAAATAAATGTATATAGGACAGGGGAGGGGCTCTCCAGGATCTCTTCTGGAGAACTGGAGGGGGAGGGGAAGCCAAGTCAGCACCCGAAGGATTGGGGCCTCGCCAGCCCGATTAAAGGGCTAGGAGACTGAGCTTCACCTGTCCTTGTCTCTGATTGGCCCTCGGGCATCCCCAGCTCCCAAATCCCACTGGGCAACCCCACCAGAGCCTGTGCAGGTCCGTGGAGAGCCAGTTGATTGCTGGGTTTGGGGCCAGGAGGTGGCCTAAGGAGGCCAGAGGCGGCCTACCCTGTCCCTTTGCCTGCCGCTGGGACCATGGGGGCCGGGGCCAGCGCTGAGGAGAAGCACTCCAGAGAGCTGGAAAAGAAGCTGAAGGAGGATGCTGAGAAGGACGCCCGGACGGTGAAGCTACTGCTGCTGGGTAGGGGTGTGGGCCAGCGCAGGGGAGGGGCGGCCGCCCGTCAGCACTCTGGGGTCAGGCAAACAGCGGGAGAAAGAATGACAGTGCGGTGGGGCAGGACACAGAGTGGGAGACATTCCCAGGCAAGGCCTGACAGGTGATTATGTCCTGGTCCCCTAGGTGAAGTATTCCCATGACAATTTCTTGGGGACACTTTAAAAAAAATAGATTTATTTACTTATTTTATGTGAGTACACTGTTGCTCTCTTAGACACACCAGAAGAGGGCACTGGATCCCATTACAGATGGTTGTGAGCCACCATGTGGTTGCTGGGAATTGACCTCTGGACCTCTGGAAGCGCGGTCAGTGCTCTTAACCGCTGAGCCGGCTCTCCAGCCCCCCAGGGACACTCTCGTCTGCAGAGGTGTGCACCAAACACACGGTTGTACAGATGTGTGCGTTCAGGCACATTTTGCCCTTAGGCTATCGCCTTGGCTTTCCAGGCCTGCTCGGCAGGGTCTCTCGGCTCTTCTTCCTCCCTTGGGAATAAGGTCTGAGAATAACTCTAGGATCACCCAGGTCCACAAAGGCACTGGGTGCCAGAACCTGGTCATCGGTAGACCTGTGAAACAGCTTTGAAAAGTGGAAAGCTGCCAGGCGGTGGTGGCGCACGCCTTCAATCCCAGCACTGGGGAGGCAGAAGCAGGTGAATCTCTGAGTCTGAGGCTAGCCTGGTCTACAGAGTGAGTTCCAGAATAGCCATGCCCACACAAAAGAAAAAAGGAAGCGGAAAGATATGGAAGCCTACATGGGATAAATAAATCCAATCCTACGATCTCGTGGGTACTGAGAGGACATGGGGGTCCTGCCATTGCTTAACCCACTGCTTTGGAAGGGCAGGCAGAGGAACTAAGCCAGAGCCCAGGAGAAAGGCCGAAACTAAGCCGGAAATCCCATTAATTGTATCCAACACCCTTAAGGAGTGCAGGCTCAGGAAGGATGTCAGTTCTGTCCTCTCCCCCATCTAAGGATGCTAATTCTCTCTGAGCCTCTCAGAGGCATCTCCCTAGTTTCAGGTGAAAAGCCCAGGCTGGTCCAGATAATCCTGTGGATGCAGTACTGAAAGTCTCCACAAGGTGGCACTAGTGTTTCCTTATTTTGATCTCGTGGCATAATAAAGACTTTATAAACACCAGAGTTTTGGGAAACCTGCTTCCCTCTGGGCACAGTTGAGTTCACTCAACTGATATAGGTCCCTTTTGTCACTTACAGCCATTTTTCTTCAAGGGTCTTCAAGACTTTACTTTGAATAGAGATGAGGGCAAGTTCTATCTGAGGTCTAGTTGGCAACCCCAGGGCTCTGATCCAAAAGAAGTGCCGCTCTCAAGCACAGTTTTCCTTTCAGGTGCCGGTGAATCCGGGAAAAGCACTATTGTCAAACAGATGAAGTGAGTGTCCCCTGCCCATCCTAAGGCCCCTCGTGGTGGGTGGGTGCTGCACATTAGAACCTGTCCTTCCCTACCGGCCCTGGAGGCTCTGACTTTGCTGGTCTTGGCTTGTAGGATTATCCACCAGGACGGGTATTCGCTGGAAGAATGCCTCGAGTTCATTGCCATCATCTACGGCAACACCCTGCAGTCCATCCTGGCCATCGTGCGGGCCATGACCACGCTCAACATTCAATATGGAGATTCAGCCCGGCAGGTGAGGCAGGAGGCTGGCCGATGCTAGTCTTCGAGGGCTCATGGCACCTGGCTAGGCTCAGGTTCACAACCACTACCCTGCCCTACCACCAGGACGATGCCCGGAAGCTGATGCACATGGCCGATACTATTGAGGAAGGCACAATGCCCAAGGAGATGTCAGACATCATTCAGCGCTTGTGGAAGGACTCCGGCATCCAAGCTTGCTTTGACCGAGCCTCGGAATACCAGCTCAATGACTCCGCGGGCTAGTGAGTACACGAGCGGGTGCAGGGGGCAGAGGAGACGGGCGCGCGGGCAGGACCCCGCGGGTGCGAGCGCCCACGCCACTCACCCGCTCATGCCGGCGGCCTTCTTCAGCTATCTCTCAGACCTAGAGCGTCTGGTGACTCCAGGCTATGTGCCCACCGAGCAGGACGTGCTGCGCTCCCGTGTCAAAACCACTGGCATTATCGAGACTCAATTCTCCTTCAAGGACCTCAACTTCAGGTAAGACCGCTGCGCTAGGAGCTCAGATCCTAGCTGAGTGAGCACATCCAGGTGACCTGACACACGGGTCTAAATCCGGACACCCCCACCCCCACCCCGGCTCTGCCCGACAGAATGTTCGATGTGGGCGGGCAGCGTTCCGAGCGCAAGAAGTGGATCCACTGCTTCGAGGGTGTGACCTGCATCATTTTCATCGCCGCGCTGAGCGCTTACGACATGGTGCTGGTGGAGGACGACGAAGTGGTGAGTGCCACGTTGGGCCTGAGTGTTTGAGAAGGGAGGTGGAGCCGGGGTGGGGTGGGGTGGGGTGGGGGAGCCAGTGAGACTCGCGAAACAAGCTGTCCGGGAGACCGAGGGGCAGCTGCCTGCGTAGCCTGGTGCCCAACAGCCGCTCCCCTCCCCAGAACCGAATGCACGAGAGCCTGCACCTGTTCAACAGCATCTGCAACCATCGCTACTTCGCCACAACGTCCATCGTGCTCTTCCTCAACAAGAAGGACGTTTTCTCCGAGAAGATAAAAAAGGCACACCTCAGCATCTGCTTCCCCGATTACGATGGTGAGGTCCCCAGTCCCGGCCGCCAGGCGGCGCCCCAGCCCCACGATTCCCGCCGCGCGCTCCTGCCCGCGGGAAGAGGTCTTCCCGCGCAGAGAGAACGCTGCCTTCTGCCGCAGGCCCCAACACTTACGAAGATGCTGGCAACTACATCAAAGTGCAGTTCCTGGAGCTTAACATGCGACGCGATGTGAAGGAGATCTATTCCCACATGACGTGCGCTACCGACACACAGAACGTCAAGTTTGTCTTTGATGCTGTCACCGACATTATCATCAAGGAGAACCTCAAAGACTGCGGGCTCTTCTGAGGTGGGGTCCTAGCTGGCCAGACCTTCCACCATCCTAGGTTTACTGCTCAGACTGCTGCTTTACTTGTTACCAACCCCGAAGCCCCGCCCCACTGCTCTCAGGTCCCACCCACTACCAGAGGCCCCTCCCCCTAGTCATTAGCTCAACATCCTTTCATCCCTTCCCAACCTCCAGCTGCACAGAGTCCAGGGCTGCCCCCACCCCCGCCCCCGCCCCAATCCCATTTATTTTGCTGTGCAAGGAGGCTGAGATTCCATTTCCTCTTCTCTTCGCAGATACCCGAATTCAGGTGTGTCCCTTGCTCTGTAGCCCTGAAGCCCTGTAGTCCCTTCAAATAACGTCCATTCCGCAAGCTGTTGCTCCCATAGCCACACACCCAAAACCCCGAGGCTTGAAGTGCAGACCCTCCCCCAAGTACCTAACTCCACCCTGCTTTTCACCGCCTGGCTGCACTGGCCTCTTGGACCTACGGCAGCCGGCCTCAGCTAGGACACCGCAGGACTTGGGACAGCTGGAACTCAGAGTGACTCAGCAGTGCCCTAGTGACCCGTCTCCTGCCTCCCCTGCCACCCCCACCAACCAGCAGCAGCTCACCAGCAGATCCCGGTTGGTTCGGCAAACAGCCCTCCCTCCCCGGTTTCCACGAAGGGCTTGAGGTATCCCTCCCTCAAGCAGTAGGCCAGTCCAGCCTGCTACCTGCATATGACAAGTCCAACACCTGTCCACGCAGTGGTCAGTGACTGTCCCTCCCAGTGGCCCGAGGAATCCAAAGTCCAAGTTCTGGTCTTTGAAGCCTCGCATAGAGAAATTAGTGACTTGGACGTGGGTGTCAGGGAAAGACATAAGCCAACCCCATCGCCACACACCAGACTCAGGCTTTTCCCAGTCCCTTCTCCCTCTGGGTCTTGCCCCCTCCGTCCTTGGACACTTCCACACCACACCTCATCCACCCACCCACACTACTCAGGGCCGGCTGGTCAAGGTATACTGTATTGAAGGAGGGTATTATTGACATAGCTATGACCAATAATGAAGGCATGCTGAGGGGTGGCTCAGAGCAGAGTCCAACCCCTATCGATCAACCATGGGCAAAGAATATTCCACGTGAAGTTACAGGCAGCTCCATGTGACCAAGTTATCCCTTCTGATTCAGGGCCCATTCCTCGGGAGGGAGAACTGAGAACCAGGCCTAAACCATTAGAGACAATGTCCCCCAGCCCCCAGCCACTTCTCCTTCCTACCTTTGCTTAAGGCCGCAGACCAGAGCCAGTGCTGCTGGTAGAGGCAAGATGTAAAATGCACAACCTCTCCCTCTTTTAGCTAGGTACAGACACAGCAATAAACCTTGGCACCAAGTCTGCTGTCCTTCCTTGGGTCGGTGGGGGAAGTTCCGCCATCACGCGTCCTGCACATTTATTAAGTTCCTCATCCTAGACATCAGGATGAGGGAGGGTTCCCAGTGCTAGACATCACTGATGTAGGATGATGACTCCCTTCCAGGTAAAGAGTCTGACCTGACATGGGCTGGGGGATCTCAGAGGGGATTAATGGATCCAACTCATCAAGTCAGACAGAGGCTGAGAGATATGGAAAACGTTACCTGGACAGGTTATGATCAACCAGGAGTTTTTGCTTACTTGTTTTAGGAGCCAGGGTCTTACTGAGTAGCCTAGGCTGGCTTTGAACTCACCATCTTCCTGCCTCTGAGTTCTGGGATTATAGGCATGCCTCTTTGATAAGACCTAGTGACAGGGAGATGCGAGAAGACGACAGCAGAGTGCGTGAGAGCCGGCTGAGCCCTTGGCACTGTGGGCACAGGAGCTCAGCCGGGCAGGAGCAGAGAAGCAGACAACGGCGGAAGACAGCGGGCAGGGCCAAATGCCAGGAGAAGGTAATGAGGACTTCGAGAAGCTCTCCGTGGTTGTACCTAGGATTAGGGCAAGGCAGAGGAGACTCGTCATCTCCAGAGCAGCCGTGGCAGCCAAGGGCGGCTGTGCTAGCGCATGGCTTTAATCCCAGCGCTCGGGAAGCAGAGGCAGGTGGGTCTGTGTGAGTTTGAGACTATCTCGGTCTACATAGCAAGTTCCAGGCCAATCCAGGCTACATGATCACACACACACACACACACACACACACACACACACACTTTTTTAAGGAACAGGAGAGATGGCTCAGCAGTCACAGAGGTCCTGAGCTCAGTTCTCACGGCAGACTGCTCACAACCACCTGCGGCTGCGCTCCAGAGGGCCTGACGCCTTCTTTTAGCTTTAGAAGGTACCTGGACAGCCGGGCGGTGGTGGCACACGCCTGTAATACCAGCATTTGGGAGGCAGAGGCAGGCAGATTTCTGAGTTCGAGGCCAGCCTGGTCTACAGAGTGAGTTCCAGGACAGCCAGGGCTATACAGAGAAACCCTATCTCGGAAAAAAAAAAAATCCAAAAAACAAAACAAAACAAAAATTGGTCGGGTAGTGGTGACACACATCCTCAATCCCAGAGACAGGCGTATCTTTGTAAGTTTGATGCCAGCCTGGTCTACAGAGAAAGTTCTAGGACAAGGGGGAGGGTGCTATACAAAGAAACACTGTGTCAAAAAACAAAAACAAGCCTGGCGTAGTGGCACACACCTTTAATCCCAGCACTTGGGAGGCAGAGACAGGTGGACTTCTGAGTTCGAGGCCAGAGTGAGTTCCAGGACAGCCAGGGCTACACAGAGAAACCCTGTCTCGGAAAAAAACAAAAACAAAAAACAAAAACAAAAAACAAAGCCACAACTAAACAAGCGAAGACATCAGGAAGTGTCATGGTGGCACAGCCGTTAGCCTGCCGAGGCAGCAGATTTCCTTGAGTTTGAGGCCACCTTGATCTACACAGAAAGTCCCAGGCCAACCAGGGCTACATAGACTGTGTCCATACATTTTTTGTTTTTTTTTTTTTGTTTTGTTTGTTTTGTTTTGTTTGTTTGTTTGTTTGTTTTTCGAGATAGGGTTTCTCTGTATAGCCCTGGCTGTCCTGGAACTCACTCTGTAGACCAGGCTGGCCTTGAACTCAGAAATCCACCTGCCTCTGCCTCCCAAGTGCTGGGATTAAAAGCATGCGCCACCACTGCCCGGCTCTTTTGGTTTTTTGTTTTGTTCTGTTCTTTTTCTTTTTCTTTTTCTTTCTTTCTTTTTTTTCTTTTTTCTTTTTTTAACAAATCACAGTCTGATGTGATCGCTCACAGCTTTCAAACTGGAAATAGGACTAGCAAGATGGCTCAGTGATTCCACTTCCTGGGCAAGCCTGAGTTCCACCCACAGAACCCACACAAAGATGGAAGAGGAGAACTGGCCCCTAAGCTGCCCTCTGACCTCCACGTGCACTATGCCACACACCAGGCTGTACCCACACCACCACCGCCTGGCCTATTTTAAATGTGCATGTTGGTGTCACTGAATATGTTCATAGTGTGTTCAAACATTATTACTGCCTGTCACCAGAGCCTTCCCCATCTTAAACACCTGAAAGTGTTCACCTACTAGACAGAAGCTCCTCCTTCAGGTCCCTGTCAATCAGTGCTCTCATCTCACACAAATAATCAGTGTGTCTGCTTGTGAACAGCTTCACTTAGACAATTCTGAGGTTCATCCCTGGGTTCGAATCCTCTTCTTTCTTATTGCTGAATAATATTCTGACACATTTTGGTTTTGTTTTGTTTTGTTTTTTGAGACACTGTTCTCTGTGTAGCCCTGGCTGTCCTGGAACTCACTCTGTAGACCGGGCTGGCCTCGAACTCCCAGAGATCCACCTGCCTCTGCTCCTCAAGTGCTGGGATTAAAGGCACATACCACCACTGCCAGGCCCTGTTTCTAACTTTTTATTACATTCATTTATTTAGTGTGTGTGTGTGTGTGTGTGTGTGTGTGTGTTTGAAGGGGGAGGGGGTGCACATGGGAGTCAGATGGGAGTCAGAGTCAACTGTGGGAATTGGTTTTCTTCCTCTAACAAGTCATTGCCAAGCTATTAGACCTAACATTAAAAACTTTTACCCCCTGGCCGGGCAGTGGTGGCACACGCCTTTAATCCCAGCACTTGGGAGGCAGAGGCAAGCGGATTTCTGAGTTCGAGGCCAGCCTGGTCTACAGAGTGAGTTCCAGGACAGCTGGAACTACACAGAGAAACCCTGTCTCGAAAAACCAAAAAAAAAAAAAAAAAAAAAAACCAACTTTTACCCCCTGAGCCATCTTGCCAGCCCAATTTTCAATTTTTGCAGGCCTGTGCCTCTCTACCTGATTTCTCTTGTTTTGCAGCCAGGATGTACTATGTAGCCTAGGCTGACTCAGAACTAGCAATCCTGCATCCACCTCCTAAGTGCTGGGAATCCACAAACCACCAAGCCTGGATCTTCTTGTATAACACCCCACTCTTTCCTTCTTCTGGGGATTAGAGGCAGGGCTTGTGCTGGAAAACCCTCAGCGACTACTTGCTTTTTGAGATGTATATCTGTGTGTGTGTGTGTGTGTGTGTGTGTGTGTCTGTGTCTGTGTCTGTGTGTGTGTGTGTGTGTGTGTGTGTGTTTGTGTGTATTCCCAAACATTAAAATACCTTTAAAATTTCTAGCATTAGCTGGGCAGTGGTGGCAACACCTGTAATCCCAGCACTCGGGAGGCAGAGACAGGCGATTTCTGAGTCTGAGGCCAGCCTGGTCTACAGAGTGAGTTCCAGGACAGCCAGGACTATACAGAGAAACCCTGTCTCAAAAACAAACAAACAAACAAACAAACAAAACACAATTTTTAGCATTGATGTCAGGGGCAGAGGCTCATATCACTTTAAAAGCATAGGGGTGGGGGAACAGGCGGAACTGGAGAGATGGTTCAGTGGTTAAAGGCATAGACTGCTCTTCTAGAGGTCCCGAGTTCAATTCTCAGCAACCACACGGTGGCTCACAACCGTCTGTAATAGGATCCGATGCCCTCCTCTGGTGTGTCTGAAAACAGCAACAGTGTACTCACATATATAAAATAAATAAATCTTAAAAAAAAAAAAAAAAAAAACTAGAGCCAGGAAGGCCAGCCTGGTTTACATAGTGAGTTCCAGGCCAGCCTAGACTACAGTTGGAGAATTTATCTCAAAAACAAACAAAAAAAATCAATCAAATAAACGAAAGTAAAAAGTGGTCATATGATGTAAGTGGTGGGGGCTGCACCCCGCGCCTCACTCCTAGGCGGCCCGAACGCCGCTGCTTTGCTCTGCTCGCTCTCTTCGCTCTGGTCTTACCTGGTACCCCTGCTAGGCAAGTACCCCGTCACTGAGGCGCCCACCCCCGCCATTCCTTGAATCTTAAGAATTTTATTTGTACACAAACCACAATTTTTTTTTTATCGCTTTATTGCCTTGTTTTAGTGGCAAATTAAAAAAAAGCAATGATGTCTGTGGACTAGACTTCAGAAAAAGTCATTACATTTTTTAATGTAATGCTGAAAGGCGGTGGTGCACGCGGTTAATCCCTGGCCTGTTTGTGCAAGGTTCTGGATTAAATCCCAGGAAAATACAGGTGCTAGGCAGGTGCGTGCGCACACACTCATGTACTCAAAGAACAAACACATGCATCTTAGCAGGGTATAGTAGTGCATGTCTGGATATTCGGGGTTCAGAACCTTCTCAGGCTCGCAGGGAACAGGAAGTATGTGAGAGTGTCTTCAAAAAACGATCAGAATGTCAAGGAGACCACAGGAGGACCTACAGAGTCCACTAACCTGGACCTATGCTCAGAGACTGAGCCACCAACCGAAGAGCATGCACAGGCTGGACCTTCGCCCCCTGCACGTGCATGACAGATGTCAGCTCGGGTCCCCTAACTGGAGCAGGGGCTGTCCCAGACTCCGTTGCCTGCCCTTGGGTCCCTTTGCGCTAGCTGGACTGACTGGTCAGGCCTCGGTGGGAGAGGAGGGCCTTAGTCTTGCTGCGCTAAGGTGAGTTGGTACCCGTGGGGATGGGTGGGTGGGTGGAGGAGGAGGAGTGAGGGTGGGACTGGGAGGGGAGGAGGGAGGGAGGGGGCTGCATCAGGACTTAAAGTGAGTAAATTAATTAATGAATTAATGAAAAAAAGTATCAAAACAAGAACAAAGCAATGATGGTTTGGAAAGTAGCCTAGGCTTTCTAGTAAGTTTAAGTGAAAACTCGTTTGAAGGAAACAGGGAAAGCTGGGCACGATGGTACAAAACCTTTAATCCCAGCACTCTGGAGGCAGAGGCAGATGCAGATAGATTTCTTTGAGTCTAAGACCATCCTGGTCTATATACAGAGTTCTATACAGAGAGGACCTGCTTCAAAAAGAGAGAGAAAGAGGAAGAGAGAAGGGTGTGGGAAGAAGAAAGGAAAGGAAAGGAAAGGAAAGGAAGGGAAGGGAAGGGAAGGGAAGGGAAGGGAAGGGAAGGGAAGGGAAGGGAATGACTATAATTTTTTGTTTGTTTTTAGTAGACTAGGCTGGCCTCAAATTCCTAAGTGCTGAGATTAAAGGTTTGCCTCCACTGCCCAGAAAATGTACAAATATAGTAACATTTTTAAGAAAATTAGAAAAATTGCTGGGCAGTGGTGGCGCATGCCTTTAATTCCAGCACTTGGGAGGCAGAGGCAGGCAGATTTCTGAGTTCAAGTTCAGCCTGGTCTACAGAGTGAGTTCCAGGATAGCCAGGCCTACACAGAGAAACCCTGTCTCGAAACACACACACACACACACACACACACACACACACACACAAAACAAAAAGGGAGGAGGGGCAGACTAATGGTATCTCCCTCATTAGCTGCCCTGTTTGGGGAAAGCTCTTGAGTAAGGAGCAGAAGAGATGAATCCGTGGTTAAGAGCACTGACTGCTCTTCCAGAGATCCTGAAGTCAGTTCCCAGCAACCATGTGGTGGCTTGCAACCATTTGTAATGGGATCCAATGCCCTCTTCTGGTGTGTCTGAAGACAGTGGTAGTGTACTTATAAACATAAAATAAATCTTGGGGGGGGGGGAAAAAGAAGAAGAAGAAGAAGGACTTCAACCCTATATGTGAGCTGAGCTGGACTCCACCCTCCAAAGATGGTGTCAGGACAGTACAGGGTCTGGGACAGAAAAATAATATTCCTGAGTCTTGTGTGATGGAGGCAGTGCCTGGCCTTCCGCAGCCCTGTGTGTGAGGGGATTCTCCTAGGCAGGAATCCTTAGCCCCACTTACCACAGCAGTGTAAACGCACTCTGAGGAATCGGCTCAGTTAGTGCCTGGTGGCTGATTTACCGTCCAGGGCAGAAGCTCGACAGAACACCACGGTCATGGGAGCTGGGAGGCATTTACTATGTGCCCTCCAGCCATTCTGTCCGTCCCACAACCTCAAAGTGTCCCTGAGGGCCCTCATGATCTTTCGCTCTGGCTCTGACAGGTCTCGCCTGGCCCGGCCACTGTCCAGAGATTAGACAAGTGGATGGTTAATGCTACTGACGTCATGCCTGGCTGGATGACCACTGGGAGTCTGAGCCCTCCCGTGGGCAGCAGCACGGGCCATGTGACCTGGGCTCATTAAACTGCTTCAGTGGCCAGAGAAGCTAGGGGCCAGATCTCAGGCAGGGGAGAGAGGGCAGGCATGCCGGACCTGCAGAAGCAGGCCTTGGCCGGGAAGCCACCAGCTCTAGGGGGCCAAGCTGGGGAAAACTAGCTAAGGATTTGCCTATGGGCTTCCGCCATTCTTTTGCATTCTGTAGTGTGACAACTTTGCTGGTGCCCAAAGAAGCAGCATTCTGGGCACTGAACAGTGAACGAGCGTAGGCAGGAGCATGGCTCTGAGTCTTCCACTCTGGAGTGTGAAGGAAGATTGCCCTCTTCTGTGATCGCTTTAAGTCCCGGACTTGTTTCCTTAACGAGTATCTCACCTTGTTACATTGTATCCTTGTTACATAGTATACACAGCCTGGAATCTACTAGCGTGGATCGTTCAGTGTACTGGGCTCTCCAGGGAGAGTTCTTGTCCAGCCCCCAAACATGTGGCTTTCACCTCCTAGGCTGAGCCTGGTCCCCGGGCTCCTCCTCCGCTGGGGTTTCCTTCATTCCCCCACTGATTCTGATGGGGGGTTGTCATCTCCGTGTCCTGTGCAGAGCACATGAAGATGCTGAGGCTGGGTCTGGGTGTGTTGGGGTGTTGGTTGGGCAGCCATTGCAAGACCTAGAATCGCTGGATCTTTGGCGATTTGGGCACCTTTGAATGCTAAAGGACAAATCGGAGGTTGCCAAGGACTTAGGACTGTGAGGCTCTCAGGCCGGGGAAGCAAGGACAGAGGCACAGAACCATGAAATCTGGCGAGTTCTTAAAAAAAAAAACTGTAGGTCAGCCAGCTGCGTCAGGAGTGGGCCGACCAGGAGCAGGTCGGGCGGGGGGTATGCGTAAGGGTGGAGCCTGCAGATGTCCTTGGAATGCATGGATCCCGGGACTAGGTGAGAGGTGCAGATGGGGTATCGGTGTTATAGAGGGTCTGGAGGAACTGCATAGAATGGGGTGTGAGAAAGCCTGCCCCGTTGGAGGTTGGCTAGGGAAGAGGCGGGGGCGGCGCTGATGTGACTGGAGAATCTGTAAGATCCCAGGATTCTAAACTCTATCCCACATGTCTGGCAGGTTTTTTTAAGCCTGTGTCTGAAATGCGGAGATCAGGGAATGGAGAGGCAAGGGCTGCCCCAAGGCCACAGATAATAAAGCTATCCCTCTCCTGAAAAAGTTACCCCAACATGGCGGTTCCAAGGATGGGCATTTTCTCAGACCTCTGGAAGACTGGCCTCTCTCGGCGTCCTATCCCGGCCGTGCAGCTAATGCAGGCTGGGCTGGGAGATTCCGCAGGTGGTGAGGAAGGCCTCAGAGCTCTGTTTACCCTGGCAGGGGTCCAGGCCTAGCAACAACAAACAGCCACCCTTCCCCCAGCTTAAACACGACTGGCCTTACCCAGGGACCCCTCAGCACACCAGGCTCCAGGCCTTCCACGGCAGCCCAGCCCGGCTGGGCAGTATCGGCCTGTTCAGTTTGGACCGAGGGCTCCAATGTTCATATACTGGGTGACCTTTGGCCTAGTCAGGACCCTCAGGAACTGCCCGTGGGTTCCACTGCCCCTTGACAAATATTTCCTGTGAGTATCCAAGGTGATTCTGTCTCAGCCATTTTGTCCTCCCCGCTCCCCTCGGAGGGTTGGGATTGTAGGCATGTGCCACCTTACCCAGTTTCTCATGCTTTTTTAGAGGCTGGAAGTCTAATGGCCCTTCACGCCATGGTAAGTGAGCTCTGGTCTGGCAATTATGTCAACCTCAGCTAAGAATGCAAATCTCTCCTTCCTGTCATCTAGCAACCGGAAAGGTAGGCCTGGATGGCCTGTGTTCCTGGAGTTGTTGCCACCCCAGGGCCGTTTTCCTCAGCCCCTCAGCTCCCTGGCCCTCCTAGGCAGCGGCTACTCTCAGTTTATAGCTTATAGCTTTCTCCTTACCCCCCTCCCCCCCACTCAGGCCAGAGGGCAAGACAGCCATTTCTTTCTAATACAGAGGGAAACTGAGGCACGCTTGGGCTTGGCTGTGGTGGTGCTATGAGTCAGCAGGAAGGGAATCCAGGACTTCGAGATTTGAGGAGTCCCGACTCGCAGCCTGGGGCAGGGAAGGGCTGAGACCTGGCCTCTGAAGGCATGCTTCCCAGCACCAGGAAGTAGATATGACATCAGGGGGTAGCTATGACAGGAGAAGCGCAGCTTGGAGAGGGACAGCAGAGGCCCGGGAATTAATCGGATCAGAGCCAGAGGCTGAGAAGCAAGGGCACAGCTGTCCGGAGCGTGTCCCCAGCCCCTTCAGCCTGAAAGGTCAACCCCTCCCTTAGCTCCCCACACGACCACCTGCCTCTGGGCACCACCGGAGGGAAGTGGTCGTGTAGGGAGTGCTTCTTCGGTGGGAAGCAGGAAGAGGTGGCACTGACTTCCAGCCAAGAATGAGCCCTCCCTAAAGTCTCTTTCTCTCAATCCTGCCCCTCCCATCCACCCCACCCCACTCTGTTTCTGATGGGCAGGGTGACAGCAGTCACTCACTCTTGGAGTGGAGGGCACAGAAGCCCAAGGCTTGGAAAGAGGCAATGCAATCTCCCCCTGTTTTCGCTGTCCCAGACCATATTTGCTTCAGCCTCAAGGGTACTATCTCGGGTGAAGAAAAAATCCGATTCAGACAGCCCCTCCTAAGCAAAGGCGACCCAGGCAAGGTAGAAAAGGCATAAGTCTGAAAGCCGACCGTTCCGAGCCCCTCCCTGAAGTTGGGCCTTGCGGTAGGTATTCCTGTTCCTTTTGGTTGAAGATCTATCTCTTGGGGGGGGGGTTAGAGAAATGTAGGCAGAACGTCTCAGGGGTTCAGGGCAGCCACAGTCCTCACCAAGATCTCTGCTTTGACCTGAGATCCTTCAAGGCTCAAGCGACCCCTTCCCAATCAGGCTCTCCCACCTATAGGCTCCGAGGGCACCAAGGGCACCGACTGCCCCTTTGAGACAAGCCGGCCAGGCCCCCGCTCCTCCCCGGGCCAGCCCCTCCTCCCTCGGGCAGCCTGGGATTGGCGGGCCGGGGGCGGGCCAGGGGCGGGGCCGAGCACCCTTCATCCCCTGCCGCCGCAGTTGCTGCTGCAGCCCTGCGCTCAGCCTGGAACAGAGCGGATCTCGCCCTCTGGAACGGAGTGCTGAACGTGCCCACCACGAGGCCAGGTACGGCCGGGGGTATAGAGCCACCGGCACAGGGGCGCTGGGCGGGCCGAGCCCGCTATACTTCCCCCCAGTCCATAGCGGGCTCTGGGCAGCTCTCCTTGTACCCTGAGACCCGGGCAGGCGCCCCAGCTTTCCGAGAGTCAGAGTCTTGCGAGCTCCAGAGCGCAGGTTTGTGAGCCTGCCGGTAGGAACTCAGCTCCAAGCTTGCGCCAGAGTGCGGGGAGGGGCACCTCGTGGATTCCGCTTCTTGGTAGAGTCAAGCAGGACAGAGCGGGACAGCAACCCGGGGTTAGATCCGCAGGACACCTAGTTTGAGACTCAGGAGACAGTGGACCGACTTCCCGAGTCAGGACCCGCGGGCACCAGCTAGAGAATGGCCGGGAGTAGACTCTGGAGCGCTGCCCCGACGGGCGCCTGAGAGGCAGATCCGCCGGCTGGCACGCCGGCAATCCGGGTATATTTATCCCGCTCTCTGGGCAGTTTGAGGGCAGATCCGGCCGGGACGCCTGAGGGACCGCGGGGTACATGCTGGCCCCAGAACCAGTGCCATTTGCAGTGGGGCCAGCGGGCACTGCCTGCTCTGGGTTCTTGTGGCTCTTTGGCCTGAGGGCGGGGTGCAATGGGCACCTGTGGACCTGACTGGACAAGGTGTGAGAACCAGCCAGGGCCCAGGACTCAGTTTTCACGAACCCGCCCCTGCTGGACTGGCCCCTTCCAGTGGCCACAGCGAATGCTCGCTGTTTGTTTACATTAGAGAAGGGGGCAAGGATGGGGCACGTGAGAATTGCGCCCCTCGCCCCAAGCTCAGCTCCCCCTCGCCACGTGACCTGAGACCCCAATCCAGGTCTGCCTTCTGTGTGCAGAGGCAGGCGGCCTACATCAAAGGCGTGAGGGGTACCGAGAATGATATCTCCAGGGCTCCCTCGTTTTTAGCCCGCCAGTCCTGTTCTTACCCCTTCTGCTTTCTCTGCTTCCTGCCACTATATTGTCCCCTAGAAGAGACCCTTGGCCCACAGTCTGTAGTAGGGTCTTATTTTCCAGAAAAGAAGCCAGTCCTTTGGATCACTTGTGTGTTAGTTAGGGTGTTAGAACGCTAGATATGTCCACAGATAGTTCGGGTTGGGAACAGGGAACAGCCGCACAGCTGTGGAAACCTCCCCTAGGAAGCCCCGTGTTGGGAGGCATCGGGAGTGCAGCAGGACAGGCCCCGCACGTGATTTTGGAGAGGCTCCACACACGTGGAGAGACAGGGCCAGCGAAGGCAGGTAGATCATGAACTCCAGGCTGGACCAGGAAAAGATCCGAAGCTGAATGAAGTCAGGAGTAGCCCTGGGAGTCTGCGCTGGGCGCCAGTGGAAGCAGAAAGATGCAAAGCATGTTTGTAAGGCAGTGCCTGCCTGGGACTACACGCCGGTCAGGCATCTGTGTGCACAGCAAGCAGGAATGCGATGTCTGTGTTGTCGCAGGAAGGGGCCCCGTGGGAAGAGGTCTATTGTAGACATCAGCAGGGACTGGGTCCCACGCAGGAGGTAAGTTAGACTGAGAACTCTGAACACATTCCATTCATGCTGTAATATTATTGAATACCTACTATGTGCCTTGCTCACAGTGTGACGCGTGAAGGCATACTGAAGGGGTAGGTGGGCCTTTGATTTTGGATGGGAAGACAGACCCAGGAGGGTAGGGTGGGAGCTCTAGAGGGCCAGGCAGCAGTTCTGGGGGCCAACGGGAAGGACCAGCTGCTGGGGCAGGAGGGGCTTTCCTGCCAGTGGCCCAGGGTTGCTTGGCTTTGAATTTCCGCTCTGCGGGCCACGTCCTGTACACAGCCCCTCGGCCAGCACGTCGGCACCTGTGTGTGACCACTGACAACAGGAGTCGCTCCGGCTGGCCATCCCCTCTGCTTGTCTTTTCCTCTGTTCAGGTAAATAAGTCTCAGGCACCACCAGCCTCGGGGTCTCTGAACTTTCTAGTAGAGCCTGGCCTTGTGACCTTCCTGGACTTGGCTCCACTGGATGTGACATAGCATCTGGCTGGTGGGATATAATTTGAGTTTATGGAGACCTGAAGATGCAGCGGTGGCCTTATGGAGTCCTTCCTGGGCACTCCATGGTGCCTACAGAGCCTGACGCACCCCTGCCTCATACCCTACGCATGGCCATATGGGCTCTTCTTCCTTCTTGTTCCTTCTGGAACTCTCTCTGTTGGGGCGGAGGTTGTTTGATTGTTTATTTTGGTTTTGTGGGGGGTATTTTTGGTTATTTCAAGACAGGGTTTCTCTGTGTCCTGTCTGTCCTGGAACTTGTTTGGCAGACAAGGCTGGCCTTGAACTCACAGAGATCCACCTGCTTTTTCTCTCCCAGGTCCTGGGACTAAAGGTGGATGCCACCACTAGCCCAGCACTGTTTTTGTGGTTTTTCTAAGACAGAGTTTTACTATGTAGCTTTGGCTGCTCTGGAACTTGCTAGGTAGATCAGACTGGCCTCTAACTCACAGGTATCCCCCTGGCTCTGCCTCCCAAGTGCTGGGGTTTAAGGTTTGCAGCACCACCCTTGCGGGGGCTCTGTCTCTTGCTGGCTGTTTCTCGGCACCGTCTCTCTCCAGCGTCTGGAGGTCATCTGTGTGTCTTACCTCTCTCACTGTCTTTGTCTCTTGCCTGAATAGCAAACCATCTACTTATGTATGATTCTCGACTCTTTCTTTTCTTTTGTCTGTCACCCTGTATATCCACCCATGATTCTCTAGCTCCCCGGGCCCCTGGCTGGCTGGCTGGTTGTCTGTCTAGATCAGTATGCATGGGCGCTTGTGTGAAATGGGTGTTTTCTTTTGCATTCTCTTTCCTCAGATCTTTCCCTCTCTCTGCCTCGACCCTCCCGACCTCGGATGTCTCCCCTCCTCCAGGCTGACCTTGCTTTAGCTCCCCCCCCCATCAGGGTCTACAGTGAGTCCCAAGCTGCCCAGGCCTGTGTTCCAGTTCTCCTTGAGGCCAGAAGTCCGGCTGTCCAAATATTTGGCCACCTCCAGGGGATTCCGGGTCGGCCCGGAGGAAGATGGGCCGGCTGGCGCAGGGTCTCCCCTGCCTCTTGGGGGCCATAATCACGTGATGTTCTGTCCTTTGCCTCAGCGGGACCTCTGGCTACACATCCCTCTGAACAAGCTGGCAATGGAGTTGGGGGAGGGGGCTGCTGCTGGCCCCGGACAGCTTGGGCCGAGAGGTGCTGGCTGGCCGTCTCCCTCAGAGACGGAGCCAGAGGGCCCAGGTCGCGGCGGGGGGATGAGGCCAAGGTGGCTTGTAAGCATCTGCCTTGTCTAGGAAATGTACCCCGTCACAGGAAAGTCTACCTTCCGGCTCCAGCTGGGCTTCTTAGATCCTCCTAGAGGCTTCCGGATAGCCAGGACACAGACACAGGCTCCAGGTCCTAGGGGCAAGGAGCCAGGCCGAGGCACTGAGTGGCCAGGGTAGCAGTGTTCCAGGTCGCCACCTTTGCCCTGTCGTTGCCTGTTCTTGCACACTCACCCACCCCTTCATGCCAGCTGTGCCGGCCACACACCGGCCACGTGTCTCACTCCCCCACCCCACCCCCGTTCTATTGTCTTTCAGTCATGGGACAGACTGGGGTTACATACAGACTGGGGTCTTCTGCCACCAGAGTACGAAGCTGTGGCTTGGGGGAGGGACAGCTCTGTCAGCCCCCTACTTGCCCTGAACCTCAAGCTCTTACAGCAGCGGCTCCCAGCAGTCCCTGTGGCTGTGTGTTCGGGACCTACAGTTCAAACATGCCAGCCACAGGTGATGCACGCTTACTCCCAAGATGGAGTCCCCTCTTTAAATCCAGAGAAGCAGGTATCTAGAGATACCCTGGCTAAACCAGGGAGAGGAGCTCTCCCTACCTTGGAGCCCCCAGTAAGGGTCTCTGTGAGCCTTCGCCCCAAGCCACCTGCTTCTTACCAGGTCTTCCTTGGGCTAAGGTCTTGCTGCCCAGGCCCAGGAAGGCAGAGCTGGAGAAGTGAATCTCAGACGCCATCCACACCCCCATCAGAACATATGGCTGCAGGACCGGGAGAAGGACTGTCCGCCCTGTCGCCAGCCCACCCCTGCAAGCCCACTTAGGTCCCTGAGAACTGAGGGGGAAAGTGGAACCGAGGGCCTCGGGTAGGGGAGAGAGCCGTGATTCTCCCATAGTGGCTGATGCAAGCTACCAGCCCATCCTGGCCTGGATTCCTGGGCCTAGAAGTCTTTAATTAGCCAAAGCCAACACCTGCCGAGGTGTGCTTGATAAATTCTCACTCTGTGATGCCTGCGTGGGCAGGCGTTACTTGATGCACCGTCTTCCGATGCTCCTCCCTCCCATTGCCCAGCAGAGCAAACAAGCCTCGGAGTGGTGGGCTGGGCCGGGCCATCAGCTCACTGCCCATACTGCCCGTGACCAACACCATTCTGCTGGCCTGTCCGAGGGGCTCGGTGACCTCTCTATCCTAAGGCTTGACCATTCTTTGGACTCCCCGGGCCTGCTCATGGAGGTGAGACCTCACGAGAGCGCCCCCATTCTGTCACCAGCTTTGGTCTAGCCTCCCAGGACCCCTCGATATGGGGGGAGGGCAAAGAGGTCCTGGTTGAGGGTGCTCTACGTTGTGAGGCTAATTGGGCTGGCAGCTCGTCTAGGCTCTCACCACCATTGGAGACAGCAGGTCCAAGGTAGGAGCTGTAGGAGACGGGCTGGCAGCCTTAGGAAGTATCTGAGATCTCCCTCATGGGATAAAAGCTCATTTCCACTCTGGAGCTCAGGTCCTGAAACCTGCCTGCCCTGAGGTGGAGACCTTGACTTAGCTAAGGCTCTGGAAAGTTTGTCTCCACTCAGCCTCTTCCTTCTCCTTCTCCTCCTCCTCCTCCTCCTCCTCCTCCTCCTTCTCCTCCTCCTTCTCCTTCTCCCCTCCCCACCTGCTGACACGGCACCTCAGAACCTGTGCCCATGCCACCTGTGCCCCTGCTTAAGCCTCTCTTCTTTGCTTCTGTTGGAAGTTTAGGCCTGACCACACTGCCTCTTCCAGGAAGCCTTTCTTGATACCTCTCTCCCCTACTTTTTTTTTTTGTTTTGTACTGGAGTTTTAGGGATGGAGCCGCGGTTCTTTTGCATGCCAAGGAAAGACTCTACCCCTTAGCTGTAGCCCCAGCTCTCCTCTCCTTTCTCAAGTCCCAGGAGAACGCCTCACATCCAGTTGCAACAGATGTTAAAGCATTGTTGGTTGGGGCAGGGGTAATGGGACGTGGACGGACATCACTTCTACCAGGTTGGAGTTCCTTAAGGACAAATATTCTGCATCCTTCCTGGGCTCTCGGGGCAGCCCGAGACCCAGCAATGACTGGTTATGAATAATAGCCATCAGGCCTCAAAGGCTTTACCCCACATCCTGAAAGGGGACAGGGGACCTAGAGCCAGAACCTTAGGCACCTCCCAGAGCCATTCCACAGACTTAGTCTCCCTGGAGGCAGTGCTAGGCTGCTCCGTATCCCGATGCCAGAAGAGAATGAAGCCCTACACACACCGGCCCAGGCAAGCCCTTGGGGGCCTCTGTCATTATGACAGAAACAGTTGCTTGGCCTAGACTGCTGACTCAGCACGCTCTAAGGGCTTGTTCCAACATGCCCAGGGTGGGGACCGAGCACAGGCAACCTACTGAGTGCCAGGGGGCTTTGGAGACCTGGCAGTGGTACCTTACCACTGCCTAGGTGAGATCCTGGCAAGGCTCAGCAGAAGGGCAACATGAGGACAACCTAGGGATGACGGATGATCTACAGAAGTGAGGACATCTTAGGGATGATGGTTGAGCTACGGGAAGATAGCCCTAGCGGACAGGTCCACATGACCAGGGTCCTAGGTAGGTAGGCTGGGATGATAAAGTGCTCAAAGCTGGCAAGCAGGGAGACAGAGGGAGGTAATGGTGCCAGGTGTAGCGTTCCCAAGGCTAAGGTATTGGAGGTTGGAGCTCTGGGCTGGGGCAGTGGGTGAGGGTGCTCCGGTGAGGATAGGGAGACAGATGTCTACATGGTGTGGGGCCTCAGGCCTGGGCCTGGCTCCCTGCAGGATCAAGATCAGTCCCAGGTGTTTGAGCTCCTCGGAGCTTCCCACTTCAAAGAAGGTCTGAGACCCTTGCGGGCTGGAGCAGGGAGGAGGAATGCAGAGCTGCATTTGGGATGCCCCGCTCGCCTCAGGCCCTGGCGATCCTGCCTGGCAGAGACAGCCCCTTCTGCTCTCCACTCTGGCTCAGGGCCCCTCCTGGCCACTTTAGCCTTGAGGATGTCCTGACAGAGCCTGGGTTCAGTTCGCCCAGACATCTTCTGGGCACAGTAGGTATCCCCTGGCCCTGGGGATGGGAGAGGAGCCAGTGAGTTGTCCGGGCAGTGCTCACTGCGGAGCAAGGAAGCTGGATCATCTGCAGTTCAGCCTGGCCAAGCCCAGAGAGAGAAGGGGCACCCAGCAGTGACATGGGCTTCTCCCCAGCCGGCCAAGCCCTGAGCTCCTGGCCCAGGGAAATGAGGGCTCTGTTTAGGGGGTGGCTTGGGTGGCAGGCCCTGAGGATTAGGGGCTCGCTGGCAAGAGAGGAGATGCTAGAGGGAAGGCAGGGCTGTGAGGAGCGTGAAGAACAAGTGGCCCACAAAACCGCGTGCCCTGCGACACCCATTTCCTGGAAGGGCCCCTGAGGGCCTTTCACCACAGCCAGGCTGGACGGGCCCAGGTGTCCAGCCCCAGCACCGCCTCAGGCCTCCTGGCTCTGGAGGGGGCACCCTCTGCACCCGCTGTCCACAGCGCCAGCTCTCAGCCCACAGAGGGCCCTTTGTTCTGACTGCCAACAGAGCCCGCCGGGCAGCTGGGAACAGGGCCCACACCCCTCACCCTCTCCCAAGGCCTCCAGCCGTCGGGCAGTGCCATTCTAGGTTGGCCAGGAGGCCCCTGGCACACAGGACCAGTTCAGGAAACTGTGTCCCAGGACGACTGTGAGGAAGGAGATTCAGTCCAAGGTGCACATGCGGAGCGGGGTCAGAACCTAGGGCTTAGCATTCGGGGCTTCTGGTGGCATTCAGCTATGGACTTAGATCACCCAAATGACCCTCGCTTCACAGATAGAGAAACTGAGGCCCCGGCAGCTTGCTTGGACTGGTCTGTGCAGGGGACTTATTGTCCTGTCCCGTCAGGATGTCGTAGTGAGCTCTGGTGTTCAAGTTCTGCTCACACACCCCAAAGACCGATCCCAAGAAAGTGCCAAGTCCTAGTGAGCTTTTATGTGCCTGTCTGTCCCAAGTGACCCTCTCAGAGATGTATTGTGGCCACTGACTTCATGTGGGAGACTAGACCATGACCCCAAGGATAACCAGAAGGACGGACTGATCCACAGATACCTGCCTGTGTTGGTGTGAGAGCGGTGTGCTGGGGTGGTCTCTGAGCCATGGAGATACCCCGACAGACAGAGATGGTGGAGCTGGTGCCCAACGGCAAACACCTGGAGGGGCTTTTACCAGTGGCCATGCCTACAGCAGACACCCAGAGGTAAGCAGAAAACGGAGATGGTGCTCGCTCAGGGCAGCCCTGGGCAGAGGTACAAGACACAGGGCTGGAACTGAGTCCCGTGCGCTGGCCTCCTCTTACAGGGCTGAAGACACCCAACACTGTGGAGAGGGCAAGGGCTTTCTTCAGAAAAGCCCCAGCAAGGAGCCACACTTCACCGATGTGAGCTGGGCAGCCTGAGGGAGCTGGGGGGACTGTGGGGAGACTGGACACGGTGATGAGGTGCAATGGTAGACTGGGAGGCAATGAGGAAGATTCCCACAATGCACCTCCCGTGCACTAATTCCCCTCCTGTCTCCATCCCACTGTGGTGCCTGCAGTTCGAGGGGAAGACATCATTTGGGATGTCGGTATTCAATCTCAGCAACGCCATCATGGGCAGCGGCATCCTGGGGCTCGCCTACGCCATGGCCAATACGGGCATCATCCTTTTCCTGTGAGTGCCTCTGCAAACAGCCCCAAGTAGCTGCCAACCATGACCTCCAAGGACCTTCCAGCTCACTGTCCAGTGGGTGGGGACTTCTTTCTCTGCACCCAGTCCACCGCTGCAAAAATATCCACAGCCAGGCAAAAGTACCTCACTGTTCTTCAAACCCACAAGGCCAGCCTTACAGGCCTGCATCTGTTCTACTAGGTTTGCACTCGTATGGCTAAACCCTTGTGGCCAGGCCTTGTGTGGCCACACGAGTCCTTGATTTGGTGGCTCTGCCCTGAAGCCTGAATGGAAAACATGTTTGTCCCAAAGACTCAAGTAGACAGTTGCTCAGAGGACAGGCACAGGACACTCTTGACCCAGAGAGCCCCGACCTGGGTCATACTGCACCCTGGGTCAAAGAGAGTAGCGTTCATTGTATCTCTGGAGTCCCCTGACTTGTACCCACTCCCTCGGGAGTGGGGGAGGAGTTCAGACATTTATGTCGTAGACTCCTCCTCCCAGCCTCCCTGGGCCCACCTCTCCCTGCCAGCTAACCCTCAGGGGCTTCTCTCTCTCCATGTTCTCCAGGTTTCTGCTTACGGCGGTCGCCCTGTTGTCTAGCTACTCCATCCACCTGCTCCTCAAGTCTTCGGGGATTGTGGGTGAGCTTTTCACAGGCTTGCAAAGGGGTGGAGCTGAGGTGAAGAGGGTCACCCTCCCCCCAACCCCCACCCCACCCCCATCCCGGCTATCCTGACTTCCCGTGTCCACAGGCATCCGAGCCTATGAGCAGTTGGGCTACCGTGCCTTTGGGACTCCAGGGAAGCTGGCTGCAGCCCTGGCCATCACGCTTCAGAACATTGGAGGTGAGGCCGTGGCTGGGGGAGGGGTGGGAGTGGGGGAGTATGCAGAACGGGGAGGTCTGAAGGCTAGCTGCTTCAGCTGACCTCAGCAGCTATCCCCCTGCCTCCTCCCCAGCCATGTCTAGCTACCTGTACATCATCAAGTCTGAGCTGCCTCTTGTCATACAGACCTTCCTGAATCTGGAGACGCCGGCCTCGTGAGCCTGGGAAACGGGGGTGGGGTGGGAGGGGTGGGGGGGGGAGTGATGGGTACCCGGCTAGCCTGATAGGCAAGGCAGAAGTATGGCTGGGGGAGGGCACAGGGCTGCAGAGAAAGCCATTTTCAGTTCCCGCTTTGTGCAGAGCATCCGGGGAAAACCCGGAATGGCCGAAAGCTAGGGCCCATGTGACCCAGGACCCTGCGTGAGCAGAAGGGCCTCAGGCTTAACTCTAAGCACCTGCTATTCCTGACCATGGGGTCACCCCCACCCTAGCCGCCACTACCAAGAGATTAAGCCCAGGGCATGTGTGGGGGTGCCCACTACTTAGCTGGCAGAGGCTGAGCATCAACCTTGTTTTGTATTTAGGGGAAGGGATCAGAGGCTTACCCCTGCTGTGGACAACCCAGTGCCCACAAGCAAAGAGACTGTGACTGAGAACAGTGCTGAGAGGAGAGAACTGGGATTGTGCACCTAGGGTCCCCGGGACTTTTCCCTAGGAAAGGCCCTTGAATCTGCCCAAGAAGAATGAATGGTCCCGCTCTACTTACCCTTATCTATGCCCCATATTCATTTCCAGGAGAAGGGGGGGCAGTATAATACAAGATGCGGGTGTCAAGAGAGACCATGGGTGGGGGGGGATACATTATTTGCAAGTCTCTGGAACCCCCCCCAAGAAAAGCACAGACCCTCCCTGAGGCAGGTCCTTTCAGGAGACTGGACCCAGACCTCTGAGACAATGCTACCAGCAACCACAGTCACGGGGGACCCACACGAGCTGTGTCCCAGTCCCACTCAGGCGTGTGACAATGGGCCCATTTTAGATAAAGCACAGGGAGACTTGGAGTTGTGGTTTTCAGGGAATACAATGTGGTGTCACCGGTGTGCAGCTGGAGAGGCCGGTGGCCCCCACACCAGGTTGAGAGGGGCTTCTCTCTGACCACGGATTCTGCTTCTTCCTGCAGGGTGTGGTACATGGATGGAAACTACCTTGTGATCCTGGTTTCTGTCACCATCATTCTGCCCCTAGCACTAATGCGACAGCTCGGTGAGTCACCAGGGTCAGACTCTAGGAGGACGTTAAGGGACACAGGAGAGGCCTCAGTCTCACAGTTTCCTCCTTTGCAGGCTACCTGGGTTACTCCAGTGGCTTCTCTCTCAGCTGCATGGTGTTCTTCTTGATCGCAGTGAGCCAACCCCCATGCTGGTCAGGAAAGAGCAGTGGCCCGAGGGAGTCCCCTGTCAGAGGGAGGGGCGGGGTCTCTTGGGAAGCTGGAGTGAGAAGGCAGCTCTTCTAATCTTGAATGTGGCCTCCCAGTCCCGGCTCTCCATCTCCGGCAGCTCATCCTGACTCTGACCCTCTCACACTTCTCCACCCCAGGTCATCTATAAGAAGTTTCAAGTTCCTTGCCCATTGGCGCACAACTTGGCCAATGCCACCGGCAACTTCAGCCACGTGGCAGTGGTGGAAGAGAAGGCGCAGCTGCAGGGCGAGCCCGACGCCGATGCCGAGGCCTTCTGTACCCCAAGCTACTTCAGGCTCAACTCACAGGTTCCGACGACGGGCCGAGCCAGGCTGGAGGGGAAGCGGGGAGGGGCGTGGTGGGGAGGGCTGCCTCGACATAGCCCTGTGTGTCTCCAGACAGCATACACCATCCCCATCATGGCCTTCGCCTTCGTCTGCCACCCTGAGGTGCTGCCCATATACACAGAGCTCAAGGAGTAGGTATCTGCGGCTGGGAGAGGGGTAGCGGCTGCCTTGAGTGGGTCTGGAGAGAGCAGATGTAGTCTTGGATGTCTGTCTGGAGGGAGATAAGCTGAACTCAGGTCACCAGGTGAAAGGTCTCTATGGTTGATAAGAGTGGGAATTCAAGCCAAGAAGGAGACCGGGAGACCCTCGGGCATAAACAGGGACCACAGCACGGCTCAGCCCGTCACCAGGTCCCGTCTCTTACCGTCTGCAGCCCCTCCAAGAGGAAGATGCAGCACATCTCCAACCTGTCCATTGCCGTCATGTACGTCATGTACTTCCTGGCCGCCCTCTTCGGCTACCTCACCTTCTATGGTATGGCTGGGCCGGCCGGCGCGGGTGGGATCGGGAGCCAGGCTGGGAGGCGAGGGCTGATCAGTGGCCACAGCGACTAATAGGTACTCGCTAGCTGTGCGAAGCCTGACTGTGGCCTGCAGCTGTGGAGGTGAGTCTGAGTACCACTCCCCACAGTGTCAGGGTCCACCGCCCCCTGGCCTGCTGACCACCCTCCCTGCCTGCCACAGACGGGGTGGAGTCAGAGCTGCTGCACACCTACAGCAAGGTGGATCCGTTTGACGTGCTGATCTTGTGCGTGCGCGTGGCCGTGCTGATAGCGGTCACGCTTACGGTTCCGATCGTTCTGTTCCCGGTGAGCCAGCGGGCAGGTGGCCGGGCAGGCTGAAGGGAGGGTCTAATGGGGGCCAGCAGACTGATGATGGTTCTTCCCCCTGCCCAGGTGCGCCGTGCCATCCAGCAGATGCTGTTTCAGAACCAGGAGTTCAGCTGGCTGAGGCACGTGCTCATCGCCACTGGCCTGCTCACCTGCATCAACCTGCTGGTTATCTTCGCCCCCAACATCTTGGGCATATTTGGGATCATTGGTGAGAGTCTGACCCTGCTGGGCGAGCAGGGTGGAGCCACAGAGAGTTTCACTTCTTTTTTTTTTTTTTTTTTTTTTTTTTCTTTTTCTTTTTTTTTGGTTTTTCGAGACAGGGTTTCTCTGTGTAGTCCTGGCTGTCCTGGAACTCACTCTGTAACCAGGCTGGCCTCGAACTCAGAGATCCGCCTGCCTCTGCCTCCCAAGTGCTGGAATTACAGGCGTGCGCCACCACGCCCGGCTTGAGAGTTTCACTTCTACAGATCCTGGTAGACGCCGGAGTGTTTACACCCTACATTTATGAGAGCTGTCCCCCATGTACATGGTTTGACCTCCTACCCGAGCGCTTGTCTCTACTATTGCAATCCATCATCTTGAAGGCTCAAAACCATCTATCAAAGTCAGTCCTCTTTGATAGATGATGGTGTAGACGCCCAGGCCAAAGTCTCCAGGAAGGATCTCAATGGGTTGGGCTTGGTAGCGTGTGCCCTTAATCTTAGCTTGAGAGGGTGATACAAGAGAATTGCTTGATCTTGGGTGCTTAAAGCCAGCACAGACGGCATAGCCAGAGACTTCGGACAACTACAAAAGATCTCATAATGTCGTAGCCCATTTTACATATCGGGAGGCCAGAGTCCAGCGTGATTAAAGGAACATAAGAGCTGCAGGTGACGGGTGGAGAGACCCAATTTAGCCACAAGACTGTTGGACTGCAAGTTTGATGCTCTGTCCACTGCCCCGTCCCAGCTGAGGTTTTGAGCTGGAAAACTGGACAATTCTGAAACATCTTTGGGGTGACCCAAGTCATAGGACTGATTCCTTGACCCTACTCTTCAGTCTGCCTTGTTGGTCTGGGGACTGAGAATTATGAGATTATCCTGAAAAGACTTGCTTCCATGCATTCAAAATCTGAGTCAAACAGAAGTCCACAGACTGTCCAAGGGATGGAACAGTCAGTCTCTCGGGAAACTCTGCTAGTCAGCTCCTTGTCACTATAACAGAATACCCAAGGCAATTAACTATAAGGAAAAAATGTAGGGCCGGGGAGATGACTTAGCAAGTGCGGGTGCCTGCCACCAAGCCCGAAAATTTGAGTTTGGTCCCTAGAGCTCACATGGTGGAAGAAGAGATTCCTGAACGGTTGTCCTCTGATGGCCACGTATGCACACTGGCACACATGAAGCCACACACACATATACAAAGCAATAAATATAAACGTTAAAAAAAAAAACAGAGAGAGAGAAGGTTCAGGGACTGGGGACGTAGCTCGGTCAGTAGACTGTTTGCCTGGCTACGCACGCCTGATGATCTGGGTTAGACCCCAGCGCATGTAAACAAGCTATTGCAGGGATATTCCCAGCATTGAGAAGGTGGAGGCAGGAAGAACAGGGGTCCAAGGTCATTCTTGGCTATACAGTTTGAGGCTGTCCTGGGATACAGGAGACCTTGACCCCAAACAAACAAACAAAAAGGTTTATTTTGGCTCATACTTTTGCAGGTGTTAGCCATGATTGACTGGTACCAGTTGATTTGAGCGCTGTGGTGAGATAGCCCATCCTGACAGAAGTGCATGGCAGGACAAAACTGCTTACCCCGTGTGCAAGAGCTAAAAGGGAAAGAGGAGACAAGGCCTTACAGTCAGTCCCCTTAAGGGGCTCATACCCTTGCCTAAAGACCTCCCACAAGGCTCTACCTCCTAAAGGTGTGCGCCCTTCCAAACAGCACTAACTTCAGAACCTCCTAGAGACCCCACTCCCCACCCCTCCAAGCACTTGGACCTCTGAGAACATTCAAGATCCAAATTATAGCCAGGCGTGGTGGCGCACGCCTGTAATCCCAGCACTTGGGAGGCAGAGGCAGGCGGATTTCTGAGTTCAAGGCCAGCCTGGTCTACAGAGTGAGTTCCAGGACAGCCAGGGCTATACAGAGAAACCCTGTCTCGAGGGAAAGAAAAAAAAAAACACGAAAAGATCCAAATTATAGCAAGCTGTATTAGGAAACCAGTATTCTTTTATTGTATGTATGTATGTATGTATGTATGTATGTATGTATGTGTGTGTGTGCTCTGCTGCATGTACACCCAAATGCCACAAGAGGTTTTCAGATCCCCTTATAGATGACTGTGAGACACCATGTGGTTGCTGGGAATTGAACTCAGGACCTCTGGAAACTGCTGAGCCAGCTCGCCAGCCCCAGGAACCCAGTTTTCTTCGGGCGTTATTCTGTCATAAGTTTCTCTTCTTCATGGCTAGCTTCATTCTCCTATATTTTCCTTACCCACCAACACCATCAGCCTTGTAGCCTGGTGGAGAGAGAACAGGAGAGGGAAAGGCTGGTGGGCTCCCCAGAAGGTGGGCTCTCCTCCACTGGGAGCTCGGCACGCGGGCGCCGGCTGTCGCTGAGTTCCGCTCTTCTCCGCAGGTGCCACGTCTGCCCCGTGCCTCATCTTCATCTTCCCTGCCATCTTCTACTTCCGGATCATGCCCACGGAGAAGGAGCCTGCGAGATCCACCCCTAAAATCCTGGTAGGAGGGGCCTTGAAGCCCACGGGCTGGGGCACTGCTAAGGGAACTCTCCTTCTCTCAGGCCTGACTCTCATTTCTGGTCCTCAACAGGCCCTTTGTTTTGCTGCCGTTGGCTTCTTGCTGATGACCATGAGCTTGAGTTTCATCATCACTGACTGGGTCTCTGGGACCAGCCAACATGGAGGAAACCATTAGGATGACCTCCATCTTGTTCTGTTTATTCATCCTAGCACCCCCTGCCCCCTCTCCCGCTCCAGTCCCTGCTCCCAGCCAGGGACTAAGTAAGGGGAGAAAGACGGGGGACAAAGACTCTGTAAATACTATGGCATTTGGCTCCACCCACATCCTCTCCGTTGGAAGGTTTTTGTTGAAGAGCCAGGACCAAGGCCCGTGGACCACCCCTGCTGGGCTCCAGAGCTGCGGGGGCTTCCTGCACTAGGAACAGGGTGGGGCTGTCGCCTTAGATCCCACCGAAGCCTTCCATCCTCCTCCTGCAGCTGTGTACACTGGGGCCTAGCAGCCACCTCCTGAGGTCACACAGGCCGTAGGGGCACGCAGAGCCAGAGCCCAGGCCTGAAGGCATCCCCTAGTCCTGCTGGGAGATCAGCCTACACCCAGAGGGCTCGTCCCTGATCTCCAGCCCCTTTCCAACACTTGGGCCCCAAATCTTGTACTCTCTTCTTCCGTCTCCTTCATAGGGGACCCTATCCCACCCCATATCTGGGGTCAGCAGGTTCTGCTGAGGATGGGGCTGGTATACACCCCAAGGGATCCCTGCAGTGGGCCTTCACCAGTCCTGGGGAGGCTGGGACTCCCACACCTCAAGCCTGGGCCATGACTTACATTCCACTGCTGGGAGAAGAGAGGCCAGCCCAGAGTGTCCTGCCCTTGGGAGTCAAAGACCCTAGGAGCCAGGCTGGCACTGGGATGGGGAGGCTGGCCTTTTATAAATATTATACGCAAGACTGGTTGTGTTCTATATTCTTGGTCTCCACAGTCCTCAGGTTTCTGGAAAATAGGGTGGGGATCAGTAACGATTGTGGCGGCGGAGGGAATGGGGGTGGTGGCGCACTGGGGATTTTCTTGTCGGCTTGCCTGCACGAGAGTGGGAACTGAGCAAGACCCTCCGCCCCCACCCCACCCCCCGCCTCTCAGACGGAGCAGTGGCGTGCTCAGACCCAACTCTGGGTCTAGGCCAAGTTCAGCACAGACCTGCTTTCTCACGGGGTGAGGTGGGGAGGAATTAATGAGCGCCAGGAAGTGGGACAGAGAGAAGCCTGCGGAAGGAGGCAACGTGAGGTGCATCCCCAGCAGGTCCACACAGGGGCTCAGCCGGGGTGGGGGTGGGGGGAGCTTTGCAGGAGCCTCAGGAAAGGGCCCCTGCAACCCACCAGTCCTTAGGCTGCCTGTCAGCCCTCTGTCAATGCCTTAACACTGGAGACAGAAATCCAGGGGTCCTTTCCCTTGCAGGACTGATTTTTTTACTAATAATAAATACCTCTATGAATAAAGGTAGGTTAGTGAGTCTCACTGGAGTTGGGACAGTCCTGAATGGCTGCGGGAAGGTGAAGTCCAAGGCAAGGCAGGCAGCCCCAGGTATCCTGGCCCAAGTGGGACTGGGGAGCTGCCCATTGCAACTCCCAGGCCCGGATCGGCTACAGCCCAGAAGGCTAGAACTGTCCAGACCTTGGCACCAAACCCTCATTAGGAAAGACCCTGCGCTGGGATAGGCCACCAGCGAAAGGACAGCAAGAAAAATCCAGTTTGAACTTGAAAGGCAACTGCCAGCTAGGGAAAGCCCTGAAGAAAGAACTTCTTCAAGCTGGTGGCTGCTTGGCCCACAGCTGTGCCAGCTAGACGGGCGCAGCTTCCTGAGTCCTGTCCCCATCAGTCCCAGGAGCCTGACTGCAACCACGAGCCCTGTGGCCACGAGAAACATCTGGACACTGACCTAGTGGTAGATGCCACCTAAGGTAGACTGTCAGAGGGACTGTCTCCTATGACCCACCAGTTTCTTCTCCATTAGATGGGGCACATAGTCTTGCCTGGAGTGCCTGGCTCACTGGGGTGGTGGATAATCAAGGGAAAATGCTATCCTGTGGGCAGATCTTAGAGCCTTTTTATATCCTCTATTCAAAGAACAGGACAACACAGCAGTGGGACATCAGCCAAGGCTGCAGGCCTCTCAGTCCAGATGTGGTAACAGTAGCCCCCGTACAGAGCCAGGCTGTGAAGAGGACCCTCACCCCAGAGCGCCTCTCTGCACATCAGCTAGAGCAGGGGTGGCAGGCTCCGGGAGGAGCAGGGCCAGTGATGTAGGCACTGGACCAGATTCAGGAGCCATGTATCCCATGACAGCGAAATGGGGATTCCTGTCACCGGCCACCAAGTCTGGGGACAGGATGATTCAGCCTCTAGAAGGATAGGCCCGTGGCCCTGTGGATATCCTTAGGGGTTATCATATGTTTTGAATAACTTCCAAGGTCTTTTTTTTCTCCTTCTTTATGCTTTTTTTTTGGGGGGGTATTCTCTGCTTGGAAGCTCAGTGGTCAAGCGTTTGTCTAGCATGGGTGAGGCACACATCATTTTATTGATCTGCTGATGTTAGAGCACCCCCAAAGCCTGGCACAGCTGCTGTCCATATTTCCTTCCCTCTTTCTCTGAGGGACGAAGATAAGATCTCACCATGTAGCTCAAGGCAGACGCAGGCTTCCAGGCCTCCTCCCGAGAGGAGGGGTCACAGGCGTGTTCCACTGCATCGGGCCTCACGCGTGTCACTGCTTTCTAACGCCTGCTTGTCATAGAAATGAGACAACATGCTTAGCATTTCGGAGGCTAGGGTGGGAAGACCCCGAGTCTGAGGTCAGCCTGGGCTACATAGAGAGTACCAAAAAGATAGTACAGACTAGGAAAATATATTGCTCCCTCACTGCCCAGCTGCTGGCTTCACCCACATCTCCTCGGCCACCGTGTGTCCATTCCTGAAAAATGACTCTTTACCCATTCTTTCCCCAAGGTTTTGCTTTGTCGTTGTGGTGTTGGATATTGAACCCAGGGTCTCATGTACGTTAGGCGAGTGCTCTACCAAAGAGCTATAGCTGCAGTCCCATTCCTGGGGAGGGTGCAAAACCCAAGGACTCACACGGTAGGCACAGGGTCAAATACTAAGCTATGTCACTGTCATCCTAAAAAATTTTTTTAAAGTTAACTCTTTTTTTAAAAGATTCATTTATTTATTATATGTAAGAACACTGTAGCCGGGCGGTGGTGGCGCACACCTTTAATCCCAGCACTTGGGAGGCAGAGGCAGGCGGATTTCTGAGTTCGAGGCCAGCCTGGTCTACCGAGTGAGTTCCAGGACAGCCGGAGCTACACAGAGAAACCCTGTCTCGAAAAACCAAAAAAAAAAAAAAAAAAAAAAACACTGTAGCTGTCTTCAGACACCCCAGAAGAGGGCATCAGATCTCATTATGGATGGTTGTGAGCCACCATATGGTTGCTGGGATTTGAACTCAGAACCTTTGGAAGAGCAGTCGGTGCTCTTAACCACTGAGCCATCTCTCCAGTCCCTAAAATGTTTATAGAGACTTTTTCACATGCCAGACTCTCTTAAACGACAGTGACTGTGGATGAAGGCACCTTTAGAAGAGGTGGGCGGTGGTGGCGCACGCCTGTAATCCCAGCACTTGGGAGGCAGAGGCAAGCGGATTTCTGAGTTCGAGGCCAGCCTGGTCTACAGAGTGATTTCCAGGAGAGGCAGGGCTACACAGAGGAACACAATTACCTTAGTTATCTCACTTGTTAGAAGATACTTAGTACCAGCCAGACAGAGTTGCACACACTTTTCTTTTGTCCCAGCCCTCAGGAGGCAGAGGGAGGTGGATCTCTGTGAGTTCCAGGCCAGCCTGATCTACAGGGTAAATTGCAGGACACCCGGGGCTAGCCACATAGAAGAGACCCTGTTTTGACAAATCAAAACAACAGCAATAAAACAAACAAAAACAAAAACGACAAAATAAAACAAGTTCAGGGATTTCCATAGTCAGTGGGACCAGCCTGTGGAAAGACCCAAGGGCCTCATAAGCCTGAGCTTCTATGAGGGGCAGCCGGGAAGTCACCGTGGCTGAGTCCGGGTGGAGCGGATGAGGGTAGACGCGCTCAGTGGGCACTGGAGCAGGAAGTGCTCTGGCCCTGAAGTGAAAGAGGAGAAAGATCTGATTCAGGGGAGAGGAAGGGTTTTTAGTTTTCTTTTGTTTTGATATTTTAGATTTATTGTTTGTCTGTTTGTTTTGCTTTGTGTTTTTGGTTGTTCATTTTTAAAAAACAGACAATATATATATTTTTAAGATTTATTTACTATTTATGCATTGAATGCTCTACTTGCACATATGCCTGCATGACAGAAGACGGCATACTATAGAAGAGCACGGGCGGTGGTGGCTCATGCCTTTAATCCCAGCACTTGGGAGGCAGAGGCAGGTGGATTTCTGAGTTCAAGGCCAGCCTGGTCTACAGAGTGAGTTCCAGGACAGCCAAGGCTACACAGAGAAACCCTGTCTCAAAAACAAACAAACAAACAAAAACAAAAAACAAAAAAACAAAAAACAAAACAACAACAACAACAAAAAAACTATAGAAGAGCACGTCAGATCCCATTACAGACCGTGACCTCATACATACCCACCTGCCTCTACCTCTCCAGTGCTAGGATTAAAGATGCGCACCTTTTATTTTTTTTTAAGCTAGTGAGTCTGAGTGTTATGTAGATTGCTCTAGTTGCTGAATTGAGAAATGACTCAGAGGTTTAGGGTCTGCACTGCTCTTCCAGAGGTCCCAAGCTCGTTTCCGGCACCTACATCAGAGGACTCACAACAGCTCAAACTCCAGCTCCAGAGGGCTCCCGGGCCTCTGCATGCTCTCCATGCCACTTGCATGTATGTGTATACACATTTTAAAAGTTTAAAACATGAAATGAGGGGCTGGAGAGATGGCTTAGCAACTGCCCTGCTCTTCTTCTTCTTCTTCTTCTTCTTCTTCTTCTTCTTCTTCTTCTTCCTCTTCTTCTTCTTCTTTTGTTTTTTTGGATTTGGTTTTTTCGAGACAGGGTTTCTCTGTGTAGCCCTGGCTGTCCTGGAACTCACTCTGTAGACCAGGCTGGCCTCAAACTCAGAAATCCACCTGCCTCTGCCTCCCAGAGTGCTGGGATTACAGGCGTGCGCCACCACTGCCCGGCTGCACTGCTCTTCTTGAGTTCAAGTCCCAGCAACCATATGGTGGCCCACAGCCATCTGTAATGGGATCTGACGCCCTCTTCTGGTGTGTCTGAAGACAGCAACAGTGTGCTCATATATATAAAATAAATAAATCTTTAAAAAAAAATTAGCTCAGAGGAGCTAGGTGAGGCCGTGGTAAATTTACAATCCTAATAGGAGGCAGGAGGATAGCCAGCCACAAGTTCAAGGTTAGTATAGTCCACAAAGAGAGTCCTACACAAAGCAGGGCTATATAGAGAGGCTCTGTCCTAACAAAGCAAAACAAAACTAACAACCTACAAACAAACAAACAAACAAACAAACAACAAACCCGAGGCCTTTAGATCACAAGCCCAAGCATAGCCAGGCTGCTCAGCCTGAGCCTTGAGCACCGAGGCCCCAAATTTACAGCTGGCGGCCTCTGCTGACCTCTGGTGGTCACTAGCCAGAGTCGGGCTTGTGCGGGACCCAGATAATACCCAAAGAAGCAGCAGGAAGAAAAAAGAGTGGAGAGAAACGGCTGATCCCAAAGGCTTGCATCTCCACCAGGATAGTGTGGGCCGGGAAACACCACAGGGATCCAGTCTGGACCCACTTGTTCCCTGATTTTGGATGAGATTCCAGAATGGACTGTTTCTCCCTGCCTCCATCCCCCAGATGCTAGGATCACACACATTCAGCATCCTGTCCTGTTTATACTGTATCAAGAACGGATCCAGGGCTTCACGCATGCTACCAATTGAGAATTCAGGTATATTCCCAACCAATACCCAGATTCCCTCTCACACTCGGTGGGGGTGGAACCCAGGGCTGTGCACATGGTTGGCAGGCATCATGCAGCTGAGTTACTTTCAACCCCGTCCCACTGAGCCCTTCAGGTATAACTCAGTTTCTGTCCTTATCCGACCCGTGACATTAGGGTCAAACTTCACAGTGCATTCCCACCCCCACAGTGCATGTCTTGGGCTGGACACAGTGACCGACCCTCACTGTGTGAAGACCCTCAGTCTTCAGGAAGCAGGTAAGATATGCAGTGGAGAACTCCATAAATCACCTTCTAATCTCCAATCTCAACTGTGAAGTAAAAACAGAGAGGGAGAGTCCTGAACAGAATGTGTGAAGCACCAGGAAAGATAGTTGTCATTGGAGGTGTTCTAAGGACCAGCTAATAATGGCTTCAAGGGAAGACGGCTCGGACAAGAGGAGAGCAACAGGGTACCACAGAGGGTACGGGGCGAGCAAGAAGATGCCACACAAGGGCTGCTCTGTGGAGCTAGGCTTCAACGGCCACGTACTGAGAGGAGACCAGAGCCCAAGGCAGGAGACAAGAAAACCTGGAAGGTGGCAGCAGCCACAAGTGGTGGCCCAGGCCAGGGGAGAGGAAGACAAGGAGCCGGGTCGCCACGGTTCCTGAGCCGCATGCGCTCTGAGCCCGCCAGGGGGCGCCGCTGCTCCGCGGAGGAGGCGCGCGCTCTGGCCTAGAGATCCCGGAAGAGGCGGGCAGCTCTCCAGGAGACCACTTCCGGCTTCGACTCGTCCGGAGCTTGATTTTGTGGGGATGCGATGAGAGAATTTGGGAGGGAAGGATGTGGAGGACTGGGGTGTCTTGCATGGTGCAGAGTCTGAAGACAAGCGGTACCCGCCGTGGGTGGTTATTGCACAGTTCTAAGATCCATGCCTGAGCAGCGCCCAGTTTTTTACCGAGAGAAACAGTCCGGTATGGGGACTTTAGAGGTGTTCTTGGACCGACTAGATGGCTCAATGGGTAAAGGCCCTTGGGTGCAAACTTGACATCTGAGTTAAATCCCAGAAACCTACTTAAAGGTGGAGGGCGGGGACCCACTCCACACATCTGTCTTTCGTTATCCGCACGTGCACCCCGCCACACACACTCCTACAATAATTTGTTTAAGCCAGATCTTACCCATGCAGCCCCAACTGGCCTGGAACTCCAGGCTGGCCTCGGCAGAGAGATCTGCCTGCTTCTGCCTCCTAAATGCTGAAACTAAAAGCAATGGCCACCACCCCCGGCCTTAAAAGGTTTTTCTTTATAAAGAACCGCCTATGTTTGGAGGTTAAGGCTAAGTCTTCAGGGAAGACTGAGACTAACCAGTCCCAGGCCTGCTGGAGGAAGCGAGAAAACAGCCTCTTAATGTATTTGTATACACTTACCTAAACTCTCTTCTCCTAGGAGACACCGCACAGCCCTGTGGGACAGACTTTACTACCTCATCCTCACACAAAGGCTACTCCCTGCCTCCCGGCCTTCCTTGTTGTCCTTAGGCTATATTTTTCATAGAAGCCAGAGAGATCTTTAAAATAATAGATTTGGGGGCAGGAGAGCTGGCTCAGCAGTGTAGAGCACTCGCTGCTCTTGCAGAGAACAGTTCAGTTCCCAGCACCCAGGCTGGGCCACTCACGAAACAGCCAATCACTCCAGCTCCTGGGGCTCCGACACCCTCTTCTGACCTCCGAGGGTACCTGCATTCACATGCATGTACTTACACGCAGATACTTATTTATACACATAATAATTTTAAAATATTAGGAGGAAGGGCAGGAGAGATGGCTCAGTGATTTTTTTTTTTTCCCGAGACAGGGTTTCTCTGTGTAGTCCTGGCTGTCCTGGAACTCACTCTGTAGACCAGGCTGGCCTCGAACTCAGAAATCCGCCTGCCTCTGCCTCCCAAGTGCTGGGATTACAGGCCTGCACCACCACCGCCCGGATTGGCTCAGTGATTTAAAGCACTGGCTGGTCTTCAGGCTGGGCAGTGGTGGTGCACGCCTTCAATCCCAGCACTTGGAAGGCAGAGGCAGGCGAATTTCTGAGTTCAAGGCCAGCCTGGTCTACAGAGTGAGTTCCAGGACAGCCAGGACTATTCAGAGAAACTCTGTCTCAAAAATAAAATAAAATTAAATTAAATAAAAATTTTAAAAAAATCCTTTTTTTGAGACAGGGTCTCACTATGTAGCTTTGGCTATCTTGGAACTCATTTGTAGATCAGGCTGGCCTCAATCTCTCAGTCTCAGAGATCTGCCTGCCTCGGCCCCTCAAAGTACTGGAATTAGTGTGCTATGGATAGATCTTTTTTTTTTCTTTCTGTGCATTGATGTTTTGCCTACATTTATGTCTGTGTGAGGGTGTCAAATCCTTAGGAATTGAAGTTACAGTTGTGAGCTGCCATGTGGTTGCTGGGGACTGGAACCCAGATCCTCTAGAAGAACAGCCAGTGGTCTTAACCGTTGAGTCATCTCTCCAGCCAGACTTAAATCTTTTTTAAAAAATTAAAACTGGGACTGGGGGACTGAAGAGCAGCAGTGGGACTGATTGCTCTTCTGTAGGTCCCGAGTTCAAATCCCAGCAACCACATGGTGGCTCACAACCATCTGTAATGAGATCTGACGCCCTCTTCTGGAGTGTCTGGAGACAGCTACAAGTGTACTCACATATAATAAATAATAAATAAATCTTTAAAAAAAAAAAACTGGGACTGGAGAGATGGCTCACTGGCTGAGAGCACTTGTTCCTGCAGAGGACCCAGACTCAGTTCCCAGTACCCACAAGGCAGCTTACAATCATTACAATCATAACTCCAATCCCAAGGGAATGTTCCGCAGTCTTCTAGCCTCCATAGACACCAGGCACACACACACACACAGAGTACACATGTAGGCATGCAGAAAAAACATAAATGTTTAAAAAATAATAAAACAAAAAATTTTAAATGACTGGGTGTAGTGGCACATGCCTTAATACCAGCATTTGGGAGGCAAAACAGGCAGATCTCTGTGAGCTCAAGACCAGCCTGGTCTGCCTAGGGAGTTCCAGGCCAACCAGGGCTACATAGTGAGACACTGTATAAATAATTAGTTAACTAAAAAACATCTTAAAACGCACAGTGTCAGATCTTGTCACTGCCTAAGGTGCTTAGAATTCACAATACAGTCTGACTGTTTGTTTGGTTAGTTGGTTTTGTTTCAAACAGGATTTCTCTGTGTAGCTCTGGCTGTCCTGGAACTCACTCTGTAGACCAGGCTGGCCTCGAACTTACAGAGACCCACCTGCTTCTGTCTTAAAGTTCTGGGATTAAAGGTGTACACCACCACCACCTGGCCTCCTTTTTTCCTCCTACCACTAAGAGTCATAGGTTTGGCTCTTTCTCACCCTGTGGCCTTTTATGACAGTGACCTCCTCCTTTCTGGTGCTAGTTTGCAAGCTGGCCTGCTGTGATATCCTCATGTAGGGCCTTTTTACTGGCTAAAGGCTTCCTGGAGAGGCTGCTTCTCCAGCGGCCTGCCTCGCTCTTCTCCAGGCTTCTCCCGACTGTCCGTCTCATTTTGGTTGTAGTGTTTTGCTTCCTACAGGACAGCTCAATGGCCTGTCCTTTCCTGGCCCAGTGTCCAGCTTTCCTCCCCAAACGAGCTCCCCTCTCTCGCTTACCTCTCTATTCGGGATCACTGTCTACAGGACGCTCTCCTGCCCACGCGGCAAGGCGTACGCTGCAAGGCGCAGGCTGCTCGGTTGCTGTTGTTACATCACCTTCATTAGAGCTGTTTTTGCCTCTTCATTAAATTAAATTCCAGGAAGCAGTGCTAATGACCGCACTAACGAGTCACGGGAGAGGCTAGCAGCCCCAGCCTTTGGACAGCGTAGAAAGGAGGACAGGGCAACAACCTGAGCAAAGCAGAGGCTCCTGGGAAATGGCTGATTACCATTTCCCAGGCCCTCCGAGGACCCTGGGCTTCCCGTGAGAGGTAGCCTTCTGAGGCTGTGCGTTGAGCAGGCAGTGAACGCCTTAAGCACTAAGAGAAAGGAGCTCAGTTCTTGGGCGGAAAGCCCTGAGTGCCCTCTGGTTCTCTTACAAGTTCTAGGGCCGTTCCTCCTATTTGTATCGGACGCGCCGCTGGACGCCTTAACGCACTGGATTTACAAGGCTAGACATTTTTGACACAGGTCCCAAGTTCGGGGATGCTAGGCGTTCTACCTTCTTAGTGACATCTCTCACATTGATACCCTTACTCATATCTCAAGTCACTAGCCAGGCTCTCTTCCGGTCCAGGAACAGCCGGCTTCCTCCTATCCCAATACCTTTGCGTTTGCTACTAGCTGAGCTGGTCCCCTCCTCTGCTTGCCACAGAGTGGGATCCCTTTCCACGATACACGGTTGGTTCCCTTCCTCAAGCATAAATCTCCCTGTAACTATTGTGCTACCCTGCAGGTCCCTGTTTACTTGTTCAGTGTTACCTTGCTCCGGAAGGTGGGGTCCTCTGCCTTTCCTGCCCCAGGGTTCTCAGCCCCCTCAGTAGGTGCTTGAGCAGATGAGCAGGTGTTGGGGGCGGAGGGTGGGAGGAAGGAGGGAGTGGAAACTTTTTTTTGTTTTGTTTTGGTTTTTTTTGAGGCAGGGTTTCTCTGTGTAGTCCTGGCTGTCCTGAAACTCACTCGGTAGACCAGGCTGGCCTCAAACTCAGAAATCCACCTGCCTCTGCCTCCCAAGTGCTGGGACTACAGGCATGCGCCACCATGCCCGGCGAGTGGAAACTTTTCTAATCCAGAAACTTCTGGGCAGAGTTCTGGGTCTTCGGTTCTCTAAGCTGAAGTTAGTTAATTATTTGTAAAGAGATGATCAAGAAGGGAGAAATTTAGGGTCTCGGCTCCCCAGGCTTGGTCGTTCCTTTTGGGAGAAAAGCACCCTGGCAGGGGCTGGGAAGACAGGGGACGATAACTCACTGCATTCTCAGATCCTCTGCTGGGCCAAGAAGCTCAAAGGGGGAAGTTCAGGGGATAGACCAGGAGGTGGAGCTTGGTGAGGGTAGGGGAAGGGGGGGTGCGGCAGTGTGTGTGTGTGTGTGTGTGTGTGTGTGTAGACAGGACAGGAGTTCCAGCCACTGAGGTCCTCAAGCAGAAGTTGCCAAGGCCTGGTCTCTAAGGTAGTGATTTGACTGTCACAGGTCTCCCTGCCACCCAATCACCTAATGGCCGTGGAGTGGGGGTGATCGGGATCTTGGGCTCTAGATCTCCCTGAGGTCCCGGGCAGTAGACACACCCGTTCTGAAACTGCCTTTGGGGAAGTGCTAGCGGCTTCCTCTTCCTGGCGCCTGTAGGCTTGAGTGTCACAGCCCACTGAAGGGGGTCTCTGTTCCTCACCCTTGTCAGGACTGTGGCTTGACAGGAACTCAGGACAAGCTGGACACGCTCTGTGGCCTGTGGTGAGCCACAAGGCTGTTCTGGCTCCGGGGGTGAGACAGCAGTTCCCTAAGCACTGACCATCTGGGGGCCTCGTGCTCCCACTGCTGGACCCCGGCTCCCCTCTTTCATGATCAAGTCTAGGTGGTGCTGACCTCACTGGGCCAGGGATATTCGGGTTTCCTCTGGTGCTCAAGACTGTTACGCTCCTCTCTGCTGGCAGCATGACCTCCTCCGAGGCATCCCTGGATTCCTCTCCTGGCCTCACTGTGACTGGTCAGAGAGAGGCACGTTCATTCTGGCCCCCAGCTGATCCAGTTATAAACAAGCAGTTTCTCCTCTTCAAACCCTCAGTTTCCCCCCATTTGTCCTTTACACGTGTGGTTCCTTCCTCTCTTCTCCCTTTGCCCTGAAAACATTTTCAATTTTATTTTTTTTTTAGATTTGTTTATTTTAGTTCATGAGTATGAGTGCTTTGCCTGGGTGTATGTTTGGGTACCACTTATGTGCAGTGTCTGAGGAGGTCAGAAGAGGATGTAGGATCCCCTGGAACTGCAGTTGAGAGGGTTGAGAGCCACCATGTAGGTGCTGAGTGCCAAGAACCAAACCCAAAGCAGCCCACAGCTTTTATTTATTTATTTATTTATTTTTTAGGGAGAGGGTTGAGACAGGGTTTTGCTGTGTAGCCCTGGCTGTCCCGGAACTCACCCTGCATACACCTGACATGCCTCAAACTCATAGAGTTCCACCTGCCTCTGCCGCCGGAGTGCTGGGATCAAAGGCCTAGGCCACCATTGCCTGGTTCGCAGCCCATGCTCCTAACTGCTGGGCCACCTCGGCAGCTCACCAGGCCTTGTTCTGCAACAGTCCCCTCACTGCTCTCCTGTGAGCATTCAGGATATCTCTTCCACCAAGAAAGTTCCCCAGACTTCCCAGGCAACGTTAGCTTTCTCTTTCCTTGCTTGTGCTGTCAAGGCATGCTTTTCTTACCGGTACGGGCGGATCTGAGACAGGGCGCCCACTGTGTAGTCCAGGCTGGTCTCAGATGTGTTCGCTGAGGACGACCTTAAACGTCTGACACTCCAGCTCCCACCTCTGCTTTGCTGGGATTCCAGGTATGGGCACCACAGGCAACCTAGGGCAAGCATTTTCATAGTAGTCTACATTCATCTCTAAGATAGGGCTGTCCCAAGGAGCATCGAGTAGATTTGGGGCAATTTATTAGCTTAAGTTGACAGTCCATATACAACCTGGAAACAGGAAGCTGGGTTGGTGAAATCCACCACCAGACTCACTCCAGCAAGATAAAGCTAAAGAAGGGAGAGTGAAGGCCAGAGAGGCCTAGTCCACAGCCAGGCGGCTAAGAAAACGGTTGGGGATGCAGTGCTGTTAAAGGGCTAGAGGATGAAGCGGTAGAGGAAGGCGTTGCAGTAGCCCAGCACACACACAGCTGGAAGCAGGAGGATTGCCACAGGCTTAAGGTCAGCCTAAAGTAAGCCTGATTTGTTTGTTTGTTTGTTTGTTTATTTATTTATTTATTCATTCATTCATTCATTCATTCATTTATTTATTATTTTTAATTTTTTTTATTTTTTTGGTTTCTCTGTGTAGCCCTGGCTGTCCTGGAACTCACTCTGTAGACCAGGCTGGCCTCAAACTCAGAAATCTGCCTGCCTCTGCCTCCCAAGTGCTGGGATTAAAGGCATGCACCACCACTGCCCGGCATATTATTATTATTATTATTATTATTATTATTTTGTTTCTCTGCCAGTGAAATGAGCCAAGTCAAGCTGAGTTAGAGTGTCTAAACACAGTTTATTGGAAACCCACTCTCAGGTTCACTGGTCCCAAGTAGTCATGGGGAAGAAGGAAAGAAGGGAAGGGAAGAGACTAAAATGTCTAGATTATATAGAAAAGAGCTTCCCCTGGGCTGGAAAGTTCAGAGTGGAGGGTGTGGTGTGGCCTGTAACAGGTAAGGACTGAGGGATGCTGGGAGGACCTGGAGGCCAGGTAGGTAAAACCTCAGCTGTTTGTACAGGATCTAAATCCCAACAATTTTTTATTATTATTATTATTATTATTATTATTCAAGGTTTCTCTGTATAACAGTCTAAATCATCATTATTATTATTATTATTATTATTATTATTATTATTTCGAGACAGGGTTTCTCTGTGTAACAGGCCTGGCTGTCCTGGAACTTACTATGTAGACCAGGCTGGCCTAAAACTCAGAGATCTGCCTGCCTCTGCCTCCTCAGTGCTGTGACTGAAGGCATGTGCCACCACCCAAGTCGGCCCGATTAACAGAAAATTTGAAGTTGTCCTTTGAGTGGGGACAGCCTCTATAGAGTCTTATATAAAAATCACTATTTCAGGGTCTAGAGAGATGGCTCAGTGGTTAAAAGCACTAACTACTCTTCCAAAGGTCCTGAGTTCAAATCCCAGCACCCACATGGTGGCTCACAACCATCCATAAGGAGATCTGACGCTCTCTTCTGGTGCATCTGAAGATGGCTATAGTGTAGTTAGATATAATAATAAATAAATCTTTTAAAAAATCACTATTTTGGCCAGGCGGTGATGGCGCATGCCTGTAATCCCAGCACTCTGGGAGGCAGAGGCAGGTAGATTTCTGAGTTCAAGGCCAGCCTGGTCTACAGAGTGAGTTCCAGGACAGCCAGGGCTATACAGAGAAACCCTGTCTCGAAAACAAAAACAAAAACAAAAAATCCAAAAAACAACAACAACAACAACAACAACAACAAAAATCACTATTTTTTTTGTTTTTGTTTTTTGTTTTTTTATTTTTTGTTTTTTGAGACAGGGTTTCTCTGTGTAGTCCTGGCTGTCCTGGAACTCACTCTGTAGACCAGGCTGGCCTCGAACTCAGAAATCCGCCTGCCTCTGCCTCCCAAGTGCTGGGACTACAGGCGTGCAAAAATCACTATTTTAACAGTTTACCCACATTGAAGTGTTCTGTGTGCAGCACACACACACACACACACACACACACACATCCTGAACATTTCACCTATTTCCTTCCTTGGTCCTGTGCATTGAGACCCGCTTTGCAGGTAAGGAAGCCAGGATGGCTGTAGGATGTTCTACAGCCATCCAAAGACAGACACAGTCAGCAAGCATTCCAGAGTCCTTTCAGGCAACAACTGCTCCACCTCTAGCAAAGTTTGTTTGTTTGAGACAGAGTCTCTCTAGGTATCCCTGGCTGACCTGGAACTCTTTTGTTTGTTTAAAGATCAGGCTGGTCTTGAACTCACAGAGATCCATCTGCCTCTGCCTCCTGAGTGCTCCAAGTTCTAGTGAAGTTTAAACCAAGTTTAAACTTGTAAAACGGAAGTGACGTGCTTTCCTTCGGCCACCCTAACAGTGGTATATTTGATGTGTGTGAAGGGCTAGCTCTGGCTACTGGGAGGACCATGAAGTGACTGCCCAGGAATGGGAACCAGTAGGGCAGAATGTACTCAGTTCTGGGCACCGTGGGTTTGAGGGAGTCTGAGGAATCCGGAGAGGCTAAACGTAAGGCTGTCAGGAAGAAATCAGATGAGAAACCATAGTTAGTTCTGAAGGGATGGGAACGGAGGGCAGCGACTGGAGTGGCAGGGGCCTGGCCCTGGGGACTCACATGGAAATGAAGAAAGAGCAGCCAAAGCTTCGGCAGTAGGAGTTGCCAGACTCCCTAGGAAGAAGATGGCGCTGGCATGGAAGGCTGGCTGCTGAGCAGGCCTCAAGAGCTACAGGATCTTGCTCAGGCCCGGGAAGGCAAAGTCTTCTTGCTCTCCCTGCACTGACTGGGGTCTGTATGCTGCCCACCTCCCGAGAGTGGGGCCTCCAAGGGGCTGACAGGTTCGCCTGTTGCCTGGCAACTGAGAGAGCTGTTGGCTGTTGCTAGGAGCAAACTCGGGAGGCCAGAGGAGCAAAGCTCTGTAGCACAGGGCGGGGCAGAGGGGGAAGGGGCTGGCTGGAAGAGGGATTTGTCTGTCATCTGTGCACAGTAGACTGTGCTCATGTTCACGGTGCGTTCTGTGAATCTGTCCTGGCGGAGGCAAGTCCTACAGGTGGGTAGATATCTAGAACGAATCACTGTCCATAGGTAGCCATATATGCTCTTATCCTATTTATTGCGTGCCCAGGGCAGGGCCTGCTTAGGCTTCAGGTAGGTTTCCTGAGGGAACCATTGGATGATTGCAGGCTAATGACTCCTCAACAGGGAAGACATTCTGATGACTGAGACACACAGACATCCGGAGTGAAGGGCAAAAGCTGGAACATGCTCTTTGTCCTGGCAGTGCCGTGCCAACAGGAGGCGGTGACCAACTCTTAATGGCAGTGTCCCTCTCTGGCCTCAGTCTGGGGCCACTCAGAACACCTTACACCCTTCGATCATCTCATCAAAGTTGGGGGGGGGTCATAGGCCCCTCTTAAAAGGCAGATCACAAAGATTTGAAATAACTCCATTTCCACCTTTGCCCAGCCGCAGGATCACAGCCATTACCCAGAAGAGACGCGGACTGAAGAAGCCTCTAGAAGCTGACAGAGGATGGAAGGAACAGATTGTAAAATCACGCAACGTAGCCGGGCGGTGGTGGCGCATGCCTTTAATCCCAGCACTTGGGAGGCAGAGGCAGGCGGATTTCTGAGTTTGAGGCCAGCCTGGTCTACAGAGTGAGTTCCAGGACAGCCAGGGCTACACAGAGAAACCCTGTCTCGAAAAACAAACAAAACAAAAAAAACAAAAAACAAAAAAAAAAAAGAAAGAAAGAAAAAGAAAAAAAAGAAAAAGAAAAAGAAAAAGATCACGCAACGTTTGTTTCCTTAAGTCCAGTGGCAACTTTCTCTTGTCTGTGTCTCCTGCTAGAGTCCAGTTTCATTGGTCTCTGGTTGGAGCCCCGGACTGCAGCCTGCAGGAGAATGCTTCCCAGCCTATGGGGCAAAAGGAGTACATCTAGATGACAGAAGATAGTCCACGCAGAGATGGAAAGGCGGCAGTGAACTCTTTTTGTTTTTGATGTGGTAATCTAGAGACAGGAGTTGGGCGGGGGTTGGGGGTTGGGGGGCCGCTTTAAAGAAAATCGAGGTCCAGAAAGACATCACGTGCTCTCGCTCCGCAGAGTTTAGCAGATCTCCAAAGAAGTTTATAGGTTCGCTTTCAGCAAGTGGAAAAAGACACACCTCCTCCATCTTACTCTCATAATTCACAAATCCTCAGAATCCTGGTTTCTATTTGGCCTGTGGCGAGGGCAGGTAGTCCTGACCCTTGGGCTACTAGATCAACTGGTCCAGACCAGAAACAGAGCCCCAGGCTCTCAGCATCCAATCGGAGACGAGCTCCTCCTGCAGCCCGCCCAGAGGCCTAAGCCAGTGTAAGCTCTACCCTTGGTGTCTTCCCTCGTTGCGGCCCCGCTCTCAGCTTGCGCCCAAGCCTGGACTGAGCCTAACTTCTCCCTTGGCTCCGCCCTCCAACCAATCACCATCCCCAGGTTTCCTTTGGCCCCTCCTCCAGACCCGCCCAGGTCCAGTCGCGGGCTTGGTTCGCCCGGGCCCCACCCCTGGCCCGCCCCGCCGTCGGTGCGCGGCGGCCGGGAAGGCGCCTCCCGCAGTCGCTCGGAACTGCGGACCTGAGAGCTTCCCGCAGAGGGCCGGCGGTGGGAGCGGAGTGGGTCGGGCGGGGCCGAGCCGGGCCGTGGGCCGTGTGGGGGCCAGGCCGGGCCGGCGGACGGCAGGATGGGCTGCACCGTGAGCGCCGAGGACAAGGCGGCAGCCGAGCGCTCTAAGATGATCGACAAGAACCTGCGGGAGGACGGCGAGAAGGCGGCGCGGGAGGTGAAGTTGCTTCTGTTAGGTGAGGCAGCGCCCCGTTCTGGGACCCTTGACTCTTCTACGCTAATCCCCAGACAAGGACCCGAAGCCACTCAGCCTGGCCTTAGACCCTACACCTGCGCTTGAAACCCCTAGGACCACCCTTTTAAGACTCAAAACTCCGGATTGGTCTAGATTTATACTCCTAGTCCAGACTCTAGTTCAGACCCTCAACTCATCCCGGAGCCCACACACCAAACCTTGCAAGCCTATCCAGCCTCGAGAGAATTCAGCCCCTGCCTTGTGTTTCCACACTTTCTTAGGCTCCACTTAACCCCTCAGCACCCTGCTGGCTCCCACCTTCAAGCCCACCTGTTCGGTTTCTATTGGCATGAGTGTTCCTGGGGACCCTTGTCAAGCCTCAACCCACTCCCTCTTTTCCTTCTTCTGGGATCTGTATTCTCCCTCCGTGCACTCTGACCCCTTAAGAACCTCTTTAAGAGGGAAACTGACTACTCTCAAGCTCTCTGTAGCAGGATTCCCCCCGCAGGGCCTCTGTTCCAGGTCACCAGATCTCTCTCTCTCTCTCTCTCTCTCTCTCTCTCTCTCTTCAAGTATCAACCCCCAGATCATCTGCCCCTCTTTTAAGTCTTTTCTCACACTGTCATTCCCTTGATTCTGCACACACACACACACACACACACACACACACACCCGGCTCCAGGTGGGCCCTGATAGGAGGAGGGGAGCCAGGGGCTGGGGTGGGCCTATGCAGAGTTGGGCAGACCCTCTCCAAGAGGTTGGACTGAAGCTCTCATAGTCACACTGGGGAACAGGGGCCAGGCCTCAGGCATCTGTGGGAAGTTCCGTTCCCTGGGAATGTGTTCCCAAGGTCCCAAGGCTTGTCTGGGTCAGGGCCAGGGGAGTCTGGGCAATCGGAGGGAACACGGAGGAGTTAGGGTTGTTGCCACTTCCAAGGCCAAGGAAGATGGTGGCTGCTGGGATGGGGGGAAGTGGAAGTAGCGAGCCAACCGACATATTGCTGCCCTTGTGTGCCTGGAGAGATCTGCTGACGGGCGCTGGGGTCCCCATGCTCAGGGCCGAAACGCCTGGGATATGGCCTAGGATACTGAGTAGACCTGTTGGTTCCCTAAAGGGATACCGTGATGGGGGAGGGGGCTGAGTGAGGGGGTAGCAGGAGCCCGCTGCCTGTGGCCCCATGGACTCTCAAGCATCCCAGCGAGGCCCTGGCAACGGCAGTGGGCCTGATGCTTGTGTCCAGACTCCCACTGGTCGTCAGACTGGTTCCCTGTGGCAGCCTGACTTGAGAAGTCCGGGTCTTCTGGATGGCGGGGAGCAAGGCCCTAGCTGTAGCAGAAGCCGCGCAGCCGCTAATCGGCCGGATAGTATGTGGGGGGTGTGGCCCCTCAGCCCCAGGGCCGCCTCGGGGCCTGCATGCTGCGGGAAGCCTGACTTTATATTTATTTATTTATTTGGCCAGGCCTGTGGCCGAGAAACAACATGTATGTCTTTATGGTTCCATCTGTTGACTGTCCCGGCGGACCCGGCCTGGGGGCACAGCCCCGGAGGTTTCAAAATGGCATCCGCTCCGCCGCTGCCTCGGGGAGGAAGAGAAGGGGCGGGAAGGGGCGGCGGCCCAGCCTCCTGGGCCGCTTTGCGTTGGGCGCTTGCCTCTTCCTGTCTCTGCTGCGAGTGCGGCGAGCAGTGAGTGGGTGTCGACGCGGCGGCGGCGGAATGTCCGTTGCTGCTGGGCCTAGGGAGGGCACTTCCGGGACCGCTACCTCCCAGTGCCAAGCCCGGAGCCCCTTACCAGCCCCTCCCAGGTTTATTGCAGTTATTGTGGTGGCCAAGGAGCTGTGGATCTGGACCAGAGAGCCGGGGGAAGGGGGTTGCACAGGACTCCCGGCCTGTTCTGTAACACACGGTTTCCTCTGTGCTCACAGGCTTGTTGTCCCTTAGAGCTCAGCTCAGCTTTTGGGCCAGGCTAGGTGGGACCTGGTATCCCTTCCTGCTCCCGGCTGGCAGTAGCCAAGTGATATAGGATCTGGCTTAGCCCTTTCTTACGGAACAGTCTATCCCAGGATCCCGTCCCTCTGGCCTTTCCTTCCTCTAAAATGGAATTCCTGGCTTGTGTCACAGGAGTACCCACGGTGAGACTAAGACCCTGCAAAGGGTGTGCAGCCAAGGGCTGAGAGGTCTGCCTGAAATGGACAGCCCAGGCTGCATGACCAGTCTGTCGTTGCTACCTGGGAAGGGGTCTTGAGCTAATCAACTCCCCATGAAGGAGTAAGGTGACAGTGGGACCCCAGCTGTAGCAGGTTAGGAATTCTGGGCACCAGTTCTACATAGCCGGAGACTCTGTCCAGGCAACGGGGACTTAAGCTGGGAAAGTGCCAATCTTCCCTCCCAGCCAGAACCACGCCTGCTGCCCCACCCGCACCCTGTCTCCCTCTATACCCTGTATCCCTGCCAGAAGGCAGGCACAGTCACTGGCACCAGGGCAGATGTGGTACACACTAGCAAGATAGTTTCCCCTGGCATCTTGGTCAGGCGAGCTGAGAAGTTGATACCAGTCTCACTGCAGGGGAACCCCCTAGACACTTCGCCCCCACCCCACCCCCCAGTTTAATCAGACTGACTAGCTAGGCCCAGATAGATTGGGGGGAGAGGCTCTGATGCCAGTCTGAACTGGACACCCCAGGAGAAGCAGTGTCCACTGGACTCCACGAAGCCTCAGAGTATAGCTGCGACTGTCTCGCTGTCTGTCCCCACTCGATTGTTCTCAACATTCCATTCATGGATCTTCTCCCAGAATCCTTCCTGAGGCTCCACCGAGGCTAATGTGGTCTCTCTGCGTCCCAGGTTCCCGCTTTCCCACTAGAACATGGTTTTGGCCCTTGAGACAGGGCAGAGCGGTGTCCTTTGCATCTGTGTGCCGAGTGAAGGCTCTACTTGGGGAACTTGGGTTGGGGGATGAGTAGGCAGAGGTCACCGAGTCACAGTTTGGCACACCGTGTGAGCAGTGCTCTTTGGAAGACCAATGACCAAGATATGGGGGGGGGGGTGCTGAAAGAGAAGCTCTTGGGTCCTTCTTGGCCATCACAGGCTGTGCCGGTGCCTCGGGGCGGGCCTCACTCTGTCCACTGCTGACCCCTGCTGCCCCGCCTGCAGCCTGTTGTGCCAGGGCGCAGCACACAGTAGGGACTGTCCGTGAGAGTGGCACTACAGACTCAGTTCCCCTCTGTTTGGGGACGGCTGCAGAGCCCCAGCCAGTGACCGGTTAAGCAGCTGAGAGCTCTGGGGCTCAGCCTGGAGCGGTTCTGCCGGACTCCAGGCTTGTTAGTCAGAGCCAGGCTTCGTAGATTTACAGAAGGAGTTTTGTAGCCTCTGACCCATCTGACTAGCAACAGGCAGGCGTGTGGCACCGGTGCATACTAAGTCTGTGTGTAGAACCTGAAGCCCCTAAACACATCTTGGAGCAGGCCACATCTTTTGGGGGTGGGAAAGAATGTAACAGGATTGAGAGAACAAAAGGGTAATCCTGGGGCTGCCAACTGAGAGACAGATGGGAGGGCTAGCCTGGGAAACTGGCCCGCTAGGCACTGGGGGCAGAAAGTCCCGGTTTACTAAGGGCACTGAGACAGGAGATGTCGTCTAGATTCCCAAGACTCCTGGCATGAGGCTGGAGGCTCTCCCTGATTGGACCCCGGGAGGTCATGTAGATTTGTTAGAATCCTGAGGCTGGAGAGATGGCTCCGTGCCTAAGAACACTGACTGCTCTTCCAGAGGACCCCAGTTCAATTCCCAGCAACCACTTGGCAGCAACTCCAGTTTGAGAGGATCTGACATCTTCACACAGACATGCAGGCAAAACACCAGTGCACATCTTTTAAAGAGTTAGAATCCTGGTCCCAGCTTCTGCCTCATTTAGAAATCTGCTGCAGGTGAGGCCCTTCAGGAGAGAGCTGCCTTTCCTGTATAACTCAGGGGACCATGGGCGTAGGGTACCAGATCCAGGAGGTAAACAAATAAGAACCAGATGAGGGACCCTCTGCTATCGCTGACAGAACTGCCTGGATATGTACGTTACGGGGACCCTCTGGGGACCCCCTTCCCTGCCTTCAGGAAGCTCACCGCAAGTGCGGGCCAAGGCTTGTAAAGAACAGAGAAACTGACGATCCTAGGGACTTAAGGCCTAATCTCTGGGGATGGAGCCGTGGGGGTGTGGCCAGGCTCTGCGAGCCAGGTGGGCTGGTACAGAGGCAGCCTCCCTTCCCTAACCCACTTCTCCCCTGCTGGAGCTCATTAGCACTTGAATGGGGGGCTGGTTGGCTTGGGCCTCAAAGTCTCTTCCCACCCCTCCCCCAGGCTGGGCAAGGCTTTGTCTGCCCAGGCGGGCCTGGACGAGCTCCCACGCTTGGGAGGGAGTGGGGGGTCCAAGCCGTTTCTAACCTCCTCTGTCTGCCTCTCAGCCCTGCCCATCACTCCAGAGCTGGTACCGAAAATATAAAAAAAAGCTATACACTGTCCTGGGAAGGCAGGCAGGCAGGCGTAGGAGCCAGTAGAAACTAGGTATTTTGAGGGGTATTCCTGAGCTGGTGAATCAGGACAGCTCAGCCAGGGGCATCCCTGGTGGTGGGGGTGGGGTGGGGAGGTGGAGGTTAGGGCCTTGAACAGCGTCTAACAGGTGGTCAGTACTGGGACTGAGCTGTTGCTGTGGCAGGAGGGTGGCAGTCCAGCCAGGGCTGAGGGACACAGGCTTCCACACAAGGTCTCAGGCAGCATCAAGCCCTCCACTGTTGTCAAGTCGGCCTGAGCTGCCAGGGCTCCTTCTGGGTCTGTGCGAGCGGGCAGGGTTGGCCCTGGGATCTGAGAAGAAAGGTGGTGAACATTTGTTTATTTGTTCACCAAAGTGACAGCCAGAGGGTAGGGCTGCCGTGATGTGTCGCCGCGAGGCCTCCAGGCCTCTGTAGCAGCCTCTGCCCTCACTGCGGCGCTCAGACTGTTTCTGAAAGTTCCTGGTTCACTTGGCAGGAAACAACTTTGTTTACCCAAGAAGCTTTTAGCTACCGAGGGACCAGGGCACCCATCACTGCCACCAGCAGAGGACGGCAGGTGTGGCCTGGAGTGCTGCTGCCACCGCTCACCTTCTTGCTGAGACGGGGGGGGTGGGGGGGGGGGGGGTGGTGCGGAGGGGATGAGGTACAGGCTTGCTTGGCTGTCCTCTCAGCCCCCAGGGTTCGGTCTGGGAATTCGGTAAGAGAGTCAGGAGTCAGGAGTCAGGAGTCCGTAGGTTATTCCAGGCCACACAGCCTAGATCATATCTAAGATTGTTCTTCAGGCTGCCCTGGTGTGAGCAGGATTGGACCCTTTAGTGTGCCCCATATCTGATGCTCTCAGGAAGCCCCTGACTCCGCTACAGGTGCAGGGTGGGGCCTCCACTGTCTGGCCACACCCTGTCTTTTGCCTAGAGCTCTTGTTCTTACTAAACCCAACCCCACCCTCACCTTGTGGGTGCTTCACGGGCCTGAAGCTTGGTTGTTTGGGAAGGATAATCTCCCAGGGCTGAGCACTGACTGCTGGGCTACATTTTAGGGTTGGCTCTCAGAATTCGCATACAAGGCCCTGGCCGGGTGCCAGGCCAGTTTGAGGTGTCTTTGAACCTCAGAGGATGCTGCTCCCGACCCAACTGCTTCAGAGTGTGCCTACCCCGCCTAGGCAGGAGTGGGGACAGCCGTGTAGTTGGGCCTCTTAGGGAAATGGTGTCCACATCTGAGAATAAGGAGGAAGCAGCTGGGGGGTGGGAGGGAGGAGCCCAAAAGGGGAAGAGGCCAGAGGGCTGCCTGGTGCTAGCGCAGAAGGTGGTCCTGACCTGAGTCACCTAGGTCTCTGCCATCCAGAAGGCCTAGAAGGTTCACCCCTGCCCGGGCCCACCTGGGAGCTCCCGCAGGCCACCACACTCCATCCCTGAGTCAGGGCCAGTCCAGGTGGTAGCCTTGTCCTGTCCTAACAACTGCTGGGACCAGGATGTCAGGGGCGGTGCTTCTGAGAAGGATTCTAAGCCCCTCCTTTGGCCACAGGAAGTGGAGGCTGGGAGAGGGACAGCAGTGGGAGGTCCAGCAGGAAGGCCAAAAGCTGCTCTTGGATTCCTTAGCGGCCATTGCCCTCCAACAGGAAGGCCCGCCACAGGCGGAGTTGAATGCCTGGAAGCCGAGCGGCAGCCTGTATTAGGTCACTCTGGGTTTCCCCAGCTGGGGGGTGGGGGGTGGGGGGTGGGAGGGTGAGGGTCCTTCAGCCCATCACGACTTGCTGAACCCGGATACCGTCACTGTGCCTCAGTTTCCCTTCTCATAGCAGCAGATCCCTCTGTTGTTTAATCTTGTGAAGCCAGGATAGGCCTTTTCCACCAGTGGAGAGACAGGGCCATGGAAGCAGAGATGCTAGGCTAGGACTCGAGCAGTCACTGCACCTCTCCAGCCACGGTAGCCCTTGGCGTCTGTGCCCTGCTGCCAGGCTTGGTGTTAGGGTGACAGGCCGATGCTGGGGCCCCTGTTCTGGGTGCACACATGCTCTGTGGGTGCTCGGGGATCTTGCCTGGAGGAGTCTTATTTGTTTGTATGTTTGTTTTCTTAGTTTGCTCTTTCGAGACAGGGTTTCTCAGTGTATATAGCCTTGGCTGTCCTGGAACTCACTCCGTAGACCAGGCTGGAGTTCCGCCTGCCTCTGCCTCCTAAGTGCTGGGATTAAAAGTGCACTACCACCTGTCACCTCGAGGAGTCTTGAATCCTTTTATGCCCCGAAGGGTGAGACCCATGATTCTGTTTTAGCCTTATTGCCGTTGTGACAGAAGCCTGCCTGCTGCCGTGGCTTCTTCCCACATGTAGCTGCTCCGGAATCACTACCCACCTCTCCGCTCAGCCCTCCCTCCTTACAGCAGTCGTATCGTACTCAGTAACTAACGTAGCATCGTGCCTTCCCTGTTGTGCCTCTACCTCCCCTAACCTCCTGTCTGAGGGAAACAGACTGGACCAGAGGAATGCTGGGAGGTACTGGTGGTCTCGGCTGGGAATCGGCCAGATGGGTGGAAAGACAGGCCGTCCTACAAGGCTTGTCATGACTGTTAGCTCAGTGGTGGCCTCGGTGGGGACGTGCTCTGTGCTGACTGACTGACTGGCTGCTGTGTGGGCTGGGTGCAAGGGCAGCAGATGCGCTCGTGCTTCTTGACCTCCAGATCTCGTGTCTGTGGGGCTTTCCTTCCCGTGGGAGGTTCCAGGGGGTTCCGCTGTAATGTCAGAACAGGCGTCCTTGGCCAGGCGGCTGTGCAGAAAGCATAGAGCAAGAGCATGTCTTCCTTATCGCCCGGGCCTGGGTACAGAAGGACCCTTTCCTTTGTGTGTGTGATCGCAGGCTGTCCCTGCCTTTAGCCCTGGGACTTACAAGGACACGAACCACTGCTGGCTGGAGTCGGCCCTAAGGCAGTTTGGAGTTCCTGAGAACCATAGGAAGGCTGCTCTGCGCAGGCCTTGAGCTTGGCACATTCCCACGAGGGGTACATTTCACAGATGGGCACACCGAGGCCCAGGCTACAGGCACCTCGCCTCTGGCCTGCCGCCGTAATTCAGGACAGCCAGCTATTTATTGTGCAGGTTTTTAAGGAGTCTTTTTAAAAAGCTGTTAGGAAAACGGGTGTGCCAAGGGCCTGGGGCCTGTTCAGTGCTTCCAGGCGCTTTTCAGCTGCTAAGACCTACATCCTGAGGAGGCTTGGCGTGGCCGATCTGTTGGGGCATCTGGGGGAAGGTTGGGCCACAGTCTTGGGTGGGAGAGTGGCAGGATTGTCCCCAGACCCCTCCTCCTTGCCATCTCCCTTTCCCACCGTGTGAGATCGTGCTAAGCCTCCTCGGAGGGCTCAAGGGGGTCAAAGAACAGCACCTGGAGGAAGGAAGAGAGGCCTGGGGTGGGGCCTGGAGGGCCTTTGTCTGCCTGGGCCCTCCCCCCTCCTTTCTTCCCTCCTGTTTCCATTGTTCCCGTGCATTCAGACTCCGTAGCTGTCTGGGGGCTTCCCTGGGAGGAGGTTGTAGCTGAGGGTCCTGGCACCTCCCCCAGCCACCCCTAGTGGGAAGGCTGCTTTGCTGAAACAAAACATTCCCCTTGCTGCCCAGCCCCCATCTCCTCTGCTTTGTCTCTGGCTGCTGGGCTCCCCCTGGTGGTAGCTGAGCCTGAGACCCTGGGCTCCCTGGCAAGGAGGTGACAGACAGACAGAATCCAGAACGGCAGAGGTCACCCAGCAGTGAGGCTGCGGCACCTTGCTAGTAGCTGGGATACCTGTGGGGTGGGCATCCCAGGACTCCAACCCATCCCCACTGTGCCCCACTGGGACTGCGGCAGCGTGGGCGTGCCTGGGGCTGTGGCTTTGAGCTGGGCCGCTGCCCAAGCCTACCCTGTGGTCCCAGCTGCTCTCGAGAATCCCTGCCCTCAGGCTGCCACGTCAGCTGCCTCTGCTTAGCCCATGAATTCCACCGGAGCCCACCAGCTCAGGAGCTGCCTCCGGGGAGGCCTTTTCCCAGCCTTCTGGGTTGTGGAGTCAGTGGACAGCACCGGCTGGGAGGCCTCTGTGTAGAAGTCACTGGTGTGTGTGCAAGAGAAGTGACAGGCTCAGAGTACAGTGCCGCTGGCAGGAGACAGCTCTCACCCCTGTCCCGGGTGGCACTACGGCTCCTCGAGGCGCCCTCCCCGCCCTGTATTGGCCTGTTACCCGTTCTTTCTCTGAGTCTTTTGAAGCTGTCCTTGAAATGAGATAACTGGTACTCCACTCTGTGCCGTGCTGTTAGTGACCAGAGCAGCTGGCCATTGTGCACACTGTGGGAAGTGATGTTTGCGAACATCTGGACTCTTCCACAAATAGGAAGATAGTGACGACTGACCCTTCTGGTAAGGGTCTCACTACATAGCCAAGGTTTACCTTGCCTCAGCCTTCTCGGTGTCAGGATTATAGATGTGTTCCATGCCCAGACACTATCTTCTTTAAAAAAATTATAATTTGGATAATTTCGTACGATTTTTGTTTTGTTTTGTTTTGTTTTGTTTTGTTTTTCGAGACAGGGTTTCTCTGTGTAGTCCTGGCTGTCCTGGAACTCACTCTGTAGACCAGGCTGGCCTCGAACTCAGAAATCCACCTGCCTCTGCCTCCCAAGTGCTGGGATTACAGGCGTGCGCCACCACGCCCGGTTACGATTTTTTAATTATTACTTTTAAGTATGTGTGTGTTTGCCTGCATGTATGTCTGTGTAGTACATGCTTGCCTGGTATCTTAGAGGCCAGAAGAGGGCGTCAGAGGTCCTGCAGTTGTGGTTACAGATGGTCGTGAGCTGCCATGCAAATGCGGGGAGTCCGCCCAGGATCCTCTGGGAGAGCAGCCAGGGCTCTAACTGCCTCCAGCCACAGTAACAACTTTTATCTGCACACTAGCCTTGGGAGGTGCATGGAGAAGAGCTTGGCTTCCAGTTCACACCCCTCTCCTGTGAGAAGAGAATGCATTGTTCCATTTCCCAGATGAGGTACCAGAGACCCGAAAGGGTTGGAGCGAATGGAAATCTCAGGAAGGATCGGTGTGGGCAGCAGGGTTGGGCTAGACAGATCTAGATTCCTCCCACCCCACCCCCCGACCCTGGGGAGGGAACAGATCCAAAAGTAAAAGGTAGACCGGCAGCCTGCTTGAAGACACTGAGGCCAGAAGGGACAAGAGCAGGCCACAGGCTCCCTGCGGGCCAGACCTAAGCGTGAGGGAGGACGCAGCAGGCCCAAGGCCTAGATGAGTGTTTGATCTTACAGGCCCAGCTGTGGTGAGGCCTTTTAGGTCTTGCCAGGCAGTGAGGTGGTCCTGTCTTCCCCTCAGTCTGTCCCCTCCACGGGAGCTCCGTGCTGCATGTAGAAGCAGATGTTGCATGCAGAGGAACCTCTGAGATCGCTGCCCTCCTGCAGTGGGCCCAGCAGCTGGACTCAGGACACAAGCTACAGAGGTGTATTTTGGTGGGAAGAGGTGTAGCCCAGTGGGGATGTCAAGGCCAACCCCAGGGACCCTCCGTGGTGGCCCCAGCTGGTGGGGACCAGAGAGGCTGACTCTTGCCTCTCTCTGATCAGTTGGCTTCCCTGCTGGCGCCTCTGCATCTGTCTGGGGATGCACTCCCTGAGGTAGGCACGGGGCTGGCAGGGAGGGGACCTGGGTGGGTACAAGCACTCTCCAGCTCAGATGGTAGAAGCGATGTGCATAGTGGAGAAAGGGCCATTGGGGAGAGAGGGCGTGTGGATGAGGTGGCCCCAGGGCTCCTGAAACACCACGTCTGCGGCCTACCTGAGCGCCCAGACCTTCACCACACACCTTCCACTGGAGGTCCCGCTTCAGACTTCCCCAGCTCTGTCCTGGTGTCTCTCTACTTCCTGCTTGGTTGCCAACCACACCCTTGTCCTGCCTCTCACTACTTCCTGCCTGAGTCACAGCAGCTGCAATGACAAAAGGCCCTCCTTAAGTCCCGGGATGGAAACCCCACTACCTTGCTTTGTCCACCTGTCAAAAGGGGGCTGTTTGCAGTGACCCCTGCTAGGTAGAGAGCATGCTCTAACTCAGAAGCTGAGAGGCCTGAGAAAGGGAAACTGAGGCATTAGGGAAGTGTGGGCAGGCCTTCAGCTGGCTGAGGCGCGAAGGATGCGAGTCTGGTTCCTGGCGTGGCTTGCTCAGGTGTGGCCCTCTTGGTGTCTGCCAGTTTTGCTAGGGAAATCTAATGCAAAGCAAGTTCATGCCATCGCCCCTGGCGCCTCTGGGCAGGGACATGGGTAGCCCACAGTACCTCTGAAGAGAGTGGTCAAAGGATTAGATGCCCTCTTTACCCACAATGACCAGTAGAGAAACCAATATTTCACATAGCCAGGAAAGTCATATTCCAAAGTCATGTAAGGGGACAACCTTCATTTGAGGTTCCCTGTGCCCTGGGCCTCTGCCGCCTCTACCCTTCCCACCCGTCCCTGGGGCCGGTCAGTGGAATCTGTCTGACCCGAGTTTCACATTAACCTTTGTTCCCTGAATCAGGCCTCAGCCCTGGCTGAGACTGGCTCTTCCTCGGCTCTAAGATGAGTCCTCTTCCTACTTCTGGAAGCAAGTAAGAAGGCTAGTCAGGACCACTGTGCCCTCTTTTCTCTAGGTAGTGAGGCCTGTGGGTCTAGTACTCAGTGATAGGGTGGTGTGGGCAGGGCTTACCGACCTGAACACCTCTGGCTTGTAGAAGGTGAAGGAGCCTCATTGCACTGCTGTGCACAGCCCCATTTGGTGGATTGACCAGAGAGAACACTATCCCACCGAAGCCTGCCCAAGCCTCAGGGTTTGTCCCATAATAGTTCCGCACCATCTTGGGAAGCCGGCTTGGGACAGTCAGATACTCAGTAATTATAGGCCCCTGCAGCATTCGCAAGGACTCAGACCTTTCTCTCAGAGCAGCTGCTGGACTGGGAATAGACCCGGACCTATGTATGCGAGGGTCACAGCTGTGCCTCAGTTTCCCCAATGAGATATGGCTGTGAGTAAGGGAAACTGAAACTTGCTGAGGTCTGTCAGCCTAGCTTGTCTTCCCTAGTTTGGTGCCTGCTGCCTCTTGGGCACCTCAGAGATGGGCCAGAGAGAGCATAGCCACAAGTGCAGCTGGGCCCAGGCACATCTTTAGGAGGGATTGTGTGGAGCGAGGTGGCGAGTCTCAGATAGGACTAATTACATTGCCGTATGTGCCTCAGTTTCTTAGAGATGGGGTGAGAATAGAACCTACCTCAGGTTTGCTGTGAAGATAAAAGTACCTAGTAAGCCAGGCGGTGGTGACCTACACTTTTAATCCCAGCACTCAGGAGGCAGAGGCAGGCGGATCTCAGTGAATATGAGGCCAGCCTGGTCTACAGAGTGAGTTCTAGGACAGCCAGGACTACACAAAGAAACCTTGTCTCAAACAACAACAACAACAGGTACCTAGTAAATGCAGTGGCATTCTGCAGGTATAGTAGAATGCTTAACTGGTGTGTGTGAACCCCCTGGGGTTCAGTTGGACCCCAGCACCACATAAAAAACTAGACATGGCTTAGCTGGAAAGATGGCTCAGCAGATAAAGGTGCGTCTTGCCCTTTCAGATGACCTGAGTTCACTCTCGGCACCCACATCAAGTGGCCTCTGTGGGTACCTGCATGCATGTGCACATAACTACACACACAAATATCTACACATAACTAAAAATACACAAATAAAATTTTTAAATTAAAAAAAAAAAAAAACCCTGGCCATGGGGGCTAGTGAGACGACTGCCCAGCCAGTGAAGGTCTCGCTACAAAGCTGGATGGCTTGAATTTGATCCCTGAGACCCACACGGTGGGAAGAAAGACCTAACTGCTGCAGGTGAAGGCACATGCAGTTATAAGCATGCACATGCACTGCCAAGCATGCATGTGCACACACGATTTTTTAAATGTGAGTTCAATTCCCAGCAACCAGATGGTGGCTCACAACCATCCGTAACAGCATCTGACGCCCTCTGCTGGTGTATCTGAAGAGAGCAATAGTGTACATTCAATAAATAAATCTTTAAAAAAAAAATGTGTTTCTCTTATAGAGGATCCAGATTTGGTTCCCAGCACGCCTTCTGGGTGGCTCATAACCACTTTCAGCTGCAGCTTCAGAGGATCTGGCACCTTTTTTGGAAGTCTCTGAGCGCCTGCACTGACATCCATATACGTATACACATGGGAGCTAGAGCAGTGGCTCCGCAGTTAAGAGCACGGGCTGCTCCTCCCAGGGGTTCAGGCTCAGTCCCAGTGCCCACATGATGGCTCTAGTTCTAAGAAATCCAACAGCCTGTGGGTATCAGGCACACATGTGATATAGGCATAAAGGGTGTGTGTGTGTGTGTGTGTGTGTTTGCCTGTGTATATATGCACCATGCATGTGGGTGCCCACAGAGGCCACAAGAAGGCATCAAAGCCCCCAGAACTGTGTTTACACACAGTCGTGATCCACCATATGGGTGCTGAGAACCAAACCGAGGTCCCCTGGAAGAGCGGTACATGCTCTTAACCGCCGAGTCATCTCTTCAGCCCAAAATAAAATCTTTTAGAACTCGTAACAAAGGGCTAGGTATAGTGGTGCATGCCTGTAAATCTAGCACTTGGGAGGCAGAGGTAGGTATATCTGTGAGTTTGAAGCCAGCCTGGTCTACATATTGAGTTCTAAGCCAACCAGGACTACATAGTAGCCCCCGCCTTAAAATTATAATAATGAAAAAAATGGCCATGTTGATGAACAGTTGTAATTCCAGGCGGGAAGATCAGAAATTTAAGGTCATCTTTGACTTCATTGCAAGTTTGAAGCCAGCCTGGTCTATGTGAAGCCCTGGCACACAGTGGGTGCTTGTCCCAGCTTTGCCATCATTATTATTGATGGTATCTTTGTTCATGTATTAGCCCTGTTATATGATCCTGATAGAAGGACAGAGTTTCCAAGTCCAACCCATCCACAGTTCAGTCCTGTGAGCTGCCAACACAGGGCAGCATTGCCCAGGAAAGGAACAGGATAAGGAGGTAGCAAGAAGCAGGCAGTAGGGCTAGAGAGATGGCTCAGTGGTTAAGAGCACTGACTGCTCTTCCAGAGGTCCTGAGTTCAAGTCCCAGCAACCACATGGTGGCTCACAGCCATCTGTAATGGGATCTGATGCCCTCTTCTGGTGTGTCTGAAGACAGCAACAGTGTACTGATAACATTAAATAAATAAATCTTAAAAAAAGAAGAAGAAGAAGAAGCAGGCAGAAGAAGAAGAAGAAGCAGAACTTGGAAGGTACAGGAGCGAAGCTGGTGAAGGGACAGGAGCAGACTAAATCTGGGCAGAGGCTGGGAAGGAGACTGGGGCCTCATCTTGGCATTGTGGCGCCATCTTGAATGCTGGCTGTATGATCCTGCTCCGAGAATGTATGCTTCTGAACTTCAGTGCCCTCTGCAAAGTGAGACCAGAAAAGATATTTGTGTAATGGAGTTGCTGTGGTGAACACGGGAGAGACGAACAAACCTCAGAACCAGTCATGGAGAAATGAGGGCAGGGGCTGTGCCGAGGGAGAGACGCTTGAGTCAGAACTTGTGTACATGTGAAAGAGTGTGAGTTGCTATTTTCCATCTGTTTAGGACAGAACTGGTCCAGAGGGCTGGGGCTTGGGCCATGTCCAAAGGACAGGAATGTGACTCTGTGGCCCTTGTAGGTTGCCTAGCAGCTAAATCTCGGGGTTTGGGAAAAGGAGGATTTCCTTCCCTTTTGCAATATGCAAGGCACCTTCCAGCCCCACTGCCTTGCTCTTGCACAGGGCGGCAAGCCTGTGTTTGTGAGAGTAGATAATGTGGACCTCAGTCTTTGGCTGACTCCCTGAACTCCTCCAGGACAGTGGTGGGGGCGTGACAGGATCCCTGGCAGACAGTGGGGCTTAGGGAAGCAGAGGCCTGCAAGGAGCCTGCCAAGGAGCAGATGCTATAGGTTTCCTTGGCCACTGTGGCCCCTGGCACCCACCGTCTCACCGTGCCGCCCATGTGTGGAAGGTAGGAAGTACCTTCGGGGCTAATGGCAGGCAGGTTGTTTGCATACGGAGCCCACTGGGCCCGACCTGATCGTCTGCTCGCTCTGTTGCAGGTGCTGGAGAATCGGGGAAGAGCACCATCGTCAAACAGATGAAGTAAGTGGTGTGCACGAGTCACCACCAATGTTTGATCCTCCTCCTCCTCCGGGCCTGTACCGCCCCCTGCCTGGTGTCCTCTTGCCCCGAGGGCCCTAGTGCTTCTTATATCAATATGATTCTGTGGGCCAGGGGTTGTTCCCGTCTTTGGAGCAGTCCCCGGCAGTTCCAGGGTAGCTGTGTGGTTTCTCGTGGTTTGTGGACCATAACTCTGGCCTCTGTTTATCAGGATCATCCATGAAGATGGCTACTCAGAGGAGGAGTGCCGGCAGTACCGTGCGGTTGTCTACAGCAACACCATCCAGTCCATCATGGCCATCGTCAAGGCCATGGGCAACCTGCAGATTGACTTTGCTGACCCTCAGCGTGCGGTGTGTGCACTTCCTCCACCTCCTCCCCTCTGCCTGTCTCCCAGAAGCCTTCAGGGCAAGTCTTGTCTTAGGGAGCCTGAGAGTACACCAGTCTGGGCTGTTCTAGAATATCCCCTTCCCTCTAATGGGCGGGGGCGGGTGGAGGGGGTCTGTTCCTCTGCCTGTCTGACTGCTCTTCATTTCTGTGTCCAGGATGATGCCAGGCAGCTGTTTGCACTGTCCTGTGCCGCTGAGGAGCAAGGGATGCTTCCTGAAGACCTGTCTGGTGTCATCCGGAGGCTCTGGGCTGACCATGGTGTGCAAGCCTGCTTTGGCCGCTCACGGGAATACCAGCTCAATGACTCAGCCGCTTAGTGAGTACTTCGAGGGACCGGGCATGACAGGCAGTCCCAGGGTGCTGAAACTGATGACTGTCCGCTGAGGCCTTGGGAGTGGACTGGGTGGGAACGCTGGGACAGTATGCTGTCGGAAGGCCTGGAGCAGTGACAGCCTCGGTGGCTTTCAGGCTACTTTAGCCTTATCTGTCTTCACTCATGATCGTTCTGAAGAACATTTGCAGCCACCTGCTCTGTGCAAAGCGTCAGGGACACAGTGATGAGTGCAAAAGACACGTCCTTAAGCAATGACAGCTGAAGGTGTCAGTAGGAAATCAAGAGTGGGAGGGGTTTGAGGCCGGGGCATGGCACATGCTAAACTCCAGACTCACTGAGGATACAGGAGTTCAGGCCTGCTGCTCAGAGCCCCACGGAGAAGGAAGAGGCTGTCTTTGAGGTGACAGATGTGTGCACAAGCTGGAGCCTGGACTTTGCTTCTGATCTTTTCTGGATCCAAGCCAAGGCCAGGACTCAGCTGGAGAGTCACAGAGTGTCCCAGGGATTTCAGAGGCACGACAGGCTTGGATCCTTTAGGCCAGAACACAATGCTGAGTTCCGCTGCAGTCCAGCCGGGTGTCAGGGCTGAGGCAGGGTGCTGAGCTCCCCCTCCTCCTGCTTCAGTTAGCCCCTCCAGCCCCGCCCTCCAGGTCCCTATTGCCCATCGATCCTGAGCCTGCTCAGCAGGGCTAGACCTCACAGGACTTAGGTAGATCTGCCTAAGGAGGACTCCCAAGTCCTGCTCAGTCACGTGGCCAGGCTTCTTCTGTCCCATGCACGGCCTAACTTCCCTTGTGTCATTCCCACCCTCGGGGAGTTTTGGGATCACCGCCAAATCTGCAAAGGCCTCCAGGCGTTGGTGCTGCCCCACCCAACATCTCTACATCACGGGCTTAGCCACCAGCTGAGCTTGTGGGTTACAGAGGCAGGGAGGGGTGAACCCTGTCAACCTAATAGTTGACAACCCAAACTACTTCATTGTCCCCAATACTCAGGGAGGGAAGAAGGATGGGCCGTGTCTGGGCCACTTCCGCTTCCTTCCCTTCCCTTTGTCTTTATTCCCCAAGTATTAAGGTCTTCCTATTGCACGCCCGCCTCTGCTCCAGGACTTGGGGTAGTCAACCGCAGGCCTGCACCACCAGAGTTGCTTTTTGCCTTCACAGGTTCAACTGAGGGAGGGGTGTGGGGTGGTCCCGGAGAGCAGAGGGTCCTGGGGTGACTCCACCTGTTGAGAAGAGAGAAACTGGTGTGGAACTCACCTTGAGGCTTCCAGGGTAGCGGCTCTGTCCACAGGGGATGGAGCGTGGTACGCAGGTCACAGCAAGTGCGTCACGGTCCCCTGTGGCCCTTCCTGTTGTTCTGTTCTATCCCTGCTTCTCTGAGATCATTTCCCTTTGGCCTGGTTTGGCTGGCTGCTGGCCCCAGCACCCCTGCCCCAAGAACAAAAGACCAACAGAGGGCAGCCACTTCAAGGCCTGGACCCAGCCTGAAGGCAGAGCGGGGATAAGGAGGCAGACAGGGCCCTGGGCCCTGCACGAGAGGCATTGAGCGTGGGATGAAGAGCCCCAGGGATCGCTGCCAAGCAGGTGCCTGGGCTCCCACCTCAGCTCACATTTTATTGAGTGTTAGGCAAAGGACCCACTGGGCCTGGCAGGCCCCGACATGTTTAGTCCCCTATGAAGGGAGCGCACCAGGTTGCTCTGCGGGTACTTTAATTACCCGGATTAGCATCTTGATCTCTCCCTAAAGGACTAATTTCCCCCTCCCACTTTTTACCTGTAGTTCCAACATTCTGACTCCTCTTAGTTAGATGCAGGACTGCTAGGGTCACAGAGCAGTAACCCCCCCCCCTTAGTCCCATTCTATAGATGGGACATGAGAGGACTGAGCCCACCTTTCTTAAAGAAGCAAGGAAGGCAGGCACAGCAGTGCACATCTGTAATCGCAGTGCTTGGGGCTGAGGCAGGAGGATTATAGATTTGAGACAAGATTGCACTACACAAACCCTGCCTGGAGTAGAGGAAAGGGAGAAGCAGGGTTCTGTCTGTCCGAGGTCCAGGTCGGGAGGCTCCTTTTGTCCCGTCTGACCGCCTCCTCCCTCCCTGCAGCTACCTGAATGACCTGGAGCGCATTGCACAGAGTGACTACATCCCTACACAGCAGGATGTGCTGCGGACCCGAGTGAAGACCACAGGCATCGTCGAAACACACTTCACCTTCAAGGACTTACACTTCAAGTGAGTGTGTGTGGACAGGGTTAAGGGCGGTACTTGCCGGCTGCTGGGGTAGCCATTGGACATAGTTCCCCAGTCCCGCTGAGGGTCCTCAGGATTGTCCTCAGGATTGGGAAGGCATGTCCTCGAGCTCACGACCTAGTTCTCAGTAGTGACCCTGCCCGTTTGTGAGGGGCAAGGATGCCTCCCCCGGGGTCTCTGCTCCCAGGATTAAGTTGACCCGATGTCCACAGGATGTTTGATGTGGGTGGCCAGCGATCTGAGCGGAAGAAGTGGATCCACTGCTTTGAGGGTGTCACGGCCATCATCTTCTGTGTCGCCTTGAGCGCCTATGACTTGGTGCTGGCTGAGGACGAGGAGATGGTGAGAGGCGGAGAACGCCGGTGGCGGGGCCCCGAGCCTGGTAGGCAGCGACTGGGGGTCAGTACAGACTTCACGTCCTTTTCCGTAGAACCGCATGCATGAGAGCATGAAGCTGTTCGACAGCATCTGCAACAACAAGTGGTTCACAGACACCTCCATCATCCTCTTCCTCAACAAGAAGGACCTGTTTGAAGAGAAGATCACGCAGAGCCCCCTGACCATCTGCTTCCCTGAGTACACAGGTGGGGCTCTTTGCAGACTCTCACGGGAGGGGAGTTGGCCATCCCAGTACGCAGCACTGGGGCTCTGGTGGCCCATGGATGCCCCCATCTGGACAGAAGGAAAAACACAGGATTGTGTCCCATGCCTGCACACAAAAGGCTTGTGACCGCCCGTGGGCCTCTACCCTTGGGCATACACACATGGGGACCATCCTTCATACACCACACGTATGAACACGTACACATGAACATTGCTGTGCTCGTTACATGCTTGTCTGTCGTGGACACAGAGCTTTGCTGTACATGCACATAGGCAAGTCTTCGTTTGTCTCCCTTAGGGGCCAGCAAGTACGACGAGGCGGCCAGCTACATCCAGAGCAAGTTTGAAGACCTGAACAAGCGCAAAGACACCAAGGAGATCTACACGCACTTCACGTGCGCCACCGACACCAAGAACGTGCAGTTTGTGTTTGATGCCGTCACTGACGTCATCATCAAGAACAACCTGAAGGACTGTGGCCTCTTCTGAGGGGCAGTGGGCCTGGCAGGATGGTGAGTCACGGGCCTGTCAAACAACATAGTGAGGCCACAGGGTCCAAAGAAGGCAGGGGGCTGGGGACTTAGGGGCGGTCCTTTGGGAGTACTCAGCCTGGAGGAGAAAGCGTCGGGCATGGTGATCAGGGACCAGAGGACAAGGGAGTAAAAAAAAGGGACCTGGACAGAACCAGAGGAGTGGTCAGTGTTCTTTGGAAGAAATTGCCTCCTCGCCACCATGGTCGACTAGCCTGGTCTAGATGCAGAAGGAGACCCAGCCAGCCTGCTGCTCACTGATCAGTTTTACTCTTGTTCTTAGACCTCGGTCTCTGAGACCTGAGAGTCCTAAGCTCAGGCCAGCCCCACTGGCCCTGGTGTCCATTCAATGACCGCAGTGTCACTGATATACATATCCTGTAACCCAGCAACAGAAGCTGGCCCCTGGGCACAGCTGTGTCCCTGGCAACAAGTAGGTGGGGGAGAAGAAAGTCATTGTTCAGAGTGGCAGGAAGAGCGGCTTGTAACCCAGGCTGTGTCTGTCTGTCCTCCATCTCCAGGGCCACCGCCGACTCTGCTCCCCACTCCCCCTGAGGAAGATGGGGGCAAGACCACCATGCTCCTGCCTGTTCCCCGCTGCTTCTCCCAACTCTTCTCTCTGTTCTCAGCTCCCCTGCCCCCTCCCTCGGCTCTAGACTTGGGGGAGGCTGCCACTGGCCTCCCTGTCTACACCCACCTCTGTGGTGCCGGGAGTAGCCATGGCCCCCCCTTCCTGGGCATCCGTTCGGGTTTTCTAACCGTTGTCTTGTTCTGGGGTGAGCGGGAGCGCATGCAGAGTTTCCCAAGGCCTGTCTGGAGGGGACCAACTCCTCCAGCCCTGACCCCTGGCTTTCTCCAACACCAGCCCTGACCCAAGTCCAAATGTTTACAGGGAGCCTCCTGCCTACCCCACTCTCCGCCGCTCGGAGGCCCCAAAGGAAAAAGCACAAGAAGCGTGAGAGAGACCGCCATTCCTGAAGACAAAGCCCACCTGCTCATTCTCGTAGCTTTAAAAACAGAAAAAGAAAGGAAAGGGAAAAAGAATGGAAAACTGCAAATCTAGAAAACATTTTAGAGAAACCTATTTAAAACTGTCAGGTCCTGACCAGCAACCCCCATTCCACCCCCACCCTCCACCCCCGCCCACCCCTTTCCAGTGATTCCGTGCCTTGAGTGTGTCCGCGTGTTTACACCCATCCCTCTTTGGGCGGCCCCCTGCCCTGCCCTCCATGGAATTGGATTCCAAGGGCTGTTCCAGACAACTGCCAATGTCACTGAGGGCCCTGCCCCGAAGCTCTGGGCCCAGGCTCCATTAACCTAAATGTAGCTCCTTAGCGCTAATCTAGGAACCGACGCTGCCTGCTGAGGGCCAGGCCCCTCACGCCCTCGCCCCAGGCCCGGCTCCTCCAGCCTTGAACACTTCCTTGCTTTTTTCACGTTTTATGGAATTGTTCACATGATTTGAAATAATAAAATGTAGAAAGAAAACACCAAGCACTGCCGAGTGTTCTTTTCTCCCATGGACCGGCTTTCTAGGCAGAGTTCCATCCCAGGTCTCTGAGCGTCAGCTTGCCCTCTGGGCTGGTCAGCTGACATGTCAGGCCATGCGGCCTCCTAGTCCTAATTCTGCAGGTTTGTGGTATGGGGCAGCCTTCAGAGCGTGGGAGCTCCTCTAGAGGATTCTCGAAGAAAGTTTGTAGTCGCAGAGATATCTAGCCAGTCTGCAATATAAAGAGGTAACGACTTTTGACTTACCAGCTCAGAAACCCAAACAGTTTAAAGGGCTAAGGTCACACAGATAAGTAGGCCTAGGCCGTACTCCTTGGCGTCACAGATTCAGAAGCTACGAGTGATGGCATATCCTTTTAATTCTAGCCTGCAGGAGGCTGAGGCAGGAGGTTGACCAAGAGCTCCAGACCAGCCTGGGCGAAATATTGAAACTCAAACCAAGTCGTGGGCTGGAGAGATGGCTCAGTGATTAAGAGCACTGACTGCTCTTCCAGAGGTCCTGAGTTCAATTCCCAGCAACCACATGGTGGCTCACAACCATCTGTAAAGGGATCCGATGCCCTCTTCTGCTGTGCGTCTGAAGACAGCTACTGTGTACTCATATAAATAAAAAATAAATCTTTAAAAAAACAAAAACGTTGGGCGTGGTGGCGCACGCCTGTAATCCCAGCACTTGTGAGGCAGAGGCAGGCGGATTTCTGAGTTTGAGGCCAGCCTGGTCTACAAAGTGAGTTCAGGACAGCCAGGGCTACACACAGAGAAACCCTGTCTCGAAAAAACAAACAAACAAAAACCAAACTGAAAGTGGAAGGGGCCAGGTGGGAAGGAAAGGGGGGTCTGTGTAGGAGCAAGAGAATAACAGGCATTAGTAGGATAAAGACGCATTTTTTTTTTTTTTTTTTTTTTTTTTTGGTTTTTTGAGACAGGGTTTCTCCGTGTAGTCCTGGCTGTCCTGGAACTCACTCTGTAGACCAGGCTGGCCTCGAACTCAGAAATCCGCCTGCCTCTGCCTCCCAAGTGCTGGGATTACAGGCGTGCGCCACCACGCCCGGCTTAAGACGCATTTTATACATGCTGAAACGTTATAAATGAAACCCATTCACATATGCTAATAATCATTTTGAAAAGAAAAAAAAATGCCAGAATACCACGTCGCCAAAATCAGAGGGGTGGGGACAGGCTGTCAAGGCAGGGTTCATGGGGGTCTGTCATTGGCTGCATTGGAAGGTTGATGTGGAAAACAAAGCTAAGGGAAGTGCCGAGGACTGGGCGGAGCTCAGCGCTAAACGCCTGGGTTTTCTTCCTGGAACTGAACTGCAGGGCCTGTTACCCGCAGGACGGGGGGAAAAGACCGGCCCCAGCTGGGCGGAGCTCCGCGGCCTCTGCCGCCGGCCGCCAGGGGGCGCCACAGCCCGTCCTCGCCGTTGCTGCTGAGCTGGTCACGCAGGCTGACGTCACCGGGTCCCGTGGAGGACGCTTGACACAAAAGCAGCTTTGTGTGGCATTGGAGGCTCCGCGCCCGCGGCCTGACAAAGCGCCTGGGTCCTGGGGCGGGCGGGGGTCGGCGCCGCGGAGGCGGGGGAGGGAGGGATTGGACCCGGGACCTGGGACTTCGCCTCCCTACACCTGTCGGTGGCCAGAGGCCACCCGGCCTCCGATGCTGGCGGGAGATGAAAGGTTGTGGCGGCGAGACGGAAGGAGTGCCTGCTTCCCTGGGCGTCTCCCCCGCCCCAGTTCCTCAGGCCATTCCGGCTACCTCTGCCACAGGGTACAACTGACAAGAACAGGCTCCTGTGCCATCCCCAAATCCCTGTCTTTCTTTAGAGGCTCAGGCCTGAACCCCAGTGCGCGCAGGCGGGCTGGAGCTATTCCAGAGCCACCATACCCGCCCAGCAGGAAGCAAGCACCGGAGATGGTTCCTTCCTTCTGTCCTGAGGGGAACCCCGCACAGAGGGCCATTGAGGGACTTGCATTGTCTGCCTGATGCACCCGGTGCCTCCCTGCCAGGGTGGGCCATCTAGGCCTCTGTCCTGCATCCACTGGGTTCTCACTCGGCACTGGGTCTGGGTGTGGCTCTGGCAAGCAGGGCTTACCCTGGTACAGACAGTTAGGCCCCCACCTGCCTTTGGCCCTTCTTCTGCAGCTCTGATTTGGAGGGCATAAGGCTCCATTGTCCCAGGACTGGTGGGGGCGGCTTCTCAATTCAGCCTTTCTTTGGCTGGTGGGAAATTCCCAGCCATGCTTGGGGGGGCAAAGGGGAGGCAAGAGGGACCTCCCAGGTACCCTGAATCCTAACTGGAGGTACCCAGTGAGGTAGGCATCCCCACTGCTTGGAGTTGTTCTTGGCTGGGTCCCAGCAGTTCCTCAATTCTTGGGAAACAGCTGAGTGAGGAAAGAGAAATTGAGTCCTTTCCCTAGAACTCTCCCAATGTCCACACCCATGGGCAGCTGCACTATGAGGCCCAAGACCCTTAGCAGGAAGTACAGAGCCAAGCAAGGGCCCGAGCTTCTGTTTTCAGGGTAGGCTGGGCAGCCCCCAGCCTATGGGGACTGCCACGAGGCTGGTCGGCCTTCAAGAGAACTTGGCGCACTTGAAATAGTTGCTGGAACTACTGATGTGGTTGGTGGTGGTGGTGGCCTTGGTATTTTTAACCTATTTGTAGGGCAGCGGAACAGCTGGGAAGAGAGAGAGGAACGGATCCTTAAGAATCAGAGGCCTAAAGAAGGGAGCTTGTGGAAAACAGTGGGGAGGAGGCAGGCAGGCCCTGCAGGCAGGTGGAGACAGATGCCCTGTACACAACAGGACAGGGGCCCTTCCTGGGATTATGGCTAGAGCGTCTGAGACTGCAGGGGCTGCCTAGCTCTGATGGAATTTCGACCCGTCTTTCAAAGAAGACCAAGACTTTTAGTATTTTGACTATCCCTGATAGTATGTGTATGTGCCACCACATGCTCATGGAAGTCAGAGGACAACTCATGGGACTCCGTTCTGTCCCTTTGCCATGTTATGATCTGGGGACTGAACTCAGAGCGTCAGGTCTGGTGACAAGCACCTTTACCTGCTGAGCCATCCTGACAGCCCTAGAGCCCTAACTACTACTACTACTACTACTACTACTACTACTTCTTCTTCTTCTTCTTCTTCCTCTTCTTCTTCTTCTTCTTCTTCTTCTTCTTCTTCTTCTTCTTCTTCTTCTTCTTCTTTTTTGGTTTTTCGAAACGGTTTCTCTGTGTAGCCCTGGCTGTCCTGGAACTCACTCTGTAGGCCAGGCTGGCCTCGAACTCAGAAATCCGCCTGCCTCTGCCTCCCAAGTGCTGGGATTACAGGCATGTGCCACCACGCCCGGCTGAGCCCTAACTTCTTATGTCCCTCAAAAATCATCAAATGCACACCGTTAGACCAAGATTAACAGACTAGCCTCAGACCGAAGCTTAACAGCCCTGACTTCAGCTCCCTGGCTAGTGGGGTGGCCAGCCACGATCCCAGTGGCTTTGGGTGACAGAAAAGGATGAGAATCAGACTACAATGTGGTACACACCTTTAATTAAAGCACTTGAGAGGCAGAGACAGGTGGATCTTGGAGTTCAAGGACAGCCTGGTCTGAAGAGTGAGTTCCAGGACAGCCAGGGCTACACAGAGAAACCCTGTCTCAAAAAAACAAAACAAAAACCTCACTGTTGGCTGAGTGCGGGCTGATATTTAAGCCCATCCCCCAACACTCACCCACATCCCTATGACTAAAACCTGCGACCTTCACCACTGCCACATGGGTCTGCATCTCCCCGACTCCATTTCAGTCAGAATAGAACGTCATGGCCTCCAGCCAGTTGGAACATGTGCACAGCTGTGTCACAGCAAGGATGTGTGTGCTTGCCAGACTTCAGCCTTAGTCACACAATGAGGTGTCGGGATTCAAGGGGGACAGAGGTGAAGATCACGGTTCCTCCTAGCTTTTTGTTCTAATTCCTCACTTAGTGGAGATGCAACCTTGCCGTCGTCATCTTGATTGGGAGAAAAATCACAGATAGTTTGGTATGATCTCCATCTCTGCTTTCTGGTCTCATCAGGGTTGTGGAAAGTCAGTTTTGAGAGGTGGGGGCATGGTGGGGTGGGGCAAAGGGAAAGCGAGACCTGCTATGCGACTTCCCCATAATTCCTGAGCCTCATGGTGACCCAGCAAGCCCAGGGAAGTGGAAGGAAGGGTTTTCTACAGACGTGCTCTCTCTTGCTCCTTTATGCTGGGCATCTCCAGAGCTGTAGGGTCTCCAGTGATGATGGTCTCTTCATTTCCCACAATGGAGAACCTAAGGCCTGGTCCTGAGGTTCAACAGGAATCTTCCCCAGAGGAGGAGTAATGGCTGAGGTGGATAGAGGATTGTGACGGGTCCAGCCGGCGACACTAAGAGGTTCATGGCACAGCCCAGGTGATATTTTGGCAACAAAAGCTCATGCATTCAGAAATGGGGCTGCTGGGAGGCTGGAAAACTGACACGACCAGGACTGAGCTAGGGAAGTGCTGTGGACTCCGGGCCGGGAGCTTCGGTCCTGTAAGCTTCTGCCTGGCAAGTCAGGATGCAGAAGCAAGGCACCCCAGGGCCCAGCCCAGGGGCACGAGGCAGGTAGGCTCTTATCCTGCCCTCAACAAGACTTAGGGCAGGATTCCCAGGAGGAATGGGGTTTGGGTGCTGCTGGGAGTGGATTGGGGACTTTTGAGGATTCTGGCAAATCCCCAGGGGAGGGATCCCTGAGCTTAGTGGATTGAGGCTAAAGAGAGGGAGCTATGCAGGGTAGGAGGTGGGAGGGACGGGAGAGGGAGGGGCCGAGCCTGAGGCTGGGATGGTAGCCATCACCGAGAAGGGTTTCCCTCAAGACCCTCAGCAGGAGATACCCAGAGCTGTGCTGGCAACAGCTCACACCTGCTCGGTGCCTCTAGCGTGCACCCAGCCTGCTCGGCCGAGGGGGGCTGTCATCCTGACTAGCCAGGGAGAGTGAGGAAAGGTGAGCTGTAAGGTGGGCGTGGTGGCACACGCCTTTGATCCCAGCACTTGGGAGGCAGAGGCAGAGGCAGAGGCAGAGGCAGAGGCAGAGGCAGAGGCAGAGGCAGAGGCAGAGGCAGAGGCAGAGGCAGAGGCAGGCAGATTTCTGAGTTCGAAGCTAGCTTGCTTTACAAATCAAGTTTCAGGTCAGCCAGAGCTTCACAGAGAAACCCAGTCTTGGGATTGGGGGTTGGGGGGTTAGCTGATCACTACACAGGTTCTGGGCAGTCCCCCCAGCACCTTCAACTCCTACTAGAGTATACAGAGGATGCCCCCCTCCCCAAGTCAGGTTTTCCAGGGAGGTTCTATATATCCGACTTAGGGAATATAGTATTTATATAAATGTCATTTATGTCTGTTGATGCATACAAAGTGCTATACAGTATTTTTGCAACTTTTCTGGTATAGCCCCTCCCTCAAAGGCTGTAGAGAACGAGGCACTCCCTCCCCCTCCCCCTCCCCCTCCCTCCCTCTACTTCCCCACCCCACTCTGCTGGGCAATGAAGAAAACAGGAGTGTGGAGCTGTGATGTGGCTGGTTGAGGGGGGGGACTCCCCATCCCAGAGGGGCTGACCTCAGCCTGGGAGGAATGTGCACGAGGGAGGGAGGGAGAGAGGGAGGGAAGGCAGGGGTGGAGCCAGGAGGGGGAGGGCCAGAGCTAAAGGCCCGAGGCTCCTGGTGGTGGCCTCTCCTGCCACCCCTCCACCTCAGCTCTGACATGGCCCACTGAAGGGAAGGGCAAGAGGCAAGGAGGGGAGGAACTGATCTTTCCAAAAGGTGGGCCGGGGGGGGGTCCCCTGGACCATGGAGACCAGGCTTGGGGTTTGTGGGTGGGGAATGTCCTGACATACCCTCGACTTTTTCCCAGATGGTCTGGGGCAGGTGAGAGACCGTTGAGGGAAGCTAGGCTTCCGGGGGCTCCTCGTGGCAGTGCCTTCCCACGCCCTGGCACCAAGCTCCAGCCCTCAGAGTCTCATGACCAAGTGCCCACGTGGCCAGTGGGGGAAAGTTGCAAGGTGGAGCCGCCAGCCTTGATTGCAAAAGCAGGTGTGAGCAGAGAGCCTGCGATGCCACCCGGCCCCTGGCACAGCCTTCATCAGATGGGTGTCGGGTGTCCTACGGCCTCCACCATGCCACCACAGGGAGTCCAGGCGTGGTGTGGAGGGGTGGGATCCGTGGTGAGGTGAGGCGGGCAGGCAAGTGCTGTGACTTGGTGCGGCAACACAGTCATTTCCAAAAGGAAAGGACGATGGTCTGGAAGGGTGAACCATCCACAGGGAGAACCCCGGCAGACCTGTGCTGGTGGATGTCCCCAGGACAGGGGGTCAAGCAGCAGTAGGGACCCCCCAGCTGCCTCTCTGGGTTTCAGACCCAAACCAAGACTGCCTTACTCCAGAACCTTTAGAGAGTCCGGTTGTGACACTGGGTACTGACTGACACCGGAAGTGCTGCCTTTTAGGAGACCCCTCCCCGAAGCCCAGTGTGATGACATCCAGGACTAGGGAGCAGCAAGGAGATCTGTGAGGAGCCTGTGCTCTCCTCTTACTCATCAAGGGAGGAGATATAGCTACGGGGACAAGTGGCCTGACTAAAGAGGGCCAGAGGCAGCCCAGGCCCTTGGGCCGGGATGTGAGTCGCCTGTTGTCAGAAAGATGGGGGAGGGGGTCTGGCGCTGTCTCCTGGTGTGAATACCAGGGCTGGTGCCTGGCATTAAAGAAAAGAGATTGGGTCCTCGAGTCTGGAGAACTGGAGGCAGTCTGGGCAGACTGGGGACACGGCAGGGGTGGCCAGGGGCCTCTGGCAGCACTTGCTGCTGGCTGGAAAATTGTCAACAGCCCAAGAATGTTGTTTGCTTGCACGAGGCCAGGGGAGGCTGCCCAGGTCCTTGGAGAGAGGCAGCCAGCCCCGGAGCAGGGCAGGGCCTCATCCTAGAAACCTAGGCTCCTGTCTGGACACCCTTGGCCTGCTCCCCCCAGCAGCTAGACAGGTATGCCAGGAATACTAGATCCTAAAGCTCCTGGAGAGATAAGTCTCCCCTTATCTCTGCCTGTGACCCCTTATCTCTGATTGGATGACATCCAGGCAGTGTGTAGCAAAACTGCAGAGTTGGAGTGCCAGGGCACCTGTCCCTTTCAACCATCCAACCGTGGCCGGAGGCCTTCTGACTCCTGAGGTCAGTCTTGGGGAGACTGAGGCAACATCCAGCCCTTTTTAAAGTGCTCCCAAGAGTTCAAACAGGGTATGGTTTTCAGAACAAGCTATACAACCGCAAGGACTTCCCAGCCTGGGCACCAAAGTCAAGTGTAGGAGTCGGTCCTGTCTGAAAACTGTCTGCCACTCACCTGGATCAGCCCCTGAGAAGCAGAGGTAGGTGAAGCAAGAGTCGAAGGCCAGCCTTGACTAATGGTAAGTTCTCGAGGCCAGCCCAGGCTATAGAAGACCCTGCCTTCAAAAAAACAAAAACAACCCTACAAACCTCCTGGCTCTGCGTTTGATGGACAGGGCAGTCTCGCCGGCTTGGGAGAGTACAGGAGTCCATGGGGCCGTTCACCTTCCCAAAGTCTGCCCCAAGCCCCAAGCTAGCTGGGCTCTGAGGATGGGCCCCACACTCTCAGCAGAAGCATCTCCTGAGCCTCCCCCTCCCCCCCTTTTCCTGCCTGGCTGTCACTGCAGCCACTGCCTGGGGCCAGACAGCTGAGGTCCACTTGGTAAGAAAGTGACAGGCTGGGGCCCAGAAGAGGAGAGGAGAGGGGAGCTCCTTCCCTGACCTCTGACCCACCGTCCCAGCCAGCTCCTGGGACCAGAGCCTGCTGCTGGGTGTGCAGTCGTCTGTGGAGGGGTAGGTAGGGACCCGGGGTGCCTGGCCCACCGTTTGCCTCTGCCTGCTGCACAGATCTGTCAGGGATGTCAGATCTGTCAGGGATGGTCTCGGCTGATTCTTCCTGCTTTGCCTATCTTACTGCCAGGTTTCTGGAGCTACCCCCTGGGGCACCCTTCCCCTAGAGACCCGGCAGGAGAGGGCCATCTCTACCTGCCTGCCAACCCTTCCTCTCATTCCGCTCATGCTCCTGCGGGGCCACCGTCTCCAGCCAGTCCCAGCTGCCTGTGCCGGTCACCCGATCCACCCTGTAGCCCTGCAAACTTTATGGTATTCTGGGCGGTGGCTGGCCTGGTGGAGGCGGGGGCTTCTACTTAAAGGAGCCGTCAAGGGGGGGGGGGTTGCCCTGTGGGCCCTAGCTTTCTTCCCTTCCCTAGGACAAGAGGGGTCAAGGTGGGAGACACCTTCGCAGAGTTCCGGGCGGAGTGTGGGAAGGCAGCCGGGTCAGCCTCACAGACTCCTCGGACCTAAGAGGCTCAGGCAAGTGTGAGCAGATGAAAGGAAAGGGGAGAGATACAGGTCCTGGGCTGGGAGGGGGTCCGGGAAATGGTGTGTGTGTGTGTGTGTGTGTGTGTGTGTGTGTGTGTGTGTGGAGAGAGAGAGAGAGAGAGAGAGAGAGAGAGAGAGAGAGAGAGAGAGAGAGGAGAGATCTTCAAACTACCCTGGCAGCTAATTTCCTTCTTTAATTCACCCCGGGACCTTGGCTCGTGTGCCCCACTTGTCCTGTGTGCTTCTCTAAAGGAGGAGCCCGAGCCTGCTCCACCTGAGTGTGCCAGCGAGGCGTCTGGTTCAGTGGAGAGGCTCAGAGACTGGGAAGTTTAAGATGGTGACATGGCAGGGACTTGGAGGGCAAATCATTGTTCCCCCTGGAGCTTGAAGTGAGGCAGAATGCTCCCCGCGTCCACCTGCACGTCCGCTACGCGTGTACACATGCCTGCCCGTGCACACATGTGGTTCAAGTACTGACCACACATGTTTAATGCTGGTTCACACTTGACTAGATGCATGCCCACAGCACCGCGAGTTGAGCATACAGATCGGTACATCAACTTGCAGCTGCGTAGGTGTGACACCTGCTTGCTTGCAGACACGTATGCGTATGGCCCTGTACACTTGCTCATGTACACATATGTGTTCACAAAGGGACCCTCGGGAATATATTCATATCCGTAGTCACCCACAACCTTGGATCCGGGCCCAAATGTGCCCCTCTGTTTCCCGGCCTGTCTGTGGGTACACGGCCACCTCCAGAGGCCTCGCCCCCTCCACCCACTCTCCCTTCAACAGCTGCTTTGCTCTTTGCACTTGGTGCCCTCTGAAATGACCACATGACGATCTGACTCTCTGTTGGCCCTTGGCCCTTCACTGCCTGGGGACCTTGTCCGCACCGTCAGTATCCTTGCCTCTGCCCCAGGCTGGCACGAAGCAGGGTGCCTAGTGTTTGTGAATTAATGTCTGTGAGTGTGTGTGCAGAGGGGAGGTTACTGAGGAGGGTGACGTGGTGGGGCGGGTGCCTGCCAATGCAGGGTGACCCTGAGGGTGTGCCCGGTGTGGGTGTGTCTCTGATTGTGGCCAGGCGGGGCACCCTTGGTGGAGAGGAAACGGTATGCGACCCCCCAGCCTCTATCCCTAGGGGCTGTAATCTGATCCCTTGGGACTCCCCCATGCCCTCCCACCCGCCCTTACCCTCTCGGCTTTGCCGCCGACTCTTCTCTTCTTCTCTTCCAGATCCCGGGGCAGAGTCCAGGGCTGCTGAAGGCTCCTCCACACACGCCCGCTGAACCCTGAGCGCCCTGAGCGGCCGGCATGGGGCGGGCTGAGGCGGCCGCCATGATCCCAGGCCTGGCCCTCCTCTGGGTAGCCGGGCTAGGGGGTGCTGCCCCTAGCCTTCCCCGCCTGCGGCTCTCCTTTCAAGGTAGGTGCACCTGGCAAACGGAGGGACCGGCTTGAACAGGAAAGGGGCCCGTGTGGAAAGACTGGCTGGTGCCAGTGTGTGTGCCCCCATTACTCGCTGGGTTGCGGGTATTCTTGGGCCATCTCCAGTTAACCCTGTCCTAGCCTCAGCCCCCAACCTTTCTGCCTACATTCTGCTCATGCTTTCCCAAGGAGGACCCCTACTGTCTCCATAGCAACAGTCCCTGGCTCCGTCTCATCCCCCATCCCAAAGCATTCCAAAAGTCTTTAGTAGTTAAGTCCAGGTTTGGGGACGGTCAACGTCCCTTTCTCATACTCCTTACACACAGGGGTGGTCCCTGGGCACAGGGTGGCATTTGCTGGTCAACTCTGCTGAATCCAAGCCAGTGGTAGGGTGACAGGAAAGGGACACCCAGCCGGACATTTTAGAGACGGATTCTGTCCTGTCAGTTCATCCCCGCTTTGCTTTCCTAGAATCCTGGTGTCCGTAAGCCTGGCCTCCCAGCGTGCCAGCCCACTTGTCCACACACGTTTTCCTAAACCTGTTTTCCCCTTTCTGGGCATGCACCACCCACCCTGTGAATCTGTACAGGCACCTGGGTGGGCCAGTCTTCATACGTGTAAGCTCACATCCATGTAAGTGTACATGAGTATGTCTCGAGTCACACCAGTAACCTTGGTCTGCAGATAGACAACCCAAGCAGGGCCTTGAGGAGGTTCCTGTCACCGTTACGACAGGCACGCACCGAGAGGTATCATCTCTCCCCCCCCAACCCCCAGAGTTACAGGCGCGGCATAGTGTCCGAACCTTCCGGCTGGAGCGGACCTGCTGTTATGAAGCCTTGCTGGTGGATGAGGAGCGTGGGCGCCTGTTCGTGGGGGCCGAGAACCACGTGGCTTCCCTCAGCCTGGACAACATCAGCAAACGAGCCAAGAAGGTGCCGGGGCCTCCTGAGCTTACCCGACTGCAGAGCTGCCTCAGGAGAAAGCCTTAGGGTCCCAATCCAGTCTGCCTAGACTCCAGAGAGTCTCAAAGGGATGGGCAACTGAATGGAGACACCCCCAAAATAAAGAGCGCCCCAAGTCCCTAACCTGTGTTCCCTCCCCACAGCTGGCCTGGCCCGCCCCCGTGGAATGGCGTGAAGAATGCAACTGGGCAGGGAAGGACATTGGTGTGAGTGTGGGCTGCTCAGGGGGAGCGTGCGGAAGAGGGTCGGCCCGTCCCGGGCTGGGAGAGGCTAGCTTGTTACAGCTGGGGTAAGGGCAGCGAGGTCAAGGCAAATGAGACTTGGTGACTCAGGGTGGGAGCTCATGGGATTCTTCTTGGGGGGTGGGGGGGAGGGGTCCTCTGAGTCATGGGGGGGCTGTGCATATCTCCACTTCCTCATGTAGTCACCCTGTGAAGGTAGGTTGTCACGAAGTCCACTCAGGTCCCTGTAAGGCATGTTAGTACTTCCCTGGGCTGATGCAGAAGAGAGGAAGAGGTGGGGGGTTGCCCCTAGTGACCTGCAGCTCCTTCGGGGCTGCCCCACCCCCACCCCGGCAAAAGCCTGACGGCACCCCCCCACTGCCCTCCAGACGGAGTGCATGAACTTCGTGAAGCTGCTGCATGTCTACAACCACACCCACTTGCTGGCCTGTGGCACAGGGGCCTTCCACCCAACCTGTGCATTTGTGGAGGTGGGCCACCGGCTGGAGGTAAGGCCCGGGCTAGACTGCGGAGAGGCAGGCAGGGTGACGGAAGGACCTGCCATTAACAACTCCCCTGCCCCCAGGAACCCATGCTCCAACTGGACCTGAGGAAACTTGAGGACGGCAAGGGAAAGAGTCCTTATGACCCAAGGCATCGGGCTGCCTCGGTGCTGGTGGGTGAGTCCAAAGGCTGGCACCCAATGTACCTCTAGAACCCTCTAAAGTTCGAGAGCGTCACGTGTCCCGGGGCACCCCCTCAGATGCCCTGTAGTCTTGACTCCCTGAGCGCCCCCCTCCCCCAGAGCTCTCTTCTGCTCTGAGAGCTCATGGCCAGCTGAGCGCCCCTTTGCCCCGCCTGCAGGGGAAGAGCTGTATTCCGGGGTGGCGGCGGACCTTATGGGCCGAGACTTTACCATCTTTCGAAGCCTGGGTCAGAATCCGAGTCTCCGAACAGAGCCCCACGATTCCCGCTGGCTCAATGGTGAGACGCTGGTGGGGGCCCTGGGAGGGGACTGCCCTACTGGAATAGGGAAAGTGCCCCGCAAAATGAGAAAACATTGACGTCTCTCCAAGTATCTACTATAATACCTGAGCCAGAGGCACGGAGACAGAGGCAGGCGAGAGTCTTTGGGTCCGTGGATCTCAGAGCCAGGACATGATGGGATACATTCCAGTGGCCATGAAAGATGAAAGAAAGCCGGGAGATGGTGGCACACGCTTTTAATCCCAGCACTTGGGAGGCAGAGGCAGGCGGATCTCTGAGTTCGAGGCCAGCCTGGTCTATAGAGTGAGTTCCAGGACAGCCAGGGCTACACAGAGAAACCCTGTCTCGAAAAAAAACAAAACAAAACAAAACAAAACAAAACAAAACAAAAAAAAAGATGAAGGGACAGAAAGGGAATCGAGGTGTCTGGGTTGAATAAGGGACGCTACTGTTGGGAGGAGCTATGAGTTATGAATAGCTTCCAGAACACAAGAAAGCCAGCCGACAGAATTAGATGAGCATTCTAGATAAGGGAAATGGTTAGCGCAAAAGCGCTGAGGCAAAAGCCAGCAACGGTGAGGCTCAAGCAGCCGGTATGGATAGGAAACCCAGACTCTCAAGAGCTGGAGTCTTTTACTATGGGACAGCAGGAGAAACTGAAGCAGGGACAGGGAGTATTTGATCTGCTAAGGAGGAAGATTTGTGAATGAAGGTGAAAACGGATACCCAATCTCCCTCTTTTCCTGGCGAATTAAGCAAGTGTGGCATGGTCAGAAGCCCTGCAAAGGGGAGGGGGGCAGCCCGCTTGAGCTCGTAGCTATGGTCTCTACTGCCCCCTCGTGGCTTCTTCTTGCCTTGCAGATGCCGGTCACAAGGGTGGATCTTGGAGGCTCTGGTTGTGGGAGCCTGCAAGGGCGTGGGGGTGTGGGGGTGTGTCGTGGACCAGGACCAGAACCCGCTGATACCGTGCCTCCTGTTTTGGCTAGAACCCAAGTTTGTCAAGGTCTTTTGGATCCCAGAAAGTGAGAACCCTGATGACGATAAAATTTATTTCTTCTTCCGCGAGTCCGCTGTGGAAGCAGCACCAGCAATGGGCCGCATGACTGTGTCTCGTGTTGGCCAGATCTGCCGGGTAAGGAGACACTAGACCAATTCAGCCCTCGGCTACCTTTGCCCCTGACCCTTTGCCTGCTATGGTCTTGTTCTCATCCCGTCTGAACCTGTGAGCAGAACGACCTGGGTGGCCAGCGGAGCTTGGTCAACAAATGGACCACATTTCTGAAGGCGCGGCTTGTGTGCTCAGTACCTGGAGTCGAGGGTGACACCCACTTTGACCAGCTTCGTGAGTGTCTTGAATGAAGGGTAGCATCGGGGCGGGGGGAGTTAGGGTGCAGAGTCCAGGAGCCTGGGGTGTGTGAGTACTGCCCCGCCACCCTTGTCTTTCCCTGCAGAGGATGTTTTCCTTTTGTCCTCCCGAGACCGCCAGACACCGCTTCTCTATGCTATCTTCTCCACCTCCAGGTGAGGGGCAGGAGGCGGTTCCCGCGGGTTCCCGCGGGCAGTGGGTTGAGCTTGCCGGTTGAGCTTGCCGGGGGCTCCTCACTCGGCGCTCTCCGTTTTCCGCAGCGGCATCTTCCAGGGCTCTGCTGTGTGCGTGTACAGCATGAACGATGTACGCCGTGCCTTCTTGGGACCTTTTGCTCACAAAGAGGGGCCTACACATCAGTGGGTGTCCTACCAGGGTCGTGTCCCCTACCCAAGACCTGGCATGGTGCGTTGCTAGGGACCGCTGGCAGTAATCACCCTCAAAGTCTCAAGGGTGGAGAACTTGACCCAAGTTTTGCTGGGGGGGGGGGAGTGTGGTGTAATTACTTCCGTTTTTTGGCATGGGTGGGGAAATGTCACCATCATAAAAGAGCTGTGTCCCCTCAGCCTGAAGTTCACCAGGGAAGGGTTCAGATACTCAGGGCCCTTGCCCCGCCCCATCTTTCATGTTCCCAGAGTCTTTGAATGGAGGGCTGACCACAAACCCCCCCGTATCTCTCTCTGCTTGTCTGCCTTCCCTAGTGCCCCAGCAAGACCTTTGGCACCTTCAGCTCCACCAAGGACTTCCCAGATGACGTTATCCAGTTTGCTCGGAACCACCCTCTCATGTACAACTCAGTCCTGCCCATGGGGGGGCGCCCTCTCTTCCTACAAGTGGGCGCGGGGTACACCTTCACCCAAATCGCTGCAGACCGAGTAGCCGCTGCCGATGGACACTATGATGTTCTCTTCATTGGCACAGGTAAGGGTCTCATCACAATGGCCCATAGGACAGAGAGCCCCCTCCAGGCTCCTTGGCCCGGAGGTAGCAGTTGTCCCTGGTCAGTCTAATATCTACATCTTTGTCTGGGCTGTGGCCCCACTTTCTGAAGGCTCCCTCATTGTTTCAATCCACAACCGTTACACTGTTACTTTCTCTGGTTTTTTGAGACAGGGTTTCTCTGTGTAGTACTGGCTGTCCTGGAACTCACTCTGTAGACCAGGCTGGCCTCGAACTCAGAATTCCACCTGCCTCTGCCTCCCACGTGCTGGGATTAAAGGTGTGCGCCACCATGCCCCGGCCCTCTTTCTTTCTTTCTTTCTTTCTTTCTTTCTTTCTTTCTTTCTTTTTTTTAAAAGATTTATTTATTTATTATATGTAAGTACAATGTAGCTATCTTCAGACACTCCAGAAGAGGGCATCAGATCTCATTAGGGATGACTGCAAGCCACCATGTGGTTGCTGGGATTTGAACTCAGGACTTTTGGAAGAGCAGTCAGTGCTCTTAACTGCTGAACCATTTCTCCAGTTCCTAACTGTTACTTTTTCATGACCCAATCTCGAGGTGGAGACAGGGTGCGAGCATACACACACACACACACACACACACACAGAGAGAGAGAGAGAGAGAGAGAGAGAGAGAGAGAGAGAGCTCTTTCTTTTCATTTCTTCAGATGTGGGCACTGTGCTGAAAGTGATCTCAGTCCCCAAGGGCAGCCAACCTAACTCTGAAGGACTTCTCCTGGAAGAGCTGCAGGTGTTTGAGGTGAGGCCTCATCCCCAGTCACCCTCGGACATATCACCTGAAGCCACTGAGCCCTGACCCGCTTGCCCTGCCTCCCTTTCAGGACTCTGCCGCCATCACCAGCATGCAGATCTCCTCTAAAAGGGTGAGGGACTCAACTTGGGGAAGAACTGAACATGTCCCACCAGCAGCCCAGTTCTCTTGCTTCCCCTTGGTTTTCTTTCTTTCTTTTTTTTTTTTTCCTTTTTTCTTTTCTTTTTTTCAAGACAGGGTTTCTCTGTGTAGCCCTGGCTGTCCTGGAACTCACTCTGTAGACCAGACTGGCCTCGAACTCAGAAATCTGCCTGCCTCTGCCTCCCAAGTGCTGGGATTACAGGCGTGCGCCACCACGCCCGGCTCCCCTTGGTTTTCAAAACCCAGAGTTTCAGGTCTAGCGTCTCTTTGCTAGACAATGAGACCTCAGTGTTCCCACCTGCCTAATGGGGAAAAGCTATCTGACTGAAGAGGGCCAGGTCCGGGCTGTCCTCCATCCGACTGGAGACTCTTGTGCCCTCTAGCACCAGCTCTACGTCGCATCACCCAGCGCCGTGGCCCAGATCGCTTTGCACCGCTGCACAGTCCTAGGCCGCGCCTGCGCAGAATGCTGCTTGGCCCGCGACCCTTACTGCGCCTGGGATGGATCAGCCTGTACACGCTTCCAGCCTACTGCCAAGAGGTGGGTTGGTTTGGAGTCTGGACTGAGCTATTGGAAAGGGAGTCTCTGCCGCCAGCAGAGGAGGGCTCACAGGTTTTACTGCCTCCCCCAGGCGGTTCCGGAGGCAGGACATTAGGAACGGCGACCCCAGCACCCTGTGCTCTGGGGGTGAGTACCCCATCAGCTCCTACCCTCGGGCCTTGACATTCCCGCCTCTAGCCCTGCCTTGTCTGAGTTTTTGCATTTTTGTCTCAAGACTCCTCTCACTCTGTGCTGCTGGAGAGGAAGGTCTTAGGTGTGGAGAGCGGCAGCGCCTTTCTGGAGTGTGAGCCCCGCTCGCTCCAGGCGCATGTGGAGTGGACCTTCCATCGTGCGGGGGAGGCAGCTCGCACCCAGGTGTGCCTCCCTCCACCCTTCCCAACCAGGCCCGTTTAAGAGAAGCTATGCCCTGCCTAGGGAGGCCTTTGGCCTGTTCCTCAAACCTACGTGAGATCCAGTTCAGTGAGGCTGTGCTCAGTCAGATTCCCTTATCATAGTTTGACTCATCCTCTACTGCCCTTAGCTGCACTCCACAACCTAGTCATGCCCCATTGTGCCCAACTAGACTCCTGACCCACCCTCTCTACCATCTGGAGAGAGAGAGAGCCCTTAACCCACGCATTGAGGTTTCTAGTATCCCCCACTCAAGTGACCCCCCCCTTACCTAGATCGACTCATCCCCCCCCCCCCCCCCGTATATTCCTCCGTCCACCTTTGGCTTCCGATGACCCTTTGTTTCTGTTCGTGCCCTCACACGTAGGTGCTTGCTGAGGACCGAGTAGAGCGCACAGCGCGGGGGCTGCTGTTGCGTGGTCTGCGGCGCCAGGACTCTGGCGTGTATCTGTGCGTGGCGGTTGAACAAGGCTTTTCCCAACCACTGCGTCGCCTGGTGCTGCACGTGCTGAGTGCCACACAGGCTGAGCGACTGGCGCGGGCCGAGGAGGCAGCAGCTCCTGCACCCCCGGGACCGAAACTCTGGTACCGGGACTTCCTGCAGTTGGTGGAGCCCGGCGGTGGAGGGGGTGCAAACTCCCTGCGAATGTGCCGCCCACAGCCCGGGTCCCACTCAGATTCACGTCGTAAGGGTCGCAACAGGCGGATGCATGTCTCTGAGCTGCGTGCTGAGCGTGGACCACGTAGCGCAGCTCACTGGTGACTTGGCTGTGCCCGCAATGGGGACCAGGCTGGATATGACACTCAGAAGGGTGCCAGGAAGACAAATGAGCTGTGTGGTTGGGGCACACTGAGGTCCTTGGGCCAACGGAGCCACCTAACCCATATATAGGCCCTGGCCAAAGGGTAGCTTATTTATTAACAAGATAACCCGTGGATGTAGCCCTGAAGAGCTCAATTCAGGATCTAACCAGGAGGGAGGGGACCAGGACCAGACAGTTGTCTTGGGTGGCAAGCCCTGGGGAAAGCATTCTCTTTCCGGGGGCAGTGAGCAGAAAGCTGTGAACAGATTAGACCGTTGGGTGTGGGGTGAGGCAGGCCAACTGTACTAACGTAACGCAATAAACACTTTATCAGCTGACATTGGAATGGCCCCAGCAGACAACAGGTAGTCCTAGACCTTGCTGGCGGTCTCGGGCATTGTCCTAGCAGTCTCAAGGCCTGCATTTTCCTCATCCAAGAATGCTGAAGTGAAGATTAAAAGTGTTAGTAGATAGTTACATAGGTTCTAGTGAGCCTCTGGGGTACTGGCATGCACCGTGCATTAGCGGCAGGTCCAAGCTCTCTGAAGTAAAATCAAACAAACAATCCTGGATGTTGTGGGCAAGGATGTATTAACTCACTGAACGGGTGACATTTGAGCTGAATGAGAAGAAGGAGCCAGTAACAGATGTCTGGTGACAGAACATTCCGGGATGGAGGAACCGGCACAAAGTCCTGGAGCTGGGGATAAACCCTCCAAGTCTGAGGGACAGCCAGGAGGCTGATATGGTGGTGTGGCACTGTGGATTCCGGATGGCTTGGAAGGTAGATCCTGCCACAGTCTTGCTTTGCACGGTTGAGAAGCAGAACAGAGTCCACCACAGACTAAGGCCTGCAAGCTGGACCGGCACCCTTCAAGAGTGAGCAACGTGCCTCTGTGGGGCCTGTTAAGCCCTTGTGGAGAGGAGAGGACCAAGATCTCTGGTGTCTGAGTGCTTTTAGTCACACCTCTGCGTTTGTATTCTCAGTACTGTTGGCCCGGAACCCTTGTTCCCGTTTTACAGATGGAAAAGCAAAAGCCACTCCTAAAGTTCTTTTTAACCTAAGGTTATAGTTTAATACTAGACATAGCAACTTCTAATGCCAGTTCTGTCCACTGGCCAGCATGGGTGCCCAGATCCCTGTGGCAGTGGGGTCCAGTGGCACCCCACCCCTCACCCCTAATACCTGGTACTAGACGGTCACACATCAGTGAGTGGTTATATCCCATCTGCTGGAAGGAGATGGCTGCTCTGTGGGAGGGAGGGATGGCAGAGCGGACCTGTGCGGGGATCCGTTTCTGTCATCCAGCATGGTGCATGCTGATCTGTGGGATGAAGGGCGAGTCTAGGTGTGCACAGAGTTGGTATGGTTTTCTGAGAAGTTCCTTGTGCCCATGTGCTAGCAGAGGCTTGCTCTTGGCTGAGCCCCATCCCTGAGTAAGTAGTCTAGGCCAGCCCATCTAGGTCACACTGCCCCTTTCGTGGTTCAGAGCTGCCCCCTCTAAATATAGTCCAGGCAAAGTGAGCTCAGGCCTATTTTAAGGCCAGGTTGGGAGACAGCCAGGCCTCTCCCAGAATCTGAAAGGAGCCACTGCTGCCTTTGTCAAGTTCTGCCACTGGGCACTCTCATTGGGCCCTGACTACCCACCAACTGCCATGCCTGAGGAGATCCAGGAAGGTAGGAGAGGGTGGCCCCTGGGGACTAGGGCTCTAGTTCTGTGACTCACGGAGAGACCTGGCTTCATGGGGTGACCTCTCAGTCTTTTCGTACTCCACTCCTAGGGACCTACCCCTCTGCATGGAGAACTTAGAACTCCTCCCCACCGAAGGTCCTGCCTCAGGGAGGGATTCAAAGCGCTCCACTTAGGAATGGGTCAGTCAGGCTGTGCCCAAGTGTGTGTGGGCATCTGGGGAGCTCCCGAGCGGCTCAGGTTCAGCTCTTCCTTCAGCAAAGGAGTCAGGATTGGGGTGAAGACTGGTTCCTGGGAGCATTTGGTTACCCAGGAGATTATGAAGTAGACAAGCCTGCCCTGGGTGTCTCAGCCTGGTCGAGACTGATGCTTAGCTAGTCAAGTGCCTTTACCTGCAGAGCCATCCTGTCCCACCTCAATATTTTATACTGCAGAGAAATGGCCTGCCCTCTACTAAGGAATGGTGTTTACCTTTTTGGGGGGAAAGGGGGAGACTTAACTGTAACATCTACCATGTGTCTTTTTCTGTAGCAAATAAAACATGTTGAAATATAAAGTATGGGGGAAGGGCAGTGAGGAGCAGAGGGGATTTAATGTGACCTGCAGTCTGTACCACCCAGGCTGAAGGGCTGACAGCCTCTGTTTGTTTGAATTGCTTGTGAACATAGCAAGGGGCAGCTTCAAGCATGCCATAAAGGCTGAGCTACTGTCTGGAGTCGGGAGGACCCAAAGCCATCCTTACCCAGGGCTCTGCTACATTGTTACCTGGGTTCCCAGCAGGCATCAGGAGCTCCTGTGGAGTTGGAGCAAAACACAACCAAACATCATCCAATAAAACACCTAGGCAGTGCACACTCAGGAGGCAGAGGCAGGAAGATCTCTGTGAGTTCAAGGCCAGCCTGGTTTGTATTCTGAATTCTAGGCAGCCAGGTCTACATAGTGAGTCCCTGTTTCAAAAATAAATATCCAGGGCTGGAGAGATGGCTCAGTGGTTAAGAGCATTGACTGCTCTTCCAGAGGTCTTGAGTTCAATTCCCAGTAACCACATGTTGGCTCACAACCATCTGTAATGGGATCTAATGCCCTCTTCTGGTGTTCCTGAAGATGGCTACATTGTACTCATAAATAAAAAATAAATCTTTAGCCGGGGCCCCAGCACTTGGGAGGCAGAGGCAAGCGGATTTCTGAGTTCGAGGCCAGGCTGGTGAGTTCCAGGACAGCCAGGACTACACAGAGAAACCCTGTCTCAAGAAACAAAACAAAACAAACAAACAAAAACAACAAAAAAACTTTTTTTTTTTTTTTTTTTTTTTTTTGGTTTTTCGAGACAGGGTTTCTCTGTGTGCTCCGGCTGTCCTGGAACTCACTTGGTAGACCAGGCTGGCCTCGAACTCAAAGAAATCCGCCTGCCTCCGCCTCCCAAGTGCTGGGATTAAAGGCGTGCGCCACCACCGCCCAGCCAAAAAAACTTTTAAAATAAATAAATAAATATCCAGTCAAGTAACACCAGAGAAAGTACAGTTATAGTTATTTAGAAATCAAAAATATAGCCAGGCAGTGGTGGCACACACCTGTAATCCCAGCACTTGGGAGGCAGAGACAGGCAGATTTCTGAGTTTGAGGCCAGCCTGGTCTACAGAGTGAGTTCCAGGACAGCCAGGGCTACACAGAGAAACCCTGTCTCGGGAAAAAAAAAAAAAATCAAAAATATTTTGATAGTAGCTGAAATTCTGAGGCAGAAGGATCACTTGAGTTAGCCAGGTATTCAAAACCAGTCTGGGACTTTTCTGAGACTGTCTTAAACAGGGGAGGTGGGGAGAGGGACGAGATGGCTCAGGGATTAAAAGCACTTGCTGTATAACCAGAAGATCTGAATTCAGATCCCAGTGACCACGTAACAAGCCAGGCGTGGTCTTGTGTGCTGTGTATACTGGGACATGAAGATAGGAAGGTCACTGCAGCTTGCTGGTCGCTACCCTTGTCAAAAACAAACACCCAAACAAGCAAACAGACCATAAAAGCAAACAAAAAACCCTGCTTTCTAGACTCAGAAAGAGTCCTGTCTTAAAGGAATGAGGCAGAGAGTAAGAGATGGGGCACCCAGTCCTCCTCTGCTCTCCACACACATGCAAAGTGTCTAAACACAGGTGGGCATTTGCCACACGCGTGTCACTGACACATAGCAAAGGCGGGTAGAGAGATGTACACCTTTAGTACCAGGAATAGGCTGAGGCCAGAGGATTTGAGTCTAAGCCCATCCTAGCTTAAGCTACGCAGTGAGTTCCAGGTCAGCACAGTGAGACACTATCTCAAAACAAAACAAAATCTGAAATAACTATAACCATAAGGGAAGCATAGTCAGTGACTAAACGGGCAGAAGCTGTGAACGGTAACTACACGCACGTCCGTCCGTCAGGCTTCCTAGGCAGCCATAGCAAACATATGTAACGGTGTGTGCACACAGAGTCTGGGATGGTTCTGTAAAAAGCTTGTCTAGCCGCTGGGTGGTGGTGGCGCACGCCTTTAATCCCAGCACTTGGGAGGTAGAGGCAGGCGGATTTCTGAGTTCGAGGCCAGCCTGGTCTACCGAGTGAGTTCCAGGACAACCGGAGCTACACAGAGAAACCCTGTCTCGAAAAACCAAAAAAAAAAAAAAAAAAAAAAAAAAGCTTGTCTAGCAAGCGCGAAGACCTGAGTTCATTTCTCCAGGGCCATGATGTGTGTGAAGCTGCCCCTCCCATGCCCCGAAGCAAGTTGGCAGTCAGATGTTGTATGTCAGTCTCTATGTCTGGGAGTTGGGCTACAGGTGGGGGGGGGGACGGGGGGGGCACACCCCAGGTCTGGTGAGTGAGGTGGGTGTCACGTTCCAGTGCCAGGTCAGCAAGATCAGCAAGACCTCTGGCTTCCCCGCGCACGCGCGCGCACACACAAATTCTTTCCACAGTGGGAGGCCTAATGGTGACGATGCTGTACTGCCGGGTCTGGACAGGCCTCTTAGAAGACAGTTTTGATAATAGCTTCGGAGAGAAATCTCCATTCCTGGGCCCAGTGATCTCCACTTCTGAGAATTGTCCTCAATAACTTTCGGGAAAGTGGGGAAAACCTACATATTCAATGATGGATGTCCTGGGGGTTAATTTCCACAGAGAATTGGAAACTACCTAAATGCCCAGATAGCCTCAGAGGGAGGCCAGAGGGAGGAACCCTCAAAGTTATGTGAAACTATTAAGAAAAAAGTGGCCTCCTGCGGCACTGTTGAGTGCAGACAGCAGGACTCCCATAAGAGAGGCTGAATCACTGCCTCCTGAGGCAGAACCCAGGCATAAGCAGGCAAAGGGGGAAATGCCCAGCGTGACCATGGGAGCACGTCAAGAGCCCCCATGCACAGACTAAGCCTTTGGAGCCCTGGGCCCGAACTAAGAGTCATTCCTGAAATCGTAGGGAATTTGGAACCAAATGTTACAGGCACTATTCCCGTGTGTCCCAAGTCCCCGCAGCCTGAGTTTACCTACAAAGTAAGGACTTGCTTGCTCCAACTGCCCCCACTGCCCCTGTAGACGCTGTGCTGCCAATGCAGAACCAGAGGAACAGGGGAACACTGGCTCCTAACCACGTGCAGGAGGTGCGTCTGCACCGAGTGGAGTCCATCAGTGACCTACACAGCGGAGGTAAGGGAGTTGGTAACCAGAGAGGGATGGATGCTGTGGGTACCACCTTCCCGACGGACAGACGGACGGACCTGGACCCTTCTCCCCGCAGGCTCGCTACGGCCCGGTCTGGCTGAAGAGGCACAGGCATGGGAGGAGCTTCTGGGTGTCTTACCACCGTCACTGTGCACACAAGCTGGTTGCAGCCCCGTGTGTGGCCGTGGGGGGTTCCTTCTGCTGTTGGCACTGCTGGTGTTCACCTGCCTGGCACTGGCCATTGTGGCTGTCTACCTAAGTGGTAGGGACAGGCAGGACTGGGACCCCAGGGCCACCCCGATGCAGGGCCGTGTGGGGATCCAGGGAGGCACACGGTCTGACGAAGTCCCATGTCTTCCCGTCCCCAGTGCTGCAGAGCGAATCCCTGAGGGCGTTGGCTCACACGCTGCGCACACAAGAGGAGACTCTGCTCAAGCTGCGTCTGGCGAGCCTCAGCCAGCTAAGAAGGCTCAACTCCACTGAGGCTCGGGCACCCAGCTGAGATGCCATCTGTGTGTGAGACTGTGAGGGGGGAAAGGGACTTTTGGCAGGTCTCTGTTCTCCCACTGATGGCCTCACCTACACTATTCCTTGGTGAGATTCCTGTACAAGCCTGATGTAACTCCACAGCTGCCTGTCTCTCTTGACCTCTTCAGGCCAGGCCTGACCAAGCCTTCTGGTGTCAAGGCCCTGCTTTGGATAGCCAAAGGTCAGAGGATGGGGCACCAGTCTTTTCCTGGCACCTCCTGTCAGCACCCTCTGGCCGCCCCCAGATAGGAGGTTCAGAAGTCTAGAAATAGCTGTCCTGGCTAAGCCACCCACTCCGCCAGGCCTCCTAGTGGGGGGTCCAGTCTCAGCTCTCAGACAAAGCTCGGATGAACTGGGGAACTATGTGTCCTGCCATGGAGGACAAAGGTGAAGTAGAGATCTAACTGGGGTGGGAGACGGGAGGGAGGGCAGGCAAGACTCAGGATAAAGGCCACAGGCGAAGGATCATTTAATTCTCTCATCTTTAATAAATCAGCACACACATCCATTCTAGGCAGTTTTGCCATGGTGGCCAGGTGCCAGACCCCCAAAGGAAGCAGCCCCACGGGGCAAGGTCTAAAAAACAAAAGGGACAGTCCTTTCTCACCGCCCGCCCGCCCGTCTGCCCGTCACCTCCAAGACCGGCACACATTTGGTTTCACCTGAGACACGCCAGAAGAGGCCACAGCCACAGGGCCGAGTGCACACACAGAGGGCTTGAGTCTAAGTGCCCTGATCCCTTGACCCTCCCACATTTGTCTATTTTTGGTTTCAACATTAAAAAAATAAAGTGACAATCACTGGCAGGGACCAGTTCTTGCACTGTCTTCTGTTAAAAATATGGCATGGGTATGGGTAGCCTTCTTGTTGGCCAGTCCGAGTCACAAGATATCTGCCCGCTTGTCCCTTGCGCGGCTCCGGGCCTTGGTCCGGGCTTTGAAGGCCGCAGCATTGTACAGGTGCTGTCGAAGAGGCAAAAAGGGAGCACGGTAAACCGAGAAAGCCCACTCACGGCGCTAGGCCTCTGGGTAACAGAAGGCAAGACAAGGGTGCCCAAGAAGCAAACCTTTTCAAACCGTGAAATCTTGCAGGCCTTCAGGGCAGCGGCATCCAGCACCAGCACAGGGCCCAGGCCAAAGATGTCACGGAGAAGTTCATTGTTCTGAAAACAAGGCAATTAGCTAAGGCAGTCTGGAGCTGTCAGGCTGGGTGGCCCTGCCTGTGTCCCCTCACCTGGAGGTGATAGGGCATGCCGGAGCCCAGCACATCTTTGAAGGCTGTGTAGATACGGTGGCGAGCCCAGCTGTCTATGTAGAGCACTTCCAGTCCAAAGCGGATTGTTTCCTCCTCGCATTCACCGCCCTGGAGAGTAGAGGCTCATGATGGGATTGGCTGCCATGCCTGGGGCGTGCGTGTGCGTGTGTATAGACAGGGTCTATGTAGCCCCAGCTGTCCCAGAATTTACCAGCATGCCCCTGCCTCCTAAGTGCTGGGATTTCAGGTGTGGGCCACCATGCCTAACCCTTGGGGACACATTTTTAAGGGACATTCGTGTCCTCACACACACCTCAACAAAGTGCAGCACAGCGCGGAAAATGGAGCGCTGGCGCCGACGGTCAATCTTGGCACGGTACTTATTGCTGTCGGTGGCTAGGGTACGCAGAGATCCACAGAGGGCCTCCAGGTCCTCATAGACGAAGTCCTCCTGTGTGGGAGCAACGGAGGTACTGGGTGGAAGCTTGAGTCCTTCTGGAACTGAGCGAGGTGCTCCCCGAAGCCTTCCTTCCACTCACTGCTCTCCTCCTCTCTCAACCCCTCCTCGGCCTCTCCCCAGCAGGTCACCTCCACTCAGAGTCCCCACCTGAGGGACTAGCATGTAAGAGTTGGGGCCACCTCCCTGCAAAATGACCCAAGGCTGCTGGGTTTTGTTTGTTTGTGGCATGCTTTGCAGACAGCCTGGGCTGGTCAGTGGTGCCAGCGGGCTCTTCCTATTGTCCCTCGCACCTCAAGGTCCCGGGCAAGCTCAAAGAGCAGGGCGATGGCTTCACCAGCAGCGATCCGCAGGTTCACACTTTCACTGGACAAGAGCTGGGGCAGCCGGGGCAGCTGCCTACAGAAAGGGCAAGCTAAGCTCCGAGGACGGGTTGAGGGCCCCTTCACAAACTCCCCCTGACCCCCAGAAGGTGGCAGCCCCTACCTGTCAAGGATATGGTTGATGTGGGTACTAGGACAGATGGTAAGCAGCAATGCCCAGGCCTGCAGGGCAGCACAGAGCAGGCCATGTAGGCTGGCAGGAACCAGAGAAGCAGCAGAGCCACTAGTGCCACAGGCCCAGCTGAAAACACCTTCCAAGCAGGCCAAGCAAGAGACCAGGTCCTAGGAGCACAGGGAGACAGAGACAGGCGTGGCTCACGGACAGAGCCACTGAGCCAAGCTGCTCTCCCACTTGTGTCCAAAGTCCACTTACCTGGACATCGGTGGCAGCCACGTAGCAGCCCAAGCCAAGAGCAGAAGCACACTGTTGGAAAGAGGACAAGGCTAGGCCACCGTAGGTCAACATCAGGGACATCCTATGAGCAGAGAATCTGAAGACAGGTAGGACCCGACCCCCTGCTTGGGGACCAGGGACCGATGGGCATGGCAGTACTCACATGGAGCCGGGCAGTGGGGCTTGCCGTACTGTCACTGAGCACCGAGATCAGCAGGGGCTGCAGGCTATGGAAGAGCTCCTCGCCCTTGGGTCCAGGGCCCAGCTGCACACAGAGCAGGCCTAGCACAGCAGCGGCCAGGGCCTGTTCTTCACCCTTCCCTACAGGATGCTTTCCAGTTAGCGCACGCAGCAAGCATCAACACCTGCCTAGCTAGGGTTCCCCAAGTGCCCAGGACTTGACCTTTCTTAAGGCACTTTTCCAGGGCATCCGCCAGAGTGAGGCTGCGCTCCAGCAAAAAGTCGGGAAGTAGGCGGGAGGCCAGGGCCAGGCGCAGGCTCTCCAGAGCTCCTTGCCGGGTCTTGGCACTGGGAGGTGAAAAAGGGTTCATGTGGGTGACGCCACCCTTGGTTCCACTTGTCATCGGCTGAACGGGGCCCCAAGTGTAGAAGCTGGCCAGCGGCCAGAGGTACCTCTTGTCAGTCAGGGAGTCCACGTCTTCCTTCAGCTGTTCCTCTAGGTGTTCCTGCTGGCTCTGTTCGTCCACAGCTTCCCCACCTGCAAAGCCGGCCGGTCACCACTGGATCCTGCCCTGGTCCAGTGGCGCCCTCACTGAGCCCCGGTCAAACTTCCACCTTCTCTCACCCAGGCAGTCCTCTGCGGCGGTGCTGAGAAGGCTGGGACATTCACTGGTGGTGCTCCGGGCCTCGCTGGCGGCCTCGTCCTCGCTGGAACCAGAGTCGGCTTGAGTACTGCTCCTGGCACCTGGGGGACATAGACTCCCCATCTGACCAGCTTCCCCCTGGTCAAGGGCTGAGGGATGGCTCAAGGAACCTCATGAATGCTAGCCCATCTCAGAGATGAGCAAGCCAAGGCCTGACACCTGGGACTGGAATTAGGAAGCAGGAAAAAGGGAAGAAAGCTTATCTGCTACAGAACACAGGTGCTAGGCCTACCCAGGGACAACGTGGCAGACTCGGTGAGTGTGGACCCCAGGAGGGCACAGCCTTTTTTTTTTCTTTCCCAGATAAGGTTTCTTTGTGTAGTGTTGGCTGGAACTAGCTCAGCGGACCAGGCTGGAATTGAACTCACAGAGATCCACCTGCCTCTGCTTCTCCAGGGCTAGGATTAAAGGCATGTGCTATCACTGCTTGGTGGGCACAGTCTGCTTGAAGGACAGCAGGAACAACATAGTGGCAGAAGGGACTGGGATGAGTCCCAGCGAGGCCTGTGGCCCACTCTAGCTTGCGGTCAAAAGGTAAAAGTAAATGTAAAAGATAATGTAAAGGTTAGGGCTCAGGTTACAGGACTAGACAGTCTCAGGAGTTTAAACTGAGCCAAGGTCTTAGGCTCTCCATCGGGCTACACCACTAGTGCCCCTGCCCCTCCTCATTTTAGCAGAGCTATAGTTTGATCAGTTGCCCAGCCTCTAAAGTATGGACAGCAAAGTACGCGTCTCAGGTGTAGCAGGTAAAGACAAGTAACTAGCAACAGTTCTGCTGCAGGCCGCCACACTCATGGTGCTATCAACTCTGGGAGCAGCAGAGGCCCAAGTCCTAGTGGGTGTTCTGGGCACTCTGTATTTCAAATATATTGTTTTCTGAGCTTCTCAGTCTACTTGGGACCACCAACTTTAGGTATAGGCACAATGGCGCGCCTCTTAGCCTTGGAAGACCAGAAGACCGACCGGTGAGCATTTGAAAGGGTAAACAGGGACTTTCAAAGTGTCCATTAGGGCAGGAACTGACTGTGTGTGAATTCCCTTCAGGGCTGAGAACTGGCTTTGAATAATAGGGTAGCTTCTATGGCCAGGCGCCCTGGACAGGTTCTGACCAGGGTAGGAGTCCTTACATCTTAGGGTCCACTAACATCACCTGCTTGTAGGAAAAAGTTCAGCCTGCACGTTGATTTCCGTTCACCTCTTCTCTTACTATCCTACGTGTCAAAACCACCCAGAGGTTCTCCCTTGCTGCACTGTGTTGTGGTCCCTTTGGCTGCGAGGCCCTTGCGCAACAGACAATCTACACAAGGCTCTTGGCCTCCTCAGGTCCCATCCAGAAGCTCCCCTCACAGGGCCTGCCATGATTCTGGGACCACTCAGTAAATGCTTTCAGTACTAATCCTTGTGGGACTGTCACCACCCTATTAAATGCCTCCAGACCCAAGCCACATTAGGGTGGCAGTCAGGTCAAAAATACGCTCGGCAGGCACTCCTGCACTGCAGTTACTTGTTTACCACAACAGGACATGCTTCTGGTTAAGGCTGATAAGAAGTCTCAAAATGCTTCGGGCTCTTGGATGTCCACCCGGTCTCCAGTCCAATTGATGGGGCCCCAATTCTGCACCTTTCCGATCACACTTCCCCGTTTTACAGAACACACAAGGTCTCTCTGCTAACTTCCTTGTGCAGCCTATTAAATGCACTAGTAATTTGGCCAAAGGGCTGCTTCACGCTTTTTCTTGTGTGGTTGTCTACCCCAGTGGCGATGGGAGAACCTAGGTCCTTAATGCTGGTCAAATCGCCGTTGCGGCGCGGGATTTCGAAAAACAGCTGGCAATGAGCTCAAGTGAGGCGCACACGTGGCCAATGCCAGCTGGGGCACGTGCGAGCCTTAGCAGAGTTCTGGGAAGTCACGCAGGGCTGATCTGGGAAGATTCGTCAAGTTAGAACCCTCAATGACATCGAAGGGGAACCACGGAACACCCCCGCTCACTACTGAACAATTCTGCTGGAGCCCCCGGACTCACCTCCTCCACGGCGCTGACCGCCCTTGCGGAGCGCATTGCCCTTCCGAGCGCGAGGCATTCCTGGAACCGGGATTTGGGGACAGGGTAAGGGGGCGCGGGGTCAGGGACCCGGAGGGCAGGGACTCCAAACCAGCGAAACGCTGGCCCGTGCGCTGAGCTGAGACTGGCGAAGACGACAGGAGCCACACGCCGCGCGCGCCACCATCTTCGTGAGGCGCCCCGCCCTGTCAAATGGGTCGCTGGGAAGGTGAGTTCCCGGCCACCAAGTTCAGATCCACATCCACGCGGTCCAAACTACTATCCCCAGGCCTCAGTGTACACAGATTAGCACCGCCCTAGCTGCGCGCAGTGCACGACGGGACTAGTAGTCCATTCCGGAGACAGATAAGCCGACGCCGCTCCAGCTAAACTATGTACCCACAATGCCCTGCGTACCCACTTCGCCCCTCCTTCCCCTAGCCCGCTCGCGCGGCGTCTGGGTTCACAGTTAACTCGGTCGTTTCCTTCCTCAGTAGAAGCATCTGTAGGCCCTGGTAACGAAGCACCTGCTTTGAGGCGCCAGGGTTTGACGCTAGGTAGAATAGTGCGGACAGACAAGCTTCAAGTAACGAAAGAGTGCCTTTATGAATGAGAATGCAAATAATAGCTTAGCATTTAACAGACCTTAGCTTAATTTTTGGGATGTGTGTGTTGGGAGAAGTGTAGGGGTTGCCTGCCCCTAGGTATTACTTCTGTATAGATATGCTGGGGTATTGGAACAAAGCCCTGGGCTAGTCACCTTAAATGCCTGGAACCGACCCTGAAGCTTCTTTATTGCTTTAAGTCAGATGATCTCAGAGGGCTCTGAGGCTGGTTTTATATTTTTTATTAGGCCCTATCTATTCCTCAGGAAGGTGTGTTAGTGGAAGGGGGATATGTATTTAAAGTTGCATAAGCTAAACAAAGCATAAATTCCTCTAGGGCTGGGGAAGTGGCGAGAGCATCAAGAAGCCAAGGAAGGAACTCCTGACTCTGTTGTTTCCCTGGGCTCAGGGTTTAGGCTCCAGGCAGGTAGGGCCAGCCCAGCCTGAGTAACAGCAGCATCTGAAGGACCCCCAAGATCCAAAACTGTCATCTGGCTGCAGATGTAGAAAGGCTTCCGTTTGTCCTGGGTCTTTCCGGGCACACCTGCCGTGGCCATGACATAGCTGGTGACTGCAGGCCGTAGCAGCCTTGGTCACATTGATCACATAGGGGCCTAAAGTGCCCACCAAGTAGTCATGGAGATGCCAGCACTCTTCCTAGAGAGAGAAAAGATAGGTCAGCGCTCCTATTCTATGACGGCATGGCTTCTCCCCTATCTTGGGGCTCCAGCATGGACATGATGAAGGGGCAATGCTCACCTCAGAGCTAGAGAGACTCAGGTCCCCCCAGAGCACCACTCCAGCTGTCCCCAGTGCCGCACTCACACCAATAGTCTGCGTCAGGTCGTCCTGCAGGCAGAGAGCTATTGAGCCAAAGCTCCACTGGCCAGATTCATGAGGGCCCAACTTGACCATGACACTGTTTGGTTTACTGCTATGCTCCCTTTAACAGAGCCTCTAAGTAATTTCTTAAGTCTTCCATTCAGAGAATAACTGTACTTAGACCAGGTACCACTGAGATCTCCCAGCACACAACCATATCTCCCTACTCCAGGATAGGGTCTTTCTATTGTTTTGATTTTCGAGATAGGGTTTCTCTGAGTAGCCCTAGCTGTAATGGAACTTGCTCTGTAGACCAGGCTGGCCTCAAACTCACAGATATCTGCCTGCCTCTGCCTCTGCCTCCCCAGTACTGGGATTAAAGGTGTGCATGACCATTGTCTGGCCCAGGATAGGGTCTTTTTAAAAACCCTCAGATCAAGCCGGGCGTGGTGGCACATGCCTGTAATCCCAACACTTGGGAGGCAGAGGCAGGCGGATTTCTGAGTTTGAGGCCAGCCTGGTCTACAGAGTTAGTTCCAGGACAGCCAGAACTACACAGAAAAACCCTGTCTCCAAAAAACAAAAACAAAACCCCTCAGACCCTGACTACCTCCAAGTCCCGTTGGAAACGTTCTCTCATCAGACCTTTCTAGGATGGGGCTGTTTCTCTAGGCTCAGACCCACAGACCTCAGCTTCCACTTACCAGAGACAAGAATCTCCCAGAGCTCCTGTGTGTGAGTCGAGCATAAGGCAGAACAGGTAGAGGGTGTGAATGCCCAGTCAGAGCTACACGGAAGGCCTCCTCCAGGCGGTGTCGTACGAAGTCCTGACGGTAGGCAGATGGCAGTCTGGGGGGGAGGTAGATGCTAGGAAAGAGCGCGCTGGAGGCAGCCCAGAGCCAATGCAGCTGGGTGTTTCGGGCGATGATGGCTGTGTGGCACCGGCCTGTGTAGTTGGAAGCTGCATTATGCCAGCCATTGCCACAGGCTGGGTATCGATAAAAGCCCCAGAGCCCACGTGGGCGAAGTGCCTGGCCCAGCCACAGTGTGTACTCCATCAGGGCACGGGCAGCCTGCTCAAAGCCAGTACGGGCTCTGTGGAGCTGTTCCTGAGGGTCCAAGCCAGGGAACATCCGCTGTGCCCAAGCCCAGGAGGCTGCCTGGTAGACTTGTCGACGGGGGCCCCAGTTCCCAGCCCAGAGTGGGTACCATTCTTCCCAGTCCAGCACTGCCAAGCCGGCAAAGCTAGATCGTAGGCTGTGGAGGATCTGGTGGGCAGCTTGTGCCAAGTGGTGGTCTAGGGACACAGCCTGAGGGATTCCCCCATTGTGGACTGTGCCTCTAGGTCCAAAGTAAGGATAAAGACCAAACTGGTTCTTGTAGAAGATGGAGATGTTTTGGCCACGAAAATGCTGGCCCTGGTTGGCTAGGATGCCGAGGGCATCGAGAGGCAGATGCACACCAAAGCGGGCCTTACATCTTGCTGAGGGTACATTCCATAGCACAGAAAAGGGGCGCTCAGAAGCCTGCAGCGAAGCCTGCAGCAAAGCCTGCAGCAAAGCCTGGCCGTGCAGCAAGCACAGGGTGAGCCCCACCACCAGGGTTCGGCCTAGCTGCATGGTCATGCCACAGAGATGGGAACCTGCAGGAAAGAGGGGGATGGGCTGAGTCCATGGCCAAAGACATGCTGCCTTTTGCACAGCAAGAAAAGCCATTAAAGTTTCCCTCCCTAGTTGCTCTCCTCAGGGAATGGGGCAGAGCTTGGGGGGATGGGGGATGGAATATGGCCTCCAAGTATCCCATGGGTCTCCCAAAGCAGCCATACCCTTAGCATCCCGGGCTGCTCCCGTTCAGGGTCGTCCATCTGTTAGGGCACCGTCAAGTTCTCTGAGGCCTCGCAGACTCACGGCTGTCATACATTCCCTTCCTTCCCCTGCCCACGTTGCCTCTGTCTCGGGAGCAGTCAGTTCATGCCTTCTTGCTTCCCCGGCACTCAGGTCTCTCACATCACCACCTCTCAGATCAGGGAACTTCCCCGATCCCTGAGGGAAGTGAAGGTACCTGGGCTGCTGGCAGGGGCCCTGCTACTTTCCTCACCCTGCCCGTCTACAGAGCCCTCATTGCCTGAGTCCACTGCAGGGCCTGACCCAGCGGAAGTGCTCCATGCATGTAACGAGCGAGTGGAAGGGAAAGGGACAGTTCCCCGGAGCCTGGGAGAGGAGGCACAAAAGGCAGATATTACCTCGTCAATGGCTCTCGGGCCAAGTTGGGTAGTAAGGGTCTTGTCACACATAGGGGATCTGAGACTGGGGGTCAACCAATACACCGTCACAGCCATACCTAATGGAAGCCTTTATTCAACCACACTGACGGCTCTGAGCCAAAGCCCCAAAGCCGCCTCCTGGCCCACTGGTACCCAGGAAAGATACACAGGCTAAGGTTGTCCCCAGGGGGTAGCAGGCTGAAGTATGCCTGTGGGCTGAGGCTGGCTCTGTTCTGGGCAATCCAGGGTCCCAGGGAGACAGGGCCATCAGATTTCTTTTTCCATCCAGAATATAGGGCACCCCTTCAGGTCTCGGTATCGTGTCTCTAGCGGGCTTTGAGGAAGGAGCTCTGGTGAAGGAGGCGGTGAGGTGCTCAGAGACCGGGGTAGGGGAGGAGGTGGTGGGAGTCCCTTGGAGCTCCTTGGGACAGTCTGGGCAGCTAGGATAGGCCCCTTGCAGGGTGGCTGGGGGCAGGGTGGCTTAGAGAAGGCACGTAGGACATTGGTGGGCAGCCGACGGTTGGTGAAGACCAGACCCTGCACAGGCTCACCCAGCTGGTAGCCCAGATGGGCGTAGAAGTATAGCTGGTCATGAGTGGTGAGGTGCAGCCGTCGGAAACCCCGGGCTCGGGCAAAGGCCTCCAAGCCCTCCATGAGGCGGCGACCATAGCCACGGCCCCTCAGAGCCCGGGCTACCACCACTGTCTCCACTAAGAGGCTGTGGGGATGGTCCAGTACCCGTGATAAGCGGGCATGGCCCACCACAACAGGGGCTGCTCCGGGTGTGGGCTGAGGGCTCAGCAGCATCAGGCAGAGGGGGAAGGCATCTGAGGACTGGCCCAGGGAGTGGAGACGGGAGGCTCGGCTGCGGGGCCACTGGTCATTGATGAGGTCAGCACAGGCACTCAGGAGCTCGGGTCGGCAGTGCACAGGCTCCAGGGTCAATTCAGCCAGCTTGGGGACTGGGGTCTCCTTTGCCTGGTGTTGAGGATCCAGGGTAAGCTCAGCTGGGCCAGATCTGAGGCTCATCTCTGGGTGGCATGTGGACTCCAGGGTCAGCTCAGCTAGCCCGGGACTCAGCGACAGCTCTGGCTGGCGTGCAGGATCCAAGGTTAGCTTGGTCAGGTTGAGTCTCAGGGCCAACTCTGGCTGGCATGCAGGATCTAGAGTCGGCTCTGCTGGGCTGGCGCTCAGGATCAGCTCCATCCGGTGCACGGGGTCTAAGGTAGGGTCAGCTTGACTGGGCCAGGGCTCAGAGTCAGCTCTTGCCTACAGGTAGGATCCAGGCTCAGCTGTGTCAGGCTGGAAGCCAAGGTCACTTTCTGTTAGGTTTCAGAGGGCTTAGTGCCTGGCTGGAGGGTGAGGCCACAGTCTCCAGGCAGTGGCATCTCCTTAGGTAAGGGATTACCTCCTGTGCATAACAGCCATGCTAGGCTGTGTCAGGAAGACACAGTCGGGGCAGGGAAAGACCTAGGCGTGGAGGGGGCATGCGTCCTGGAACTGGGAGATGGTGGGCTTCACCTTGCCCCACATGCACTTGAAAGCACAGGCAGTCAGGAGGAGACCCAGCCCTACCCTGTGAGAACTCACGGAGACTAGGTGAGTCTCTTGCCCCAACACTGGAGGGCAGCTGGTGGTAATGGGGAGTGCTGAAGGCGGGGCTCGAACCCAGAAGCTCTGGCTACCAATCTCTTATCATTGGCCACACCTCACCATGCCAGGCTAGCTAGCCGAGCCCACTGACTCATCATCTTTGGCTTCTGCTTGGGTTCCCCGCCCCCCACCTCACTTCTCCAGGGTATGCAGCCCGTGTTTGCCTCAAAGGAGTGACCTAAGTGCCTCAGCCTCCTAGTAGCCCATGACTGTGGCTCGCTGGCCTTGGCAGACAGTCAAACCAGACACCATCCCCTCAGCTTGCCCCGACCTGAGCTTTCCCTTTCAGAAGAGCGCTCTCAGGAGTTCCCCCGCCCCTCCTACATGTCAGCTCTCCCCCCAACAACTCTGAGCTTTTTCAGTTATCTGAGCCACATCTGCTGTCAATGGCTCCGGGGACACTCATACCACCCCAAGCAGGCTCAGCTCCCCCTCCCTCTCCTGCCTTCCTTCCTCAGGACACAGAGCCTACGGCCCTCCCCTCCAATCCTGTCCCTTTGGACTTGGACCCACCTGTCCCTACACATGGGACTTTGATGCCACCACAGGGTTTGGCCCATCACACAGAATGTGGCTTTTGCAAGTCGGCTTGCCTCTGGTCTGAGTTTCATAGTCACCCTGATAAGGACCGAGGCTTCCTTCCTAAATCTACAGGTGTCCAACGGCCACTAGTTTGGGGACCCGGACCTCCATGCTGAAACTCTATTGTTTTTTTGTTTTGTTTTGTTTTGAGACAAGAGTTTCACTTGGGAGGCAGAGGCAGGCGGATTTCTGAGTTCGAGGCCAGCCTGGTCTACAGAGTGAGTTCCAGGACAGCCAGGACTACACAGAGAAACCCTGTTTCGAAAAACCAAAAAAAAAAAAAAAAAAAAAAAAGAGTTTCTTTGTGTAACTGACCTGGCTGTCCTGAAACTCACTTGTGGGCCACTCTGGCCTCGAACTCACATCAGAGATCTGCCTGCCTCTGCCTCTATGCCGGGTTTAAAGGTGTGGGCCACAATGCTCCAGCTGTAAGCCTCATTGTTTACCTACCTTATTCAAGGATCTGCTGGCAAGAGGCTCTATGTTGGGGGACTTCGTGCAGTGGGTGGACAGCTGGGTCCCCCTCTTTTACTCATTTACTCTAGCACGTGCCTCCTGACTCCCTTTCCCAATTTTCCCTGAGCCTGAGGACAGCCCACCCACCCCCAAATCCCAAACAGCGGGCTTTAAGCCTCTTACCTGCCTCAGTTGGCTCAGCAGACGCAGCACCCCCTCCCCACTCCCACACCTTCTAAGTAAGGTCTGGCAGGAGGAACCTCAGGGTCCGCCCCTAGCTCAGAGCGCCAGGGTCCCCCGCCCCCCGACAGGTTTAACCCTTTCATTGCTCCACCACTGTAAGTGGAGGGAAGCTCCGGGTCTTCAGGGAGGGTCTGCACCTGCCCCTTGTGGGCCATGGGAGTTGAGGTTCTGAAAGCTTGGTTATGGGTGGGTGTGTCTCAGCAAGCTCTTTGGGAAAGGCGAACACTGGGAAGACTTGAGGAGCGACACAGTAACTTGGGGACCACAGACGCGGGGTGGATAAACGGGCAGCATGTGAGAAGTGAGGGGGATACTGACATGTTAAAGGCGAGTTCCGGGATGGTCCGCGTCCTGCTTGCGCACGGATGGGAAACTCTGTCTCTGGCTCCAACTCCTCGGTCTGCCTACGCAGGTCCCAGCAGTACGAAGGACTCACTGCAGTCTTGGCAGGAGACGGCGCACCTCCTCCTAAGTTCTCAGTGCCCGGAATGTCACTACCTAGACACCCCGCCCCTGGTTCTGAGCGTCACAACAGAACTAGTGTAGGCCCATTCTGTCCCTGGCTTCTTCCCTTCCGGTGGCGACTGGCGACTGGGCCCGTAGTTTCCTTTCGTTGGCTCCGCCTCCTCTTGGCTCTGCCGCGGCTTTCAACAGCTCTCCTGTGTTCCGCTCCGCCTGCACCTTGCCCAGCTCCAGGCTCAAAGAAATGGGAGTTTCGTTTTGTTTCCGCTCTAGTAGCGTCTCCAGGCCTAGTGAGTCGGTAGAAATGGCCTGATCAGGTGGAACTTCCTCCTTATCTTGGGAAGCAGTCGTCTTCAGACAACACAATTGGATAGAAATATAGAGCCGTTCCAGTGCCTTCTGGGTTCTGAGACCTGCCTATTTTAGGAGCTAATTAAACAGCTAAGTAATATAGGGCAGCTTTGTTTGCTGGGCTGAGTAATGCTAGTACTCTGAGCAGATTCAGGGATCCCGTAGAGTGATGCTATTGTTTCCCCAGCCTTCTTGTTGTTTTGTTTTTTGTTTGTTTGTTTGTTTGTTTGTTTTTTCGAGACAGGGTTTTTCTGTGTAGCTCTGGCTGTCCTGGAACTCACTTTGTAGACCAGGTTGGCCTCGAACTCAGAGATCCACCTGCCTCTGCCTCCCAAGTGCTGGGATTAAAGGCGTGCGCCACCACCGCCCGGCCTCCCCAGCCTTCTTAAGGCACCATCAACACACTAGCTGTGCAAGGCTCTATCTTTGAAGCCAGATAGTCTAGATTTCAATACGCATCTCTCCTGGTTGGTTGTTTTGTTTTGTTTTTTGAGACAGTGTAGTCCTGGTTGTCCTGGAGCTCAGTATGTAGACCAGGCTGGCCTTGCCTCCCAAGTGCTGGGATCAAAGGTATGCATCATCATCGCCTGGCTTTGCTTGTCTCTTCTTGCTGGGCAACATTGGACAGAAAGTACTCACCCTCAGTGGCTGGGAATATAGCTTAGAGTTAGAGCACTTACTTGCCTAGTGTGTGTGAGGTCCTAAATTCAATTCCCAGAACAGCAAAAGTAAGTAAATAAGTACTCAGCTTCCCTGCATGTCAATTAGGGCTTGTTTATTAGCACAGGGCTCGGCACAGAGCTGACATATGGCAAGGGCCAGCTTTTTGTTGTTGTTGTTGTTTTGTTTTTGTTTTTGTTTGGTTTGGTTTTTCGAGACAGGGTTTCTCTGTGTAGCCCTGGCTGTCCTGGAACTCACTCTGTAGACCAGGCTGGCCTCGAACTCAGAAATCCGCTTGCCTCTGCCTCCCGAGTGCTGGGATTACAGGCGTGCGCCACCACGCCCGGCTGTAGATGCCAGCTTTTGTGTCTGATGACTCATAGATTCAGGGGAAACTGCCTGTGAGCCTGCTGCTGATTAGCTCCTAACAGGCGCAGAATTGATAGTGCCTGCCCTAAATTCTGATTCCCTGTGTGACTATCCCCGTGACTGTGCCTTGTGGGCATGTGACTGCATTTGAGGAAGTCATAGGTAGGCCCTGGGTATGTCAGGTGTTCAGTGTGTGCAGCTAATTACCACATACCCTGCTTGCCACACCGCTTGCCGCTCCATCCACGGTAGCATCGACACTTGAACCTCATAGCCATCTGCACCCGATCCTTAAGTGAGAGGCTACCCTTGACCCTTGGGGGCCTGCCATCATGTGTTAGCTCGATGGAGAAACTGGCAGGGCTGAGGGTGAGGAGAGCCTCAGGATAACGGGGGTGGCGGGCACAGCGGCCATGGCCGGAACACAGAGCTTTGCTGCACAAAAGCGCCGCGCTGGTCACGTTCACGACGAAGGGCCCAAGTGTGGAATCCACATATGCTTTAACGGCCTGGCAAGATTCCTGAGTGGGAGGAAGAGCGTAAGCAACACCACAGCCATGTGCTTGCCTGGCACTTAGCCAGGACATCCGAGGTAGAGGGGAAGCCCGTCTCCCCTCACCCCTACCCTATTCCCAGGCCTCCACTTACCTTGGTACTTGTGTTTTCTGAGCTGACCCAGAGCACTGCTCCTGCTGCTCCCTGGGCTACGCTCTCCCCCAGGCTGTGCTCCAGTTCCTCCTGGGAAGGAGATGGCATATTTGTATGAGGCCTACTGTCCTTCTTCCCTGTGGGAACTGCTGCGACATCGCTGGATGGGACAAATGAGCTCTAACCTTCCCCTGGGGCCGCTCTAGTGTGAGTGACCAGGGGCAAGCCTGTTGTTCCCTGTTCTGAATCCCTCATGCTTCACACAGAACTTAGCATAAAGTAGATGTTCTCTGAGTGAGGGAGTGAACGGACAAAGCAACTGGAGTATTTAAGTCAGAAATAGAACAATTTGGACGAAGCCCCAAGAACCTCCCCTATTTTCTCCAAAGATAGTAATACCCTGAAGCTAAGTGGAGTCAGCATTTGGACTTATTACCATATTATCTAACTAGGGAGGCTGACAAGGTCACAGAGGACTCACCAGGGGCAGAAGATAACCTGTCCTTTCATAGAAGATCTGGACGTAGGGCATGATGGGCACATGGGGGTCCCTGGAAGCTTTAGCTAGACGGAACGCCTCTTGCACGCGGTGTCGAACATACGCCTGTGACTTCCCTGTGCCCATCAGTGCCTCAGGCAAGTAAATACTGGGGTAAAGGGCATAGCTCTGGTTCCACAGCCACCCTAGCTGGTCATTCTGATCACGGATTCTTTGCGGGCACTGGCCTGTGTAGTTGGGACTTTGGAAGTCATTGTTGTAGCAGTCAGGGAAGCCATAGTAGCCCCAGAGGCCACGAGGACGCAGAACCTGCCCCATTTGGAGGGTGCCTGCCATCCAGGCCTGTGCAGCTTCCTGGAACTGGTTTTGGGCTACTTCCTCCACTAAAGTTTCTGGCCAGTCGGGGTGCTCTGCCCGGACCAGGTCCAAGGAGTGCTGCCGATAAATGTCCTTGCTGTCCCAGTTGAAGGCCCATCGTGGGCGCCACTCCTCCCAGTCAATGACGGCCAGTCCCGAGAAGTCAGGTTCAGGTATGGCAGCCGTGATGTCCTGGAATGTGTGAGCAAGGTGGGTAAGCAGGCTGGCATTCTGGGGCAGACCACCAAATACGGGTTCCCCTGTGGGTGTATAGTAGGGGTAGGTGCCCAACTCCTTGTGGTAGAAAATAGTCATGTTAGAGCCTTGGAAACTCTGATTCTTGTTGGCAACCACGTCGAAGGCGCTGACGTCCACATCCACTCCATAATCCGTCAGGCACTGGTGAGTGTCTCCGTTCCAGACAGTGATGAAAGGCTGGCTGGAGACCACGGAACCTCTGGAGCCTTGGGCCAACTCAAGCAAGGTCAGGAAGAGGGTACAGATGCGAAGCAGAGGGGCCGCAGTGGCAGGGCATGACGGGTCTGGGGACACCTGGCCAAGGGAGGCAGAGTTCAAGGCACATCTCAGACTTTCTGACCGCCACTCGAAGTAGCTGGGTCCAGTCCCCTGATTAACCAGCAAGGTCAGAGAGCTTGGAAATGTGGAGGCTTGGGAAGGAGCATTGCCTTGAAAGGTACAAGAGAATTACCTCTGTGGCCAGGAACCTGCTATCCGCCTCCCCCACCCCCATCCCCACCCCGAGCTTTGCCTTGGCCTGACCTTACCCACTTTCCCTGCAAGGGCCAGAGGAACCATTACATCTATCATCAAAGAGGAGCTCAGAGCTAAGCTCTCAGTGCCAGGCCGACCTGGTGAACAGAGAGGCTATTCCGTTTCTTCCCCCAGAAAAACTGGCAGCCATCAGGAAGACAGATGCTTCAAACCAGCCCAGCCCTGGAAAACCCTGAGCTGCCCATTCATCCCTGCTGACCTCAGGACTGAAGGGCTTCATTCTCCAAACTTTCTGAGCATGCTGTGTAAGCCCAAGCACGGCTTGGCTGGACTCTGTCCCACAAGCTGGTCCTAGTTGCACCAGCTTAGAGAAGCTGCTGCTGCTGCTGCTCGAGAGCTTTTGGAGATAGTTGCCCCACCCAGCCAATAGGCTGGCCTTAGCATGGGGCGGGACTGGGGCTGGACTAGCAAACAGCCCCTCCTACTCAGACAGCACTTGGGGAGGTCTTTGTGTGGTCCTGCAGTGTGGTCCCCGAGGACTGCATGCTTATAGAGTCCTTTCTCCACACCACTGAGACATTTTAGGTTCTAGGCATTTTTGTCTTTGTGGGACCTTCTCCTCATTAAAACAAGTTGGGTTTTGTTTGTTTTTGCCTTAGGCAGGCAAGAAAGGTCAGAGACACATCTTCACACAGTGTACAAAAAACATTACTCCAATCGTTTGTTTTTGCGTGCTTGTTTTGGACTGGGAACAGGATCCAGGATCTAATGCTTGCTAGACAAATGCTCAACCGATGAGCTCTATCCCTAATCCCTTCAAGAAGGCACTTTAAAATATCAGAAGTACCTGTAACTACTAAGTCTGATCACTTGAGTTCAATCCCTGGGAGAGACACGTTACAGCTCTTACGGATGCCACCCAAACTCCACGGCACGCACATGCCCACACGGACATATAAGTAAATGTAAGATGCTACCTTAGGGAAAAACGTGGAGAACAATAGTGGAACACATTGAATTGACCTTTGGCTTTTACTCCATACACATATATGCACGCAAACAACACACACACACACATACACACACACACACACACACACACACAACTACACAAGCCAGATGAATCTTTTGTGGATTTCTAGATAGGACTCTTAAGTCCTGTCTGCGCCTGTTGTGCCTAATGGTTAACCTGTCCCTGATTGTTTCTGGAAGGTTCTGTGTTCATGGAGTTGAGTTGTTATCATCACGCTCTGTATATTCTAGGTCAGTGATTGCGACTTTGTGAAGCTCTAGTTGGTAGCTGGGCTTCTGCCCAATCCTCAGGGGTTTATACGCGCGAGTGTGGGACTCAGTGCCAGGGATCATGTAGGAGACCTTGCTGTTTGGTGATCACGACCCTGGATTTGCATGACCGTGGAAACGAGCAGGGGTGTATTAGTGAGTACACGCATAAGTAACATGTGTGTTCATGCATTGGTGATTTTACTAGTTCACTGAATCACAGGCTGTTTACTGAGATCTGCTGGGTGCTCAGGCCCAGGCTTGCCTGCCAAGGTTGGGAAAGTAGGAAAGGAGAGCCCTGCCCAGGATGAAATGCTGCCAGGGCCTGCACCTGTATCTGATCCTGAATCACTTAACCCCCTTACTCAATGGCCACTGAGCTCTGGCATTCACTGGGGCTACTATGTGGGTGTGGTCTCTGGCAGTGCATGCGCAGTGCCTTTGATCTACTCCACCTTCCTACCCTGACCCCAAGGGTCTTGGGTGTCATGTGACTTCTTCTAATGAAGTGTGAACAAACTTCTGTTCATTCCAGACAGGCTTCTGACAACTGGCGAGAGAAAGGATTCTAAGACTAGCTTAGTGAATCAATGAGGTTTGGGGTGGGGGTGGGGGGCCACATGACAGGAACAGCGTAGGGGGCTGTTACTCAAAGACAGCTGCATCACCACAAGGCCCACCCTAGCGCCAGAACAATTCACAAAAGCTGTAGCCTTGATACAGCTTCCCGACTTGTAGGTAGCGGCTCTCCAGGAATTATTTATTACTTTTTAGTTTTAGAGAGGGGCCTTGTAAATCTTGTACTTTTAAAACAACTTTAGAATATTTCTAATTATATATACACATTTATGTATTATATTTATGTATATATTATTAAAATATATACATCATATGTATTTTAATGGCCAAGGGAATTTAGCCGCTCTTCCAAAGGACTGAAGTTCAGTTCTCAGCACCCATGCCAAGTGACTTATAACTTGTTCCAGAGGCGTTGACATCCTCTTCTGGCAGAGGTGATATATATTCACAGATTCATACAAACAGGTCAGCAGAAGGCCTGAGAGAGCCAGTTCTCTCCTGTCACTCGGATTCTGGGCACTGAGCTTAGGTCAATTGTTACATGCCTTTATTCCCTGAGCCCTTTCACTCACCAGATCATTAACTTCCTGAACTTCCGGGGCACTGGTAGTGTCCTTACCTTTCTGAGGAGTTTGTTTGTTTGAGACAGGGTTTCTCTGTCCTGGAACTCAGGAACCAGGCTGGCCTTAAACTCAAGAGATTCGGCTGCCTCTGCCTTGAGTGCTGGGATCAAAGGCGTGTACCACCGCCGCCACTCTCAATATTACGTGTGTGTCTTGTTCAACCTTCTTGGACGGAATGTTTCAAGTTAGAGGAAGTAGTTATAGAATACCTGGGGCTTCAGGGGAAGAAATGTGAAGTGGGGGACATGATTTGCGGCCAAGAGGGAGTCCACAGATGGACATAGGTCACAGCTTTGTGGGACAGGTTATAGGCATGGAGGAGGTACAGATGTTTCTTGTCCTCCCATGCCCAATCTTGGGCTAACAGTTGTGTGTGTCTCCATATGTGTTGGGAGTCAATGTTCATAGAAGGTTGACAGGAACTATAGACATGGCTGGGTAGAAAAGGCTACAGCAGGGTGAGTCACAGGTATGAGGAAGACAAGAAGTCTCCATAGTCCTGGCCATCCACTGCTAAACTCCATTGCTTTTGGTCTCTCTTCTCCAGATTTTAAATTATTAAGTCTGGTGTGCACAGGCCTGTAATCCCAGTGCGTGGGAGGCAGAGGCAGGTGGATCTCTGAATTCAAGAACAGATTCATCTATGCATAGCGACTAAGCCAACTAGGGCTGTGTAGTGAGACACTTGTCTAAAAGTTTTTGTTAGATTTATTTATTTACTTAGTATTTTTTTCAAGACAGGATTTCTCTGTGTAACAGCCCTGGCTGTCCTGGAACTCACTCTGTAGACCAGGCTAGCCTTGAACTCTGAGATCCACCTGCCTCTGCCTCCCATGTGCTGGGATAGCCTGGCTTTATTTATGTATTTGTATGCATGCACATGGATGTCACAGATATGTATGACAATCAGAGGACACTTCTTTTTTTTTTTTTTTTTTTTTTTTTTTTTTTTCCGAGACAGGGTTTCTCTGTGTAGCCCTGGCTGTCCTGGAACTCACTCTGTAGACCAGGTTGGCCTTGAATTCAGAAATCCACCTGCCTCTGCCTCCCAAGTGCTGGGATTAAAGGCGTGTGCCACCACAGCCCGGCCAGAGGACACTTCTAGGGAGTCAGTTTTGTTCCCCGGATTACACTCAGGTCACCAGGCATGATAGCAATGCCTTTTACCCATTCTTCCTGGCTCCTTCCTTTTTTAAGACAGGGACTCATATAGCTCAGGCTGGTCTTCTGGCCAAGGCTGGGTTTGAATTCCTGACCTTCCTGCCTCTCCTCCTAAGTCACAGGGATTACAACAGGCACACACTCCACGGTTGTTGGCTGCCTTCACTTTCTGGTTCTGACGAATGAACTCAGGACCCAGTGCAGAGCCACTAAGTTTCCTGAGGGCAGGGCTGAGGGAGCGAGTCACACTGACACTCTTCTTCTGAGGGAAAGAATGATGGTGGTACCACCTGTCAGAGGCAGGCCCAATAAAGCGGCTCAGAGCTGCTCCAACTACCCTGGCTACCATTTCTCCCCTCTGGAATGCACCATTAATTTGTTCCATGGGCAGGAGAGAGTGTGTGTGTGTATACATATGTGTATATCTGTGTACACACACACACACACACACACACACACACACACACACACACGCTCTGGCTCTATGGCTGACCTCTGAGGATGACCCAGCTCCTCAGATTTGGATAGTTCCCAACAGCACCACCTCACACCCACACAGTGACAGACTGAAGCTCAAGATTGACATCTCAGTCCCCTGCCAGCCTCCTTACCTGCCAGCCCCAAGGGAAGGGTGTGCCCGGTCGGAGGGAGGGGCGAGTCCACCGCCCTTGGGAGCAGGGAACAGAAATGCTCTACTATAGAACATCAGGGACGATCATGTCCCCTTCCTGTGTGTGTGGCCCGCTGGGGTCCTGGGGCAGGCAGCAGACACACAGCTAGCTCTGTCAGTCACAGTGACGGGCCCCACTCTATTTCCATCAAGATAAAGTGGAGTTGGTGTTGGGGGAGAGTGTGAATCCTCCTCTAGTGAGCCCTGCCCCACACAACTGCAAACTCGTAGCTCCTTTTCCCTAGGCCCCAGTGAGAAGTCTCAGGACACCGATTCAAAGAGCTGAGCTCCGCCTCCTGGACAGCCCTGAACTCTCACACACATCGACCCTGAAGCAGAAAAACAAAAACAAAACCCAAGAAGCACAGGAGTTGTTTTATATTTAATTTACAAAAGAGACCCCAAAATTATAAACTATCCAGAAGCAGGGAGCAGAGTCAGGCCTCCCCTGGCCTAGCTGTATTCTCCATCTTCTCTGGCAAGATGAGGGCATCTCAGGGGATGCTTCTGTCCCCCTTAGAACAGGGGGGTGACAGATGGTATGGATGCTCTGCGAGGCATCCTGGGGGCACTGCCCACTCCAGACTCGTTTGTCTACCCCTTAGCAGGCTCCTCCTGCCGAGGAGATCCTTGCACCAGAGGTCAGCTGGACTGATATCCAGGGGGGAGATCCCTTACAAGGTCCAGGTGAGAGTGACAGCTACCAGACCCAGCAGACTGGTGAGGTGGGACCCAGCCCAGGCTCTACCGGCATTCCCAGTCGCCCGCTTATAGTTCCGCTGGCACTGCTCGCCATCCCAGCCCAGATAGCACTGGCAGCGAAAGTGCGTCTGCAGGTAGTTGAGGTCGGCTTCGCTGAGTTCCCCCTCAGGTCGAAGCTGGGGTTCGCTGGGTGTACGGCCAGGTACTAGGCGGAAGCTGCTGGCACTGAGGTGCAGGAAGGTATTGGCGCTGGGGTTGCGGCGCACACAGCGCCCGTGGCCATGGCACTGGGTCCAACTGCAGTACTGGGTGGCCCAGGACACATTGACTATGTAGGGAACCAGCAGCTGCGTTAGGTAATTCTTGAGGTACTGGCAGGTCTCCTGGGGGAAGAGGCCAAGGTTAACAGTGAGCATCTGAGGTTAGCTGCCTTTGCCCCAAGCCCTGGGAGAAGCTGTCTACACTGTGGTGACAGCACCTCTTTCTTCTGGTAGTGGGGGAGTTTGAACTCCAGACTAGGCAAGTACTGTGCTGAGGCGCATCCCCGGCACATTTATCTGTATACGCATGTAGACACATACACAGTTCCTGAGCCTTTAGAGTCAGTCTCCTGTCCCTAGAGAGAAGCGGGGCTGAGACTGACTGGAGCCCAGCTGACTGGATGAGGAAGGGTGGAACTCCAGCTATTGAAGACAGCATTTCCTCTTCCTGGGAACAGGGTGGGGGTGCCCTCCTTTTCTCTTGGGTCCAGGGACAAAGCCTCTCTGCTTCGGAGGGAAGCTACACTCAAGTCTGTACACCCAGGTGAGGGCGGAAGCCAGGGCATACGCTCCCTGGCGGCTCTGGCAGGCCAGGTGGGTCTCCCTTACCATACTTGAAGCATCTTCTGAGTCGCCCCAGAAGATGACGCCAGCTGAGCCCAGGGCGGCACTCTCACCGATGGTAGAGATGAGATCCATCTGTGTGGGAAGGAAGGGATGATTACTGAGGAAGACCTGACACCAGACAGTATCACAGGGCACTCAGAACAGACCTGCTCTAACCTGCTGGCCTCAGGAGAGCTCTAGGCAGGCAGAGGCTGCTTTGCCCGTTTCTATCCTTCCCTTGGGCCCTTTAGTCTCCAAAGCCAAGAGGCCACTCATGAGCCCACAAGGTCAAGGGTTACACACTCCAAAGACAGGACGACTGGTTTGCTTCTGTGCGCTTTTCCTCGACTTTCTAGAGGCTCTTGGCTAATTCTCAGCATCTGTGGGCCTCAGTCTTATCTACAGAAAGGGGGTGACGTCACCCTTCCACAAGATTAAAAGCAGTGTGGAACGGTACTTTCGGATCCTGATAACACAAGCACGCAGTGGCTCCCGGAGGAAGGAAGAACACGTACCTGGCTAAGTCCTGTGAGTCCTCGGGTGTACGTGGGTCGTGTGAAGACGTACACCGGGAGGGCATGGTTTGGATGGTGGGTGTGAGCCACACGAAGGGCCTCCTGAACACGGAAACTGACAAAGTTGCGGCTGTGTATGGAGGACGCCAGGGTCTCGTCCAGGTACACCGAGGGAAAGAGAGCCGTGCTCTCGGCCCAGAGCCAGGCCAGCTGGTCGTTTCGTGCCACCTCCACATCGGGACAGCGGCCTGTGTAGCTCTCCCAGTTCTGGACGTAATCATGATTGTAGCAGTCAGGAAAGAGGTAGAAGCCCCACAGGTGCTGAGGCCTGACTGCCTTGACGTAACGGAGCGTGTTCAACATGAACTGCCGAGCGGCAAACTCAAACTCGTACTGCGCCTGCTTCACTATTCGGTCTGTCGGCCAGTCAGGGTGTCGACTGGCCACCAGCTGGCGCGAAGACTGTCGGTACACATCTTTCTCCTGCCAGTTTCGAACCCATACAGGCCGCCATTCCTCCCAGTCAATGACCGCCAGCCCCCCAGGCTCCTGGGTCTGAATGTAGCGCTCCACAGATTCCTTCAGCATGGGCAGATGTGCACAGAGGCTACCGTTCTGAGGCACGCCGCCATGCACAGACATCCCAGCTGCATCAAAACGCGGATACAGGCCTAGACGGTCGTAGTAGAAGGTGGTGATGTTCTGGTTGAAAAAACCCTCATTAGGTGTAGCCTCCACATCGAAGGCCCTAAGGTCCAGTGGCACTTTGTGGCGCGGGGCACATTCCTGTGTGGGCACATTCCATGCTACCACAAAGGGTCGGCCGGTGAAGATGGGCGGCGCTGTGGGCTTAAGCTCCAAGGCCCATGCTACCTCCAGCACCAGGGCCAGTGTGATGATGGGACCCAGTCCTGCCCGCATGCTGGGGGCTACAGGAAGTGTCACCTGCCTGGTAGCAGCTCAGGAACTGAAGAAAAGTATGGGAGAGAGCAAATCAGTCTATAGAGTTCTAGAGATGTGTACGCACCTTAATTCCACGTAAACTCCCCGAACCCAAACTGTGCGGCACACCACGTCCTGCTCAGACTGCCAAGGCTTGAGAGAGAGCAGGATGCTGACGGGTAGGCAAGAGACCTTAGGGACTCTACCAAAACCACAAGAGTTCTTTCTAGAGCAAGGATCTGCCTGTGGTTTGGGCAATCTCCCTTAGGTTTGTGTCCCTTCTGAAAAAGGGACAGATTAGGCTACTGCCTCAACTGCTGGAGTCATTTACATGCCTGTATACCATACAGTAAATGGTTTTGGAACACCCTGAACCCAAACCACCCTGTATCACCCCATGTCCCCCACCCCCATTACGAACTCAGAATTGATTCTGAGAAGGGACAGCATTTGCCCACAACACACACAGAAGCTGGGAAGCTGTTAGGAACACTGCAGAGGAACTAGTTATCTGTGCAATGTACGCCAAGCATAAGAGTGAGAACGTCAGGGCTTAGTCTCGGGCACCGACACACTCTTAGGCTAGGAGGAGGCGCCCCGGGGACAAAGGGACAGCGGACTTCCCACCGTGGTGCTCGCCGACCTGCCCTTCCCACCATAGCCACCAAGAATCTGTGCGAGCACTCGCGACCAGCCCACACCCTCACCTCCCAGCACAAGGGGTCCGGGGTAGAGAGTATTCCACTCCGGTCTTTGTGCGGGACCCCGCCCCCGCCCCGCACGTGGGGCCAGAGTTCAGCCGGGTGGGGGTGGGGTTCCTGGGTCACTTATGAGGACGCCCCTAGAGATTCAGAGCTCAGCTCACAGGGAGAGAGTCACCAGGCTTGCCACGCCCGCCCTCACCTCGCACCAGGCGCCACCAGGACCCACGCCAGGGCCGCCGCCATCCCGGTACCAGCCAAGCCCGCTCCGGCCCTTCGCCCAAGCACTGCCCCAGCTCGAGCCTCTGTTGGCTCCGCCCCGGGGCCCCGCCGGCCCTTTAAGAATCCTGCCTCGGAGGTGGGTGGATGGCAGGATTTGCAGCCTCGCAGGGAGGGTGTGTTCGCCTTCCTTTTGCCAGTGCTGCGTTTCGAGTTCGAGGACCCTTAGATCTTCTGCAGAGGAACACAGTCACCTATCTGAGATTTAATACCTCCTGGAATGGGGATTCCCGCTGGTCTTAGCCACGAGCGCTAACCAGCCTGAGACATTACCCCCACAATCCGTCGTCAGTGGAACAATCCATTCTTTGCAGCTGGCCCCTTAAAGGGATAGAACTTTGGATGGGGCGGGCGCGCGGAATGAGTGTGTGGTGGTAATGGCATTTGGAATAAAGGCAGAAGCCTTGACTGGGGGGTAGCTGCGGATTCAATCCCACCTGTCTGAATATGGACTCTAGCAATGTGGGCCCTTTGTCTAGTGTACGGGATTTCGACCGGAGTGCATCCAGAACCTCTTGGAACATTAATGACCCGCCTTCTCTGAGCCCAGGTTCCCTCCGCTAGTCTGTCTGCGGTCAGAGGGAAGCCCCGCCCCCTGCCCGTCTAGAGGAGGGGGCCTCGTACGGCCTCCGCGGAGGTTGTCCGGGTAATCAGGGGGGTGGGTCGCTGCCTTGCCAAAGGGATTGAAGTTCAGTCCGGCCGAAGGGGAAAGTGGTCTAGCCACTTTCACCGGATCCACGCCAGGGCTTGCCAATCCACTGGATTCTCCCCGTCAGTCTCTGCGACGAGGCGAAGGTGGGATGGATGTCCACAGGGGGACACACTCAACTTTAATAAAGTGCAATTCGCAGAAGTTTCGGGCCAGACTTCATGGAAAGTAGGCCTCAGTGTTCTCCCTAGTACTCCATATTCGAAACCTTTCTGCCTTGCAATTCCCTTCCGGTGGGGGCCAGGCTTAGAGCTGTCCCCTCGCCTCTTAGATCTGCTCTTCAACGCACGACTCAATTCTCCAAAAGCCCCGCTCTAGCCCCTTCCCCTCCCGCAAGCCTGGAAGCTACGGAGCACCGCACGAGTGAGCGCATTTTCGCTGGGCAGCTTGGACTAGCTTTATGTGGTCTACTCCGGGCTCACCTGAGTGGGAGTCCGTCCGCCCAGTAGGTCGGCGGCCTCCCTCCTTTCTGAGAAAAGCCTCTCCAGCCAGGTTCCTTGCGCCAGCTGCTGCCCTCTGGGCAGTCTGCTGGGGATTTGATAAACCCCATTCCTTCCCACCCATTCCCGCCTCCCATCCCTGCCCTTTCTCCTCACTTCCTGCTGCCCTCTGGGCGGAAAGGGCCAGGAACAGAGTGTGGGGGGTGGGGTGGGGGTGACAGGAGAGCCCTTGACCCCGTTTCCCTTGGCGGCTGGCTGCCCTTTGCACCCTTCCTATGAGTAGGATCTGGTCCCCACGAGTTGTGCCAGGTGATAGGAAGGATATGGGCCTAGGAATCAAGGGCTCATCTTCGAGTTTTGCGGCAAGCGCAAATCCAATAGGGTGTGAGGGGGCCCAAGGGACGGCTGTATTCATGGGGAGTCACATAATTTGCTAGGTGGTTGAGCTAAAGGTCCCCTAGAGCAGGTGCCAAAGAAGAAACCATCCTGCAGGAGGGGAAAACGGGTGGGGTGGGGGTGGTGGGTTCTTCCAGTAGCTGAGTCAATTTTTCTCCACTGAGAGCGGAAGTATCCCAAGTGTGACAAAGACAATGTGACAATGTGCTGATGTCTGTGACTGTGTGATATGGAGTGGGGGGAGAATGTGTCCCTGTGGGAGAGGAAGCTCATAATAGGAATTCCTGGAAGACCTCTTTAGGGGTCCGGGCAAATTTGCCTGCTTTCAAACCAACCCAAGGGGCTCGCCTCCCCGGGGCGAGGGATTCCTCTAATAGAAAGCTGTATGGGAACAGGTGGATAGCCTAGGCTATAGGATGGTCCTACCGAGGAACATCCCTGAATCACTGCGTTGGCTTCACCAGGGATAAAAGTCTAGGAAGCTCCCAGGGTGGGGACTACTGGGAAAACAAAGGCCAGGCGAGCCTGTCCAGGGCAGGGACACTTCCTTAGGCTGCCAGCAGGAAGGAAGTGAGCCCAGCCCAGCCGGATGGAGTGGGGAAATGCTGCCCTGACTCTTCTATTGTTCATAGCTTTGGGGTTAGCTAGGTAGGTCCAGAACAGGGAGTTCCCCAGCAGGAGGCAGGATGGCGTTGGTGAGATAGGACACTGCCTGATACGGGGAGCCTTGGCTCCTGGACAGGAGGCCCTGAACGGGGGCCTAACTCCTGGCCTATCACAGGGGAAGGCAGTGGGTCTACAGAACTGCAAATCTATGCTGAACAGGATAATCCTACTCAAGACTTGACAAGTTCTAGCTTTGAGCAACTTGAAGGCCAACTGGCCCAGTCCCTGGGTTGGTGAATTAATTCCTCCTTCCTAATTTTTTGTTTGTTTTTGTTTTTTGTTTTTTGAACTTCTTGAGTTTATTATGGCCAAAGGCTAGGCGAGCAGAGAACCTGTTCCTAGCAGACCTTGAGAAATATAGGCAGAAATGTCCATTGGCAGCAGAGGGCTGAGGAGGTGTGGGACAGAGCCTTGCAAAAGCTGCTGCAACGGAGGCCTGAGCTCTCCCTTCTGATGGATGACGGGGAAGTCAGGTGAGTGTGGACTTTAGAGCCTGGAAAGAAGCCAAGGCCATGGTGGGAAGTGTCTGTTGTTCAAGTATAGCTGGGCCTTTGGGATCCATGGGGCTTAGGCTGTAACCTCACTTCAGATAATCTGGTACTGTTGGGACCAAAACCATTCCAAACTAAGTGTGGCTACACTCACCCCTTAGGCAAGGCAGCTAGCTAGGGCGATCTCCACAGGGATCCCATGACCTTCTGTTTCCAGATTCCCAAATAGAACAGGCAGGTGAGTGGCCCCCTGCGTCTTGAGAGGGCTGGAGATGGTGTGTGAACACCGCCACCTGTTGGCCAGGGCTGGTATTGCTACAGGCAATGTTCAGACGCGCTGGCTTCTGGCGAGGGTTTGCTAGCTTTTACCTGATAGCCCAAGTGGCAGTCTAGAAACTGGACGTAAAAGCCTCACTGGAAGCCACTCTCATGTGCAGGGTCTACAAATAATTTTTATTGAAATTGAACAAATAACACAACAGTCTTCCTATGCTGGGGATCACTCTCCCCCAGCCATTTCCCACACTCTAGAAGCACAGAGCTTCCACAAATAATCATTTTTTTAAAGTCATCTCTGTATAGAAATCAGACTCTGCCCCAGCATTATCATAGTCTAGACTATTTACAAACCTTCACATTTTAATTACACCTTTTATGTACTTCCCCCTCCTTTCTATCCTTTCCAAGGAGCTCCAGTACTTTCCCTTAACAGACCCTGAAGGGGTAAAGATACTGTAGGAGAAGGGGGGGGATGGCTCCTCATAGCTACTGGCACCAGCCCCAGCTGTTTCTTACCACTAGGTGGCAGCCCGCCTCTCCCCTACAACTGGGGATTTGTGGGACTGGTGCAAAGACACGGAGCTGCATATGTGGCTGGGGTGTCCCCACAGGCACAGGCATCCGTAGCCTGTCCTGGCCCCGGCCGGAACCCTCTCAACTTGAGGGCAACTGGTTGAAATCGAGAGAGATCAGTCCAGCCCTGGGCGAGAGGAGAAGCCCCCACACTGGTCCCGTTCTTATTTAACAGCCAGCAAAGTGTCCAGCTTGGAGTGGGAGCTCGTGGCGGGCAGGCAGGAAGGATGAGGCTGGCACATCTCTCCAGTCTGTCCCATACAGGAGGAATCGAGGTAGCAAACGGCTGAAATGCTCTGACTAGGGGTAAGGGGAGTGAGGGGAAGGAAGTTCCCACTTGGGTAGAGCCCCTGCAGCCCAGGGGCCGGAAGAAGGCAGACTCTGCTTGTAAAGTGCTGTAGCTTCTAGGAAGGCCGGGCCCTAGGCAAGCCAGGAAGGAAGCAGGTCAGGCAAGTAACTAGGAACCAGGCATTCCTGACCGGCACGTGTCCGTGTCCTGCCATGCTCACTGCAGAAGTGGCTGGGGGAGATGGGCTGGTAATTGTCATTAGCCCTCACCAGCCACCAACCACTTATTGTCCAGACATAAACCAATACCAGTTAACACCGAGGGACCGCCCCTCTTACAACTGAAGGTTCTGGGCCAATGGAGTTTAATTTATTCAGGGTTGTGGCACCAGCCTGGACTCCTGAATGGAAGCTACACCTTGATCCTGGGAGTTTCTTGCTGGGGCAGTAGGCGCGTGTGTCTGCCATGCCACAGGCTCATACTTCATAGAGGATCACAGGGAAATCCACGTGGATTCGGGGGGGATCCAGCTTCACCATGCCCTGCCGTGGAAACACAGGCTAGTGAAGGTCAGCTCTGGGCCTCTGTGCTAAGAGCCTGTTATCCCCAGCTCTTCCCTCAGGGAGCCCCGTCTGTATCCACACCGCCATCCCGACGCAGGGTCTATGACTGTTCACTGCTCAGCCCCCTCACCTGAGGAATCAGATTCTTATGCACCCGCCTCAGCTTGGCTCGCTTCTGCCCATTCTTGGTGACGATTGTCTCCTCATAGAATTCGTGAGCCAGATCTCCGTCTTCATCATAGAACATGGAGCTGTGTAGAGAACAGAACAGGCTGGGTTGAAGCCTCACACCCGGTCCCCGGCGAACGCCACAGACCACAGGGAAGTGTGCTGAACCCCGAGAGAGGAGGCGCAGTGGTAATCTCCGTGGAAGAACGGTATGCCTCAAGAACTTTGCTTGGTGCTTGGAGGGAAGCAGGCAGTCTGGCAATGCCACGGTTGCCCCGTCATACCAACAGGACGTCATATCAGAGCACCCTGTCTAGGCAGCTAAAGCTAGTACTCATCACTGCTCTGTTCCACAAAGGTCATGGTTCTAGTAGCAGGCCCTTCCACCTAGGGCTTATGAAGTGGGCGGGGTAGTGGCCCCGGGCATACTGGTCTCACTTCTAAAGACACTGCTGGTCCAGAGCCAAAGACCAAGATCGAGGATGTCTGAGCCAGGAAGGCTGCACTCCAAGGCATTCCCAAGTGGCTGGTACTGTCTAATCGACAATGTTGGGTTTCTCTGGTATTTACGGTCAAATTTCCATCACAGGGAGTGCCAGTCCCTAGGAGCCCACTAGGTCCAGGCCATTTTGTGTGAGCACCTGGGAAAAAAGAGGGTTTGGTTAGTGCTCCGGATCGAGAGAGCCCGGCTGGCTGAGGGCTCTTCTTGTTGTTCTTGTTGTGGCCCCACCTTCTACACTGAAGCCTATTTCTGCTTTTCCAGACACTATTCTCCGAGGTCCAACTTCACAGTAAGGAAGGCAAGACACCTAAACAGAAGGTCATTTTCCCTTCGATTCTTCTAAGGCTTAGAAGAACAGAGGGGACATAAATGCTTTTAATTTGCAGTCTGAGCTGGATGAAACGAAGGTCTTAAGACTCTCAGAGGCTGCTTTAACTGTATTTATGGACAGCTTCTCCCTAAGAGAAAAACCTTAGCCAATTCTCTCAAAAGACCATCTGGGCGGTCAAGAGCTGAATGCCGCTTGGTTTTCCCTTCTCCTTGCTTTTGACTGGGACCCAAATTATGACAGCCGTCTGATTCAAATGGAGGGGGGCGTTCCTCATTCCCGGATGTCCTCCCAAAGGCTGATACCCATGCCCTTACCCGCGGCGCGTGAATACGAAGGGAGGCACTGCTCGGGCTCGAGACCGCACCAAAGACTGCTCCGAGCCTGCCGCCTCTGGGCCGCCGCCCCCCGTGCTGGAGGCAAAGGGCCAGAGGCCCCGAGCTTTGGAGCCGCTGGCGCCCATGTCAGCGCCGCCGGCGCATGGCGGACCCAGCGGCCGCTCTGCCCTCACAGCGCGGCGGGCGCGACCATGCCCTGCCCCAGCTTCCACTCGCAGGTGCCGCCGCCGCCGCCGCCGCCTTCCGCAGGCTCTGCTGTCTCCACGGAAACCTCACTTCCGCTTCCGCACGTCCTGCACGGTGCCTCCTCTGAGTGGCTAAAGGGCTCGTCAGTCTGGGGTGTAGAACCAATGGCCACTCTCAGAGGCTGACCACCCCAGGATGCGCTGCCTCCAGGTCCCAGAAGCCTACGGGTCCCAAGGGTCAGCTGGGACAGCTCCCTCCCAGAAAGGCGGAGGTAATGTGTTGTTGTTGACTTTAAGGTCTGACGGGGTATAATTGTCCCTACGTCCCTGACGCCGCCCCAAACTCGGGCCCAATGGCAAAGTCAATTAGGTCACCCATCCACCCCCAAAGGCTAAGGTACATTTAGCTTGTTTTCACAACTGTGTCTTTGCAATTGTCACATTTGCTCATAAAGAAATTAAAGAACTTGCTAAATGTCTTTGTTATTTATTTTTGAGACAGGGTCTCACTATGTAGCCTTAGCTGGACTGGGACTTGCCACGCATAAATGGCTGGCCTCAAACGCAGATCTACCTGCCTCTGTCTCCTGAATGCTGGGATTATCAAAGGAGGAACTACACAGGGGGCCAAACTTCTTTTTAAAACGTTTTGGTCAATTTCTTACTATATTTGAGATCTGAAGACACCTAAATAAAATGTTGTAACTTCACCAGATAACATACTTCAGGAAAAGAACTGTTAGCAGCTTTACCCTTGTAGCATGTGAAGTGCGGTACCGAGTAGTTACTGGGTGAAGGTGTACTAGCTATGGTTTCTGAGTTGGCCTGTGAGAAAACAGTTCCCTGTGCAGTAACTGTAGCTTATTCTTGTCTCTGCCATGGGAGCCCTCCCTCCGGGTTGAAAGACACCTGAACCCACAGACAGACATTTCCTAGACGTATTGGTCTCACTGTGACCTTGGAAAGGATGTGCTCTAGCTGTGTCAGTCCTTGTTGGCAGTCCCCTCATTAGGTGTTACCCTGACTGGGCCCACATCTACAGAGTCCAAACCCAGAACAATTCTTACATCTTTATTCAGCCAATTCTCTCAGGCATCAGGCTCTGATGATGACTGCCACACCCCCATCCCTTTCCCCACAGGAGGCATTCAGTTGAGGCCACAAAACATGACATACATTCATACACTTCCATCAAAAATATCTGAGGGAGACTCTGGCTTTGGCAAACAGGAGTAGGGTCTGCTCCAGCAAGCTTTCCCTTAGAGGAGGCGCTGACGCCCGCAGTTGTACTGGCCAGCCCTCTCTGGTCCCAGGCTGTGTTTAAGTCAGAAGGCACAGTAATTGCTTGTATTCTGAGCAGCTACCCTTGGCTCTGAGAGGGCTATCCTGAGACCCATTCAGATCCAAGACAACCGTACTCCACAGGTAAGAGCCCTCACCCGTGAAAACATAACCTTGTTCTGTCTGGAGAGTCTCTCGGCTTTCTTCTCACAGCTGCGACCCTGATCAAAGACTGGAGCAGTTCCCCAGAGCATCCTCGGTGCATACGGGCGGGGATGCAAAGCCAGGCCCTGCCGCAGCCACTGGTGGAGGGCCAGCCCCTTTCGGTCTCTGGGCTCCTCCCCGTCAGCAGAGGAGGACCTCCACGCACACGCACTCCTCAGGCCCCACGGGCCCTGTCACACTCACACGGCACGCTCTTTGCACTGCCTGTTCTCCTGTCACCCAGGGAGACCCAAGGTCACCCCAAAGGACAGGCGTGCAGGGCCTCCTGGATCTTCTGGCGACAACGAGAATACTTGTGCAGGATCTGGCGAAGGTGTTCCTCTTCTTCCCGCTGCAGGATGCGTAAGAAATTGTGCAGTTCAGGCATGCTGAAGGCATCCCACTGGAAAGGGCGGGGGAGAGACACATGAGCTACAGCATACATGGAGGGCTAAGTTGGCAGACCCTCCTCAGAGACTGGTCCACGATGGTCCCATGAGCAGGTCTGGGCTCCTGACATTACCTTCCTTTTCATTCCCCTCCTAGTTACATTATTGATTATGTGTATGGGTGTTTTGTTACGTATCATGTGTATGCATGTTAACACATAAGAGGTCAGAAGAAGATATCAGGTCCCCTGGAATACACATGTGAGCTGCCATCTGGGTGCTGGTCCTTGTAAGAGCAACATGTATTCTTAACCATTAAGCCAACTCCTATAAACCTTTGTTTAAAGGTTTTATAATTTATTTATGTACATTGGTGCTCTGACTGCATGTATGTCTGTGTGAGGGTTATCAGATCTCTTGGAACTGGAATTAGACAGTTGTGAGCTGCCATGTGGGTATTGGAAATTGAACCCCAGGTATTGAACCCAGGTCCTTTGGAAGAGCAGCCAGTACTCAACCGCTGAGCCATCTCTCCAGCCCGGCTAAGCCAACTCTTGAAGTCTCCTATGTTTTTGTTTCTTTGAGTCATAGTCTTTCCACATATCAAAGGCTATCCTTTAACTTGCTATGTAGCCCAGGTTAGTCTCAAACTTGTGATTCTCCTGCTTCTGCTTCCTGAATGCTGGGATTACAAGCATTTATCACAATGCGAGGCTGGTGTTAGGCTCCTGACTAAACAGTCTGTGCCCGGATCCTCTTGAGCAGTCGGCATAGAAAACATGTCCTACAAAACAGTCGCCTTGGCATGAAATATCTGTTGTCAGTTGTTAGGTGCACTCTCCCGCATAGTCTCTACCCCCACCCCCATGGGCTATGATTCAAACCTAGGGTTTCATAAATATGAGCAAGTTACCTTTTACTTTTCTTTACCACTAAGCTACACTCCCACACAGCTCTTCCCACCCTATTCTTCTTCTCCTTTCTTGTAGCTGCCGAGCTTTGCCCATGCATCTCTTCTTACCACTGAGCCACAGCTAACCCCTGGGTAAAGGTTTTTTTTGTTTTGTTTTTTTTTGCATTACTGGGAATTACACTGTGCTGTCTAGTTTTCGGTTAACTTGACGCAGCTAACATTAACTGAAAGTAGGTTATCTTAATTGGAAAAAAAGCCTCCATAAGATCTGGCTGTAATTAGTGACTGATAGGGGAGGGCCCCGGCCATTGTGTATGGTGCCACCCTGGGCTGGTGTCGTGGGTTCTATAAGAAAGCAGGCTGAGCAAGTCAGTAGGCAGCATCCACTGTGGCTTCCACTTTAGCTCCTGCCTTCAGGTTCCTGTCCTGTTTGAGTTCCTGTTCTGACTTCCTTCAAAGATGGATTATGATATGGAACTGTAATCCACATAAAGAAACCTTTTCCCCACCATCTTGCTTTGGTCATGGTGTTTCATCAAAGCAATAGAAAACCTAACAGACATGAACCAAGGGCTAAACTTGCTAAGCACTTTACCTCTGAACTATAGCCCCAAGCCTTTTTACTTTTGAGACAGGATCTCATTAAATTAACCTAGCCTGGCCTTAAGTCACTCTGTAGCCCAGGAAGGCTTTGAACTAGTGATCCTCCTGCTTCAGCATTCCAGGTAGTTGAGATTTCAGGCCAGTGTCACTAGGCCTTGCTAGGAAGAGTGTTTTGTTTGTTTTCGCTGTATAGCTCAGTTTGGTCGTGAACTTTAGGCAATCCTCCTGCTTTAGCTTCCCCATTAGATGAGATCACAGGCCTGTGCCCCCTGGTCTAGCTGTAAACCATCTGAATGCTTCAAAGGGCCTTTATGTTTTCCATGGTACACCTGTGAAGCTCTTTTTTTGTTTTGTTTTGTTTTTTTGAGACAGGGTTTCTCTGTGTAGTTCAGGTTGTCCTGGAACTAACTCTGTAGACCAGGCTGGCCTCGAACTCAGAAATACGCCTGCCTCTGCCTCCCAAGTGGCATGCGCCACCACCGCCCAGCCTTCTTTTTTTTTAAGATTTATTTTAGGGGCTCGAAAGATAGTTCAGTGGTTAAAAGCATTGGTTGCTCTTTCAGAGGACCAGAGTTCAATTCCCAGCACCAACATGGTGGGTTCTAGTCATTTGTAACTCTGTCCCAGGGAGCCAACACCTCCTTCTAACTTCTATGGGCACATGTACAAATATTTACATGCAGGCAAAACATTCATAGCAAAGTCTTTTTAAAAAACCTGCTTTGCTGGGCAGTTGGTGGCACACGCCTTTAATCCCAGCACTTGGGAGGCAAAGGCAGGTAGATTTCTGAGTTCTGAGGCCAGCCTGGTCTACAGAGTGAGTTCCAGGATAGCCAGGGCTATACAGAGAAACCCTGTCTCGAATCTCCCCCACTCAAAAAAAAACAAAACAAAACAAAACAAAAAAAACAAACCAAAAACCTGTTTTCTGTGTATAAGTGTTTTGCCCTGGACTTATGGATGGGGATGGTTGTAAGCTTCTACACGGGTCTAAGAACCAAATCCAGGTCCTCTGCATGAATAATAATGTGTTTTTAACCACTGAGCTAGCTATCTTTCCTGCCCTATTGTCCTAGTTTTGTGTGTGTGTCTCTGTATGTGTGTGTGTGAGTGGGGTTACATGAACATAAGTACAGGTGTGTGTGTATGTGTGTGTGTGTGTGTGTGTGTGTGTGTGTGAGAGAGAGAGAGAGAGAGAGAGAGAGAGAGAGAGAGAGAGAGAGAGAGAGAGAGATTACATGCACTTAAGTACAGGCACTCTCTGATGCCAGAAGAGAAAGGCAAATCCTTTGGCGCTGGAGCTGCAGGTGAATGGGAGCCACTTGACACGGGTACCTGAGATAGATTGTGGCTCCTCAGGAAAGCGGCGTGCTCCGGGCCGTGAGGAGCCCCCTGAGCCCACGTATCTGTAGCTCTAACCTTGTCCTGGCTCACCATGAGCCAGTCAAGTGCTCACTTTCAACAGCCAGGAAACCACAAAGCCCTAAGACAAATCTTCCTAGCCTGTGTGTTTTCCTGTTTTGTTTTTTTGTTTTTGTTTTTGTTTTGTTGTAGCCCAGACTGATCTCAAACCCAGCAATCCTCCAGTCTCAGCCTCCCAGGTACAGTGATTATAACGTGAGCACTAAGTTCAGCTTCTTCCTAGTTTCTTGGCTTAGACTTTGACCTTGGCTTCAGAGTCCTGGACGCCTAACCTTCCATTCCAGGACCTGCAGAGTCTTTTTTTTTTTTTTTTTTTTTTTAGATTTATTTATTTATTTATTTATTTATTTATTTATTTAATGTATATGAGAACACCATTGTTCTCTTCAGACACACCAGAAGAGGGCATCAGATCTCACTACAGATGGTTGTGAGCCACTGACCTCAGTCAGTGCTCTCAAACGCTGAGCCATCTCTCCAGCCCCAGGTCCTGCATACTCCTGGAGAGACTGTGCAGGGCTTGTCCTCTAGGTGAGTTTCCCCTGAAACCCTCACCATAGCTCCACCCCACTAGCTCTGTCTAGTGACAGGAAATCCAGAAAGACTATGTACTCACATTCACCTCTCCAGAGTCATTCTCCTTCAGGACAAAGCTCAGGGCCTTTTCACTAGGCCCTGCAAGAAGCCGCAGCTTCAAGGGCTGCTCATCATCCGACAGTTTTCGGAAGTACACTGGAGGTGGGGTGGGGGAAAAGAAACCATTAGAGACAGACTCTGATGCCTCAGCCCCTTAACGCACAGCTATGTGATCCATGCCCTTACACTGGGAGTGTGAGATCGGACACCTACCTTGACCATGACGTTCAGTTCGTTCAAAGAGTGCAAACTTGCGAGGATCATCTATTACCATGAATTTTCGAAGCAGGGCCTCGATGACCTCACGTGCCCGTGTGCGTGATAGAACATGCAGATGCTTAATAGAATCCTTAGGCAAGTAAAATGAGGTGCGGCGCCTCACCGCTGTGCTCCGCCCCGTGCCCCTCCGCGCATCCTGTAAGGAAGGTGGTTTCTTGCTGGAAGGCACAGAGACAGGTCGCACTAGTTTCAGCTGAACCTTGATGAAGCCTGTGTAGGAGCCATCCTTATTCTAAAAAAAGAGAAAGAACCATGCCATGTCAGGAAGCTCTACTGGAGATGGAAGCGGTTAGGTTGAGTCCTCCTGGGGCCGGGCAAAGCCAGAGCTGCAGAGATCGCTGCTTGGGCATGCCCAAGAACACTTGGCTACGACTCTCTGGACATCTGGCACAAAGCTGGGCTTCTGCTCCCCCACACTCCTGGGCGGCCAACTCACCAGGCTCATGAACAGGTTGCTGTTGATCTGGCCATTGTAATCCTTGATTTTCTGCTCAGTCTCAGCTTGAGAAAGATCAGGTGTCTCCCGCTCTACAGTCTCATCCTAAAAGACAAGCCAGCATGGATACAAGGCCCTTGAGAGGCCCAAGGCTTTTTTCTTTTTTGGGGGAAGGGGGTGGAGTGGTGGTGGGGGGACACCTTCTGGCTTGAAACTTGATTTTGGTCCTGTCACCAAACCCACACATCCTGACTGCTCCTGGTTTTGCATGCAATAGATGGAGACAGCAAAGAAAAGTAGTCATTTGGCTTTCTGCTGCTTGGGGCCAGCCACCTGGGCACTGGTTGTGGTCCCTAACGACATTACAGAACAGACAAAGGCACATGGCGAGGGGCCAGAAAATCATGAAGGCATGAAGGACTATTAGGGAAAAATCTTGTTTAAAGTAAAAACACTTTGGGGAATAAAGTATAGCTTAGTGATGGAGTAATTTCCTAGTAGGTACAAGGCCTTTCTACCCCCCAGCCCCCATCCACAAAATTAAAACCACCACTGCATAGCTGAACCCAGAACACTAGTTGGGTCAGTTTGTTCTGGAGAAGGAAGCCCACTCTACCACTTTGTACCGGCACAGAACGACCCACTAAAGGGTTGGAAGCATGGGCGCTTCCAACATCAGCAGTCCACCAGTAGACGGGAGAGGAAAGGTGATCTCTATAATGTAAGATGCCTTAGTGGGTTTCTTGGGCCCGGCCATATCACATCTTACATAGTGAAGAAATCACTGGGTCATACCATTTACCCCTTGACTCTCGCTACACAGAAGGCAGCTTCACGCCAGGTTCTCATCTGCCAGAGGTGCATAGGCAGCTTCCTGGCAGAGCCTGTCCTACCAGCAGCAAGCAGGCAGGCTTCTGCTCTTCCCCTGCAGTCTGAAGATTTAGCCCAGAGACAAAAGTTCTTCAGACACTGGACTTTTTGCTGGAGGGTGGAGTGCAGCTCAGGGCAGCCACAGGGCTCTGAACTCATTTTCCTCTACCAAACTCACTTGACCTCACTGCCTGAGTCTTACTTCCTGTTGGTTTCAGAAAGGCCCTTGTTGGAATGCAATGGGAACAAACACAGCTGGGATCACCACTAGGCAGTGCCTTGTTCCTAGAGAATTCTTGTAAGGTCTCGGCTGGGGATTGAACCTGCAACCTCACAAGGGCTCAAAAACTGAACCACATTCCCAGCCCTCAAGGTTTTTTTTTGTTTTTGCTTTTTGTTTTTTTGAGACAGGGTTTTTCTGTGTAGCCCTGGCTGTCCTGGCTGTTCGAGACCAGGCTGGCCTCGAACTCAGAAATCTGCCTGCCTCTGCCTCCCAAGTGCTGGGATTAAAGTGCGCCACCACCGCCTGGCTCAAGTTTTTACTTTACTCTTTGGGACTTCTTAGCTTCCCTTTTCCTTTCTTCTTCTTTTTTTTTTTTTTTTTTTTTTTTTTTTTTTTCGAGACAGGGTTTTTCTGTGTAGCCCTGGCTGTCCTGGAACTCACTCGGTAGACCAGGCTGGCCTCGAACTCAGAAATTCGCCTGCCTCTGCCTCCCAAGTGCTGGGATTACAGGCGTGCGCCACCACCGCCCGGTCCTTCTTCTTTGGTTCCTTCATGGTTCCAGGTCATCCATCATGCATGCTAAGCACTCTACAACTGAGTTAGCAGCAAACTTCAGCTGCTTTTCAACAAGTCTTTTCTTTCTATGCCTTTCAACTGGCTAGTATCTTGTATTTTTTTCCCACCTCTCCGTAATAGAAGATGACTCAGGCTGAGTGGTATGGAGACAATCCCAGGAGCCCCACATTGAATCCAAAGTCTGGACTAAGGTTTTTGGGGTGTCAAGTAGCAGCCCTCCTATAAGAAATTTGTATCAATTCTCACCTACAGCATCACTGACAATTCCATTTTCTTGGCTCAGATAAGGAGTTCTAGTTCAGGACTGCTAACTTTTCTAACCTTCAGTCTCCGTTTCACTTTCCTGATTTGCCGGCCTCTGTTCTGTTCTGAGGGATTCCGGCTCCAGAACAAGTTAACTGAGCTTGGTGGCCACAACCACGATATTTCCAGAAAAGTCTAATAATTTAGGCACATCTAGACTTTTTAAAGAGGGTTCAGCTGCCCTGGTACCACACTTTCGGGGCATTTTACAGTCTCCTGCCCCCTATGGGTAAAGTGCTCCTAACGCTTAAAGCCTGAAGTAAGGCCCTCTTCCGGTATTCCCCAAATCGCTCTGCACAGTCCCACCCTGGAGAGAAGAAAGATGGGGAAATCGTCTACATTCCAGCAGCTGGTGTCAAAGAGTTGGTCCAGCAACGGCTGGGCTGGGGACTTTTCTGGCTGATCCAAGACCGCGTACGACACGGACAGAGTCCCCTCCCAAACTAACTTCTCACTTCCCGGTGGACTCCTCCTCCACTTCCTTGTTTTCCCCAGGGAGGGAGTGGGAGCGCCCAGATGCGAAATCAAGACGCCGGTTTGGATTGCGAGGCTGGCTTTAGTCATGGGTGAATAACGCCCGCCTGTGGTCCACCCTTCAAGCTTCAGAGCTGCTTCCCTCGCTCAACCGGTCTGTGACTGCAAGGGCAGGGTAGCCTGCGTACACAGTGCCATCGCGCTGGAACCGGGCTTCTACCCCGGACAGAGAGCCCTACAGACGTTTCCCCGTTTTTGTCTGGACCCGCCGAGAGGCTCGCGATGGAGAGGCGGGAGGCTGCCCACCAACTAACTCTCCAGGCCGCAACTTACCGGGGAGGGGCGGGGTTCCAGCGACCGCCCCTCACCCGCCGGCGGCACCCCCGGGCTCCCACCTGGTCCCGGCGCGGCCTGCGGACCAGCGAGGTACGCGCCGTGAAGTACTGCTCGAGCTCCGAGTCCGAGTCCTCCTGGCTGCAGTAGCCACTGCTCGTCGTGCTGCTCCAGGTCATTTCGAAGGAAGGTGTTTCAGCCTCGCCCATCGCCTTGCCCGCCCGATCCCTAGTCCACTGCGTGGAGAGCCTCCAACTACCGCCTCGGGCGCGTGCGTGCGTGTGAGCGTGTCAGTACGCGCTTGCGCCGAGGCCAGCACCGCGCGGCAACCGTTAGGACTGAAACGTCGACAGCCCGACTCTAGCTCTGGTGTCAAGGGGGGGAGCTCGGGGGGACGTCGAGGGGCGGGGACACAACGCTACAGCTCGAGGAATGACCTCATCGCAGAGGCATCTCAAGTCGGCCCCGCCCATCAGGCCCCGCCTACCAGCGGGCCGGGGCGTGTGCGCATGTGCACCGACGGTGCCTCAGGGCCGGAAGCAGGGTGTGAGAGGTGCGCGTGCACCCAGCCAGGGCGTGCCTTCGCGGCCAGTGGTTTGTGGGCTGTAGATTTGGCGTGGAGTCCGCGCCTGACAAACCCGCAAGCAAAACTAGCGTCTCTGATGCCGGGAAATCGATCACTGGGATGTCCATTGTGCACGGCGTCGGGATTAACCCCGAACACCTCCGCTGAACCCCGGCTTCCCTCCCGGCCCGCCCGACCCTGACCCCGACCCCGCGCTCACCACGTTCGTGTCCCGCTCTAGTGCAGAGTCCCAGCCCAGGTCTCGGGGCCCGGAGCAGTCCAAGCAGACGAGCGCACGACAACGGTAATGGCAGGTGAACTTGCAGTCTGCAGAAAGGGCTGGCCGTGAGGCGGGGGAGCTCGGCGAAGTGACCCCACTGACTCAGGGAGCCTCTGCCCGGCAGGTTTTTGGACTTTGACTGGCCTTTTCTCAAGCCCATTGTTACACAGATCCCAGAGTCCTGGGTTCGGCACCTCCGGACTCTTGCTGGAAGGCCTCAGGCGGTTAGAGATCCAAGCATGCTTAACACTTGTGCTTGCCTTCCGCCGAGCTACTACTTAGCTTTGCCATTAACTTGAAAACAAAGCTATTTAATTTACGACTTCCTGTATTTGTCCTCTGTCCCTGTTGGGTTTCAGACTCCGGACAAGCAGCAGAGGTGCCTTTGTAACGTATCAAAGCAGACCTGACCTCTAGATTCTCTTAGCATCCCTCAGTCCTTACCTGGCATACCCGGCCCTTTACCCTGAACTTTTCAGCCCAGGGACTGGGCTTTCCCTCCGCCAAAGGCTCTTGCCTATATAATCCAGACATTTTGTACTCGCCCCCCTCTTCTCTCTCCTCCCTCACGGTCTCTGCATTTCTTTCTCTCTGCGTGCCCATCCTCTTCCTCCTCCCTGTCTGCATGGCGACTTCCCAGCCTCCTTTCCTTGGGATCGGTGAACCTGCCGCCCCCAATAAACCTTCCATACTCGCGATTCGATTTGGCTTGAATTGACTTTCTTCAAAACAAAACAAACAAACAAAAACCCTTATTAGTCTCCACTTCTTTACACAAGTCTGTTTTGGTTTTTGAGAAAACCTGAGTTCAGGTTAGCCCCAAATGGTAACCTTGAACTCAGTGACCCTCCAGCCACCTAGCTCAGCGCTAGGATTATTGGCAGGTGCCACAGTGTCCCGTGGACATTTTGTCTTCTGTACCCACTATCAGGATTGTTAAATCCTTCCATTTCTGCGTGCCCCTGTGACTCCCAGGATAGCACCCGCTGGCCAGGGTTCACCCACTTCTCTGTGGCTCCTTGCCAGCAGCTCCGTCCTTAGTTCTATCAAGGCCCAGGTCTCAGTTGATGTCCATGTTTCTAGGCTGGGTCCTGTCCCAGCTCTGTCCACACTCACCTGACCCAGATCCCAGACAGCACTGATCTGCCTCTTCAGACCAAATCCTACGGTAGTGCCTTCACTTTAATGTCTAATGAAGATTTCAGATGAACATGGCCAAAATGCTTTTTCCCCCACTTCACTCCACCCCAGGGTTCCTATCTCAGCAGTTATCACCGTAAGCCCAGGCTGAAGCTAACCCTCCATTCACCTTTGATTTCTTCCTTGTCTCCCAAACTGTCTTGCTTCTTAGACAAGAACTCAAGAGCAGCTTTCTCTTTGTGAGTGTGACATGCCACAGCTCCTGCTTCCGTGTGGCACTCAGTCACGGACATACCTTACTAGCTGGGGTTGTGACATACTCATGTAGTGAGTGAGGTGGTCTGGAGGCACACACAGGGCCACAGTACCATCCTTAAGTTCCTATATGACCCAAAGCACTCAAAACTATACATCAGAACTCGGGAGTCAGGGGCAGGAGGGTCACTTGTCACAGCGTCATCTGCATGGAGAGTTCCAGGCAAGCCAGGGCTGCATAGTGAAACCCTGTCTTAAAAAACAACAAACAAAACAACTAACCAACCAAAACAAAACAACCAGAATGCCTAAGGTCCACTTTCAACAATGGATTGAACAAGTCTGAGGAGACAAGGGTACAAATTGTTGTCTTTTGCTGGAAATTCTTAGGTCAGAAGGACCACTCGCTGTGTGTGTGGCTGTACTCCATGTTTTAGCCTTGGCATCCTTGACTCAAAACAACCTTGACTGAAGTGGCCATAGAATTCCTACTTACAAGGAGGCTAACCACCACGGTTCTAACTTTTTCTGCCCCCCCTGTGATATGTGGGAGAAGTCACCCAGGAATCTGGAGGGGAGCACAGCGAGCCAATCGTTGGGAAGAGGCGGACCTCGGAATGTAGGCTCAGAGCACTGTAGGCACAAAGGCTTTTCAAGAAGGGCCCGAGCACTTTAAAGAACAACTTGAAACCAGCACCTTGTTATTCACGGACAACTAACTCTGCCCAACTGTGCACGGACAGAGTGAGACAAGTGATAAACCATTTTCTCAAGTACTCTCTCCCTGATGAGGCAAAGGTAAGGAGATCTGGTCTGCAAGATCACTACTGACCAGCCCTCCGCTGCGGCTTGACCCGCAACTACGGTGCTGCCTTTGACCTCCCGTTCCGTAGTCGCTGGCTGTGTGGAGCCGCTACTCACGCGCGCACTGTAGACCCTTGCGCACGACGCCCCAGATGAAGTCTCCACAGAGGTCGCACCACGTGTGCGTGGTGGGCCCTGCAGGCTGGAAGCGGTGGCCACGACCCGGGACGTGCTGCTGTGACGGATTGCGTGTTGTGCCCGGCGCGATGCGCAGAGCGTTGGCACGCTCCAGCCGGGTACGGCCTGGACCGATGCGCCCGGACGGTGCCAGCTCGCGTAGTTCAATGAGTTCTGGCTCCGCTGACATGGCCCGGGCAGGCCGGTGCTGTAGCGGACCAGCCGCTCGTGAGTACCGAGCGGGGCGAGGCCGCAGGGCGGGCCGCGACTTCGGCACCGCCCCCAGGATCAAGGCAGGGCGGCGGGAAAGAGCCGAGGAGGACGCGCTGGAAACCGAGGCGAGCCGACCGTGCGGACTGGTGGGCGGGGCACGGCCCAGGGGTGGGCCCTTTCAAAGAGCCCCTTCCTAGTCTTTCCGTCCAGCCCCATCGCCCCTTCTCTCCCGCCCCCAAGGATGACCGTAAAGCGCCACACTGGTGCGTTTCATGAGTCGGCTTTATTGTGAGAAAGGAAGAGGGTCTCCACATCCGGCCCTTGCCTACACCCCCTCCAAACCCACCCTGTCTGTCAGTTTGCTGATGCTGTGGCCTGGTCCTTTACGCACTCGCTGGGTGGGGCAGGAAGTGAAGAGCCTTCGCTTGTGTGTGGTGGTTTGCAGCTCTACTCGACTCAGCTGTGCTCCTTCCTCACCAGGGAAATTGAGGTCTGACTGGGGCCAGACCAGAGTGCCCGAAGCTCAGAGTCACAGTCTGGGTGCTGCTCTTCTGTCGGCCCTCGGCAGCTGCCGCCTTCACTTGGCTCTGTCACCTTGGGCTGCTAGGACACACGTCTTTCCGTGCTTCTCCCAGTGCTTGACTTGACACTCCCTGCAGCGGGGTGGGTTGCATGACAAGGACAGGGCTTGTGGGAGGACCCAGGGTTGGGGGGCTGGGGGGTACTAAGTAAGGTCCCAGGGTCGCTTCACCTGCAGCAATACCACACATTCTGGCATCTGGAGCAGCGCTTGGAGGCCTCGGCGTTGCAGTAGGCGCAGTGAGGCCTCTCCGGGGCTACGGCCTCCAGGACGTCCAGCCTGTAGGTTTCAGCCCACCTGGGGGAGGAGTCAGGAAGTTCGGGATGGACCTGGCAGGTAGGCGCACAGAACACTCCGTGACCTTGCCTTCTTCATCCTACGCACGCACGTGACTTCAGCCACTCGGTGGACTTTACCTCTGTGCCTGCTGACGGAGGTCCTTCTCCGAGAGGCTGAATACATGCTGAAGCTGGTGCTTGGCGATAGCCTGCCATCTGCCTTTGTTCTCCCGCTCCAGCCGGTCCCAGATTTCCGGGATCTAAGAGTGTAATGGAGACAGGGAGGAGGGAGCCGGAAGAGTAGGCCATGGTCCAAAGCCCTCGACTTTCTAGGGGCTTACCTGTTCTAACACTAGGTCCTTCTTAGGGGGCTGGGTTTCAACCAGGGCCAGGTGGGCCAGGAAACCCTTCAGATCGGCAAGGTTGGGCAGCTGGTCTAGCAGAGTGTCGGTGAGGAAGGCCTGAAGCTGCAAGGTATCCAGGGAAGGCCATTGGGAAACTGTTCCTAGCCAGAGGGCCAAGAGACAGGAAGTCCTGAGGTTGGGCTGAGAGTACTTGCAGGGTTTGCATCTTAGCGGCTCCCCGTCGCCAGAAGCCCAAGATGTGGAAAGGGGACAGGGACAGGCAGGGATGCTGTGGGGGTGGGGCGGGGACGGGCAGGGGCATTGAGTTCTCCACCTTAAGCAGCTGTCCCTTGGCAAAGCTTGTGAGGCAGTAGCGGGCTCGGGCCTCAGGGCTGAGCAGTAGGTTGTACAGGGCGATCCATACTTGTCCATCCAGCTTGTTCAGCTTTTGCTGCTCTGAGGGGGCCACTGTCTGCCATCGGCCACTCTCAAAATGCTGCAGCTTGCCTGGGGAAGAGGAGGAGCTCACTGGATGCCGCTGTTGTGTTCCCTTTGAGAGTGTGTTGTCCTGAGGACTGTCCACTGCCTGGCAAAGTTAGAAAGCCTGGGCCGCCAGACTTGTCGGATCAGGGTCGAGTCCTCAATAAATGACTCACAGGACTTCTCTGCCTCCCAGTCAAACCCTAGTCCCGTCTCTGGTGAGGTAACCCAGAATCCTCAGTGTGTACGCTGTACACTTCCATCCATCCTGAAGGACGTTCTGGAAGCAGCCAGTTACCGTCTTAGGCAAGTGGGGGAGAGCCTTACCTCCTTCCCGCCGGCTCCAGGGACTGTGCTCCAGCAGTTCCACCAAGAGGCAGGGCAAGTTGTGAGTAGTAAGCATTCGGTTCAGTGTGCTCAGGGAAAGGCTGGGGTAGGGTAGAAGGGCAGTCAGCCGCGGCTAGGGGCCAGGACGCGCAGGCCCTTATTGTGCGCCCCGACCCTGGAGGGCGGCCCACCTATCCACGCAGTCTGTGATGTAGCGAAGCACAGAGAGGGCTTTCAGGGAGATCTCGAATTCCATCATCTCTGCCTGCTTCTGCAGCTCCTGGTGGGGGGTGGGAACAGGCACACAGTGTTCACCCTACCCGTGGAGGCCGGAGAGAACTCACATCGAGATTTCGCTAAGTCCAGGAAACCTTAGCTTACTTGCATAGGGGTACTGTCCTGGAACCGGTCTTCTTCAGACAGGTCACCACCGCCTTTCCGGGCCACCAGTAGTATCAACTTGCGGTGGCAATAGTCTACTAGGTCCAAGACCTTGTCATCAGCTGACTCGCACACCTCCTGGGGGGCTCAGGGAGGGGATATTTCTGGGGTTTGATGCCCTCCCCGACAGGCACATCCCACCAGACTGTGGCCCGCAGAGTAGCCGCTTGCAGGGAGAGCGGCTCACCTTGTGGAAGAAAACCGTCTCTAGGAGATTGATGACGGAGGCCTCGTGGTGTACCTGTGGAAGAGGATGGGGCTGGACTGAGAGGGGAGAGAGGCAGGGGCTCTTGGCTACCTTCCGTGGCTCAGGATGCTAAGGGCCCAGCTCACCACCATGTATATGGGGAAGGTATTCTGGGGCTTGAAGTCCTCCAGCCTGCACAGTACGGGGAAAACCTTCTGTTTCCACATCTCCACCGCGATCAGCTCCTCCACCAGCGTTGGGATCTGTGACGCACAGGAGGAGCAGGGGTAAAGCGGGCCTACCTTGGCCTCTCAGCTCCCCACCCTGGCTTTAGCCCGCCTTAAGTCTCCAACTCTCTTGGATTTCCACTGAGTGACCTTCCCCGCCCCTCCTGTGCCTTACCTACTCCTCCATCCAGGCATCCCCCCCACCCCCCAGGGAGGCTCTCCTCTTCCTGTCCTTAAGCTGGTCTTTGTCACCTGGCCCTTTACTGTGCCCTGATCCTAGCCAACCCGCTGTGCAGCCCTGCCTTTCTCCTGCAGGGGAACCAGTGCCTCCCTCGGCCCAGCCTCCAGCCCGGCATCCTTCCTGGCTTCTATCTCCTCTTGTGTCAGAAAGGCTACCTTCCCCGCTCTCGTAAAGCCTCACTTCCTCCTTAGGGAGAACCTCTTTGGCCTTACAGTCAGTTCAGGCTCATGTCAGCACTGGAGCGCTCCCCCCGGAGCCAAGGACCTGTGGCTGTCTCCCTAATTAGCCCTCGATCCACTGAGGCTACGACAGGGACTGTGGCCAGCCAGGTACAGCGAGGCATGCAGCCCCGACACTTCCACTCGGGAGGCCGGAAGGTTATAAGCTAATGGCTGTCTGGGCTACAGAGCAACACCTTTTTCTGGTTTTGTTTTGCTTTGTTGTTTTGGTTTTTCCAGACAGGGTTTCTCTGTGTAGTCCTGGCTGTCCTGGAACTCACTCTGTAGACCAGGCTGGCCTCGAACTCAGAAATCTGCCTGCCTCTGCCTCCCAAGTGCTGGGATTACAGGCGTGTGCCACCACGCCCTGACTGAGATCAACACCTTATCTCAAAATAAAACAAAATTCTTTCCCGCTGAGGAATGACAGGTGTACTGGGCCAGAAGGGAGAACAGGTGCTGCCCAGTGTCCCCGAGAACAGTAGGAAGGCAGGAATCCTGCCTGGGACCCGGACCTACCTTCCCATGGGTGACCAGCAGTTCCCGGATGGGCTCCGCCTGGCTGGCGGTCGCATCAAGGATGGCCTGCATGTTCAGCTTCTCCAGGTTCTCATGCTGCTTATTCCACCTGCCCCCAAGGGATGTGTGCACATTGGGTGTCCAGATGTGCAATGGGAGTGAGGGTGGGGCTGGGTCCTACTGAGGCGTACCATGATCCTGTGCTGGGGCCGGAGGGGCATCAGGGGCCATACGCTGCTATCTCAGAGAGCTTTGCCTACCCACCCGGAGGCCCCTCCACACTGGCAACCAGTGTCAGTTCCAAGCTCCTCCACCTGTGGCAGCTGCCTCACCCTTCAGATCCCATCTCCCGAAGCTGGAAGCTGCGCAGGCCTCGCACCAGCACCTCAGCCTCCCCGGGGAGCAGCAGCTCCAGGTCACCCATGCCAGGAAGCAGTCGGAATAGGGAAAAACGGAAACACTTAGGGCGACAGAGTCCAGCGGCAGGACCAAAGTCTTGGGACAGGACAGTTGCTAAGCCGTTGAAGCGCGTGAGTCCTCGTCGCCATGGAAACGAGGGAGCTCGGCGCCTGCGTAGTTTTGTCCTGATCCCACTCTTGCCACGCCCACCTCACCGCCAATAAGCAGCCCCAGATGCGAGACCCACTTGCCACACCTCCCCAGGGCTTGCAAGCTGCGAGTGCGAGTGACTCGGATCCTCACCAACTCCCGCAGCTGCACTCACTGTTTTAGCCCCTCAGTAGGGTAGCTACAGCGGTCTCAGCAGTCGAGTCTTTTGTTTGTTTGGGTTTTTTTTTGTTTTGTTTTACTTTATGACACAGGCTGGTGGGGAACTTCCGATTTGTGCCGACCTGGCCATCAAGTCACAGGGCTCCACCTGGCCTCTGCTCTGCCTCTGAAATTAAGGCATGCGTTACCATGCTCAGGCCAGCAGCTAGGAGTCCTAATGATGTGCACCCAACAGTTCTCCCTTGAGGATGGCGCTGGCACCCAAAAGACTAGACCACCGCGGCTTAGCAGCTGCTCTGAAGAACCTACCTCTCGCCCTCTCGCACCCCTGTGCTTCAATTTTTGTTCCACTCTTTTAAAACTATGTTTGTGTGTGAGCCATCTTCCCAGCACCCCTTCCTCTTTTGAGACAGAGTGATAGCCAAGACCGACATGGAGCTCACTATAGAGCCAGGGCTGGTTTACATTTTTCCTTCTTGGTCAGCTTCCCAGGTGTTGGGAATTGAGGTGTGCTTGATTTCCACGTTCCGACCTCATGGGCTTTCCCTGAGTTCCCTACACAGGCTTTTTGAGATAGAGTCTGACTCTGTCACCCAGGCTGGCTTTAACTCAAGCTGTCCTTGAACTTGAAGCAATTCTCTTGTGTCAGCCTCCTTAGTGTTATGTTAGCATTACAAGCACGCGCCACCACGTTTGGCCCTTGCCTTATTTCTTCTGGAATAGTCTTACTCCACATCTATTATGGAATAGTCACCCAGACCACATCACCAAGATCTTCCTTGGCCATCTAATACAGAACAGTTTTTGCTGCCATCCCAATGTATTATATCCATCTTACCCGATTCTAGCTCTTTGGGTTTACAGGCCAGAGCTGTGCTCAGAGCTGAGTACTTGCCTGTCTAGCATGCGTATAGCCTTGGCTTCAATCCCCAGGACTGCATACGTGGGGTGTGGGGATGTAAACTATAATCCTAATACCAGGAGATCAAGGCGGAAGAATCAGAAGTTCAGACCAGGACGTTCCAGGCCAGTTTGTGCTACAGAAGAGCCCATCTCAGCTCTGTCTCCTACTCACCACCAAAAAAAACCCCACAAAAAACAAACCATTAAAGATCTAGGTGCTCACCGGGCAGTGGTGGCGCACGCCTGTAATCCCAGCACTTTGGAGGCAGAGGCAGGCAGATTTCTGAGTTGGAGGCCAGCCTGGTCTACAGAGTTCCAGGACAGCCAGGGTTACACAGAGAAACCCTGTCTCAAAACAACAACAATGACAACAACAAAAACAAACAAACAAAAAAAAAAAACAACAAAAATCTAGGTGCTGGGGCTGGAGAGATGGCTCAGAGGTTAAGAACACTGACTGCTTTTCCAGGGGTCCTGAGTTCAATTCCCACCAACCACATGGTGGCTCACAACCATCTGTAATGGGATCTGATGTCCTCTTCTGGTGTGTCTGAAGACTGCGACAGTGTACTCATATACACAAAATAAATAAATAAAATAAAAAAAAAAAACCCCACCTCTTCAAACAAATCCAGGTGTGGTCAGGTATTCCAGTGCCCACCTTCAATTCCAGCACTATAGGACTCTAGGCAAAGGTAATCAGTGCTCTGAGTAGGCCAGCCTGGGCTATGGAGTGAATCCCTGGACAGCCGGAGTTACATAGTGAGGTCCCGTTTCAAAAAACATCAACCTCCTTCCCCCCTCAAAAACAAACCAAAACAGCCGGGCGGTGGTGGCGCACGCCTGTAATCCCAGCACTTGGGAAGCAGAGGCAGGCAGATTTCTGAGTTTGAGGCCAGCCTGGTCTACAGAGTGAGTTCCAGGACAGCCAGGGCTACACAGAGAAACCCTGTCTCGGCCTGGTAATTGACATTTCTGTCCACTAGATGGCACTCCGCCCAGCCAGGCCAGTTGGCATGGCTTTCATATTCCCTGGTCTTTAGCTGTTTGTTGGCTGAGGCAGTACTCAATATTCCACAGGATGAAACGCATGACTTTATTTACAAAACTGAGGCTCACCCTCCAGACCGTATGTACTAGCCTACTTCTCTAGCCCCCGTGGACCCAGAAGGCCTCAGTAGGGGCAAGTAACCACAGTGACATGTTCCAGCCAGCCAGCCTCATTTCCAGCAGATGATGATGTTGGGGTCGTTTTCTAGTCGCTCGTCCAGCTCATGGTAGCTCATGCCTGGAGGGGTGTGAGCAAGGCAAGGTCAGCCGCCCTGGCATGGCCAGTCAGCCCTCACCTCGCCCAGTCCACCCAGCCCGCCCTGCCTGCCTCCACCTGTCTTGCAGCAGATCTCATCATAGCTGTGACAGCCGGTGTAAAGCCGGGCAGGGTGGCTCCGCTCCTCCCGAGACACTCGGACTGGATATTTCTGTAGTCGCCGGATGAGGTTCTTCATGAGCCCAAACTGGATCAGCTTCCTGAGTGATTGTGGGAGAGCTGATATTCCAGACATGCTAACCCTTTGGTGTGTTCCGGGCTGGAGAGGCCTCCAAGCACACCGTCTGCCTGGACTAGCAGGCTATGTGTCTACTCCCAGAGAATCCCCTCCTTCCTATTTGACTCAAGGCTCTTCCAGAAAGACCCAAGACAGCCCAACCCGCCATGCCTGAGAATGCCCGTCTGACCTTTCATCAACGTGCTGTAACTGCTGGGGGTGGCGGCCGATGAGGTCTCGCACAGTGGTGCCGGGGCTCAGGCTGCAGTAGAGCTGGAATACATCTCGGAGACTGGCCCTTTTGTGGCCTGTGGGTGCCAGGGTTAGCTTCCTACGTGGTCCTGTCCTTCCCGGATTAGTCTCCCCCAGGGATTGCCATTACCTTGTTTGGTGACATAGGACAGACATGCCTCCTGCAGTGACTTGTCATCTACCAGATCCTGAACTTTTGGCGTTGGGCAATACACATTGGAGTACTAGAACACAGCAGGGGGCACAGGGTCCTGAGTGACGTGCTTGGGAGTCCGGCTGGATCCGGCCCTGTCATGTGGTCCCCAGTTTACTTAGCTGCATTCCAGACTCACCTACCTGGAGGATGGACACCAGTGTCACAACACCGTAGTACCTGCGGGGAAAGCGCTCTGCTTAGCTTCCGGACGCCAAGCCTTCCCTCCCTCGGACTGTGCATCCTTTGGCTCTCCCCAGGCTGGTGCTCTATAACAGGCGATGGCTGTATCTTCACTCACAGCAGGTTCTGGATGGCAATGCGCACCAGGTTGAGCTCCACGTCCGCCTCAGCGGAGATCTTCTGGACATGGCGAAACCCGTCAATGTAGGGCAGGATCTGTACAGAGCAGAGCAGCGCCAGCAAGGGTGACCCAAGGCTGAGGCCGTGGACAGCCCAAGACGGTGATCCCTAAGAGGGGGCTAGCGTACCTGCTGTGTGGTAAGGTCCCACTGCGAGCTGAAGAAATCCTCTTTGTCCTTTGTAAAGACGGGTACATCATACTCCTGTGCGACAGGAGGGTCAGGCCGCTGCTCAATCACCTTCAAGTGGATGGTGTTGGATTCATCTGCAGGAGACCCCACCCGCATCCTGAATGTCATCCTTCCCAAGGAAACCTCAATTGCTCTCTAAATCTCCCAGCAGTAACTGAGGTGGATTGTGTGAGAACCATTATTCCCCTTTTATGGAGTGAGAAACTGAGGTTCAGAGAGGGGAACGAATGCAGCCAAGAAGTAGAGCTTTAGAGTTCCGCTGGCTGCCCCCACCCCCACCCCAGTCGCATTGTACCCTGGACCCTCAGACGTCACCGTTCAACCCATGGCTATTTCCTGCCCTCCAGCTTATTAAAGAATTGTCTCCTCCTCCAGTGGCTGTGCCATTTCTGCCACTTCCCCACCCTTCCTTTGTCCCTCTGCCATCCTAGCAGAGGGGGCCGTACCGATGGGCAGAGTGCACCGGCCAGAGGCATTCAGTTCTTCCAGTAAGATAGTCATGATGGGCACTAGTTTCTGTTTGCTCTCCTCGGTGGATACGAAGCTGCTTTCAAGCTGGATGGAACACAGACAGCATAGTGAGCAGGTGCAGTAGGCCGGGCACTCTTTCCCCATCTGTGCCCACCACGCGCCCACCCAGGCCCATCCTGCTGCAGACCTCCAGCGTGGTCAAATAGCCGGCCAGCTTTTTAACGATGGGTTCGAGGGCACAGGTCTTAGCCTGCGCGTCACACACGAAGCCCAGGTTGAAGAGGAGAGCATTGCGGCTGTACTTCTTGTGTTCAATGCACACGGGGCAGCCAATCAGCTTCTTCTCCATGGCTGTGCTGGATGGGTAGAACAGAGTCAGCCTGCCCCCAGGCCAGGCTGGGACCCCTGTGCTCCCACCCAACTAAGGCCTCACACGGTGATAAGCTTGTTCTGTAACTCCGGCTTGGTGATGATGTACACTTGGACGGTGTCAAACAGCTCTCGGGAGATGAAATCCTCAGGGACCTGGAGAAGGCAGCGGACATCAGGACTGGGCGGTTTCACAGCCCACCCAGGCACAAGTCCCTCTACTGTTTCTTTTCCTCATCCATGCAGTAGACTACTTTGTACTTCCAAACACATGCTATGTTTTGGCAAGCTTCCTTGGCTTTTGAGTTCACTATTCCCACTACCTGGAATACACTTTCTACACTCACCTGGCTTATATATATATATCATGTGTCACAGTCCAATGTTTCTCTTGGGTCATCTAAACCTGCACCTCCTCGAAACCTATAGCCTGATTCAATTTTGGGAACAAAACTCCTCCCCCACACTAGAAACCAAAGATCTGGGTCTATGTATCCTCTCCATTCAAGGTTATCTATGAATGGAATGGCATGCGTGGATGAACCACAGCCCCTCCAGGCGGCAGCTGAGCTCCAGGGAGCATCCCTCCCTTCGCCCAGTCCGGGAGTATGGAAGGCACCTGATAGGTAATTTTGGGTCCCAGCGTTGGGTGGAACTCGCTGAAGAATATGCATTCGATGCGGCAGCTGCTGCCCATGGCGCTGTCCGGACCCAAGTCTGCAATCCCTGTTTTTAATGTGGTCGCCTCCACGCCTTGGAATACCTGTCAAAACGAGAAAGAGGCCTGGCTAGGTCACACAGGTTTGTGAGCGCAAAGCAAACGAGCCGTCAATTTAATGGCGCCTGCGCAGGGCGGCTCAGGGGGCGTGGCCGCCGCTGGATAGGATGGGAAGGGGCTTGTCCCAGGAAGTCTTGGGTGGGTAGACATCGTACCCGGAAGTGAAGCGCCTCCGAAACGGAGAGGTGGCGTGGCTGGCGGACCTGAGGGTCCAGTTTATTTTGGAGAAAGTCACTACGTCGAACCTGAGAAGCAGGTGAGGAAGACAAAATTCTACGGTGGAGGTACACCGTGCTAGGTGCACATGGGGAAGCAATGTGCAAAGAGATTCACGCTTAGGTAGGGAAACAGCTGAGAAATACAATTCCCGTAGTGCTCCACGCCTTCCGTTCCGGCTAACGATGACGTGCTGCATTCTGGGATTTGTAGTCTTTCGCCTCCCACTTGAAAGGCGCTATCAATACCACTTCAAATACAGGTGTTTGACAGGTAGACTCTGCTAAATTGGGACTGTTGGTGCCGGCATTGCTCTGCTTCTGTCATAACTTCTCCGGGAAAAGGTGCCATTTCTGCCCTGAATTACTGTTCCCAGTGAGAGGCGTGGACAGTAGGCACTCTTGCCAACGCCTACGATGCTTTCAGGCTGTGCAGCTATCGGCCGGGCTGACCATGGCCCTTTCTGTGGAGACCGAGTCGCACATCTACCGAGCTCTGCGCACTGCCTCTGGGGCTGCAGCCCACCTTGTGGCGTTAGGCTTTACCATCTTTGTGGCTGTGCTTGCCAGACCTGGCTCCAGTAAGTAGAATTCATAGTCGACTTATGGTAAGGGCAAAGGCACTTCTTTTGGGGAACAGGGGGCAGTAGGAAATGGTGGGCGTTAACTCCTGGAACAGGAGTGACTGGCTGAAGGCATTTAACGTCCTGGGTAGAGCAGATCAGAGAGGGGGCTCTGGCTGCCTGGCCAAGCTTTAGAGTACATGGCTTCTCTTTCTTTGACTTGGCATTTCATTCCTGACTTGTGGGGATGCTGGAGGAGGCGCCAGAGGAGTGGCAGAGCCTGCTTTCTGTCCCAGGAAGAGGATGGGGGTGGGTGAGGTGAGCTTATTACTAGAGGAGCCTCACATTTTGGCACCTCCTTAGGTGATGGATGGGCTGTCCCTCTCCAGCCTACAGAGACCAGTATGCTGGCTTCTGTTTTCCCCAGATCCATGAGGTGCCCTTTTCTCATTCCAGGTCTGTTCTCCTGGCATCCCGTTCTTATGTCTCTGGCTGTAAGTAGTGTGTCTGGGTAGCACTTAAGGGTGGAATGTGGGCTTGGGTGGTGACCCTCAGAGTCCTTGTAGGCATTTAGTGCCAGTTTAGAGGAGCTGTGTGTTCCTACCACTACTTCTGGCAAGGCTTGAAAAACAGCATTCAAAACAAAGAGGTGAGGCACAGCCGGGGGGGGGGGGTTCTCTCACCTCCAGCTAGGAAGAAGTGGCAGCTGGAGGTTGCTCTGTCCCTAGAAACCTTAGTGTATGGTGATGCATCTAATTGTCCCTGAAACCGTGCACCCAAGTGGCTAGCTCTTGCCAAGAAATTGTATCCTGCCCCCGGGAGGGAGGGAACGAAGCCTGTGAATCATTTATAACTGCCAAGCCTCAGACCTTGTCTGCTGGGTAATGTAGCAGAGGTGATATTTCCAAAAAGCACCCAGGAAGAAGGCTGGTGAGGCAGCTCTCCCTGACTGCTCAGGGCAGCCGCGCAGCGCCCCACAGTGCCCCACAGTGCCTTCCACTGTCTCACCTAATGCAGCATTTTGCCCTTGGGGGAAGGGACTGGAAGGGGGCTGCACCATCGAGGAAGGTCAAGTGCTCAGAGTTCACTTGAGTTTCTGTCTCCTCAGTTCTCCTTCCTGATGACTGAGGCACTCCTGATGTTCTCTCCGGAGAGCTCCCTGCTGCGCTCCCTCTCCCGGAAGGTTCGCGCACGCTGTCACTGGGCGCTCCAGCTGCTAGCCCTGCTCTGTGCCCTGCTGGGTCTAGGTCTTGTCATCCTGCACAAAGAGCAGCTTGGCAAAGCGCACCTGACCACTCGCCACGGGCAGGCTGGGCTGTTGGCTGTGTTGTGGGCAGGTCTGCAGTGTTCAGGGGGCGTGGGGCTGCTCTACCCCAAGTTGCTGCCCCGATGGCCCCTGGCGAAGCTGAAACTCTACCACGCCACTTCCGGGTTGGTGGGCTACCTGCTGGGCAGTGCCAGCCTCCTGCTGGGTATGTGCTCGCTCTGGTTCACTGCCACCATCACGGGTGGCGCCTGGTACCTGGCTGCGCTGTGCCCCATCCTCACTAGTTTGGTAATCATGAACCAAGTGAGCAACGCCTACCTGTACCGCAAGAGGATGCAGCCGTGAGCGCTCGCCCGCTGCTAGAAGCTGGATTTGCACCTTGGCACAGGACCAGGCTGGGAACCTGCTGGACTCTCACAGCTGACTGGGTCAGGGGACGTTTCAGGGACTAGGGCACTCGGGTGGATCTGTGACAGCTTTGCTCCTCATGCTAGAGTGTCTCTCCTTCCTTGCTGTCCACCCAAGGGGAGCATGGATCCTGTGTCTGGTTGAAGCCGGGGTGGCAGCAGTCTCCCCAGCTGCCATACAGCTTATATTTGCACTGGTATGTCCAGAAATCATGGAGGAAAAAAAAAGTAAAATAAACAAGCAAACAAACCCCTGAAAACCTGTTGGGAGGAGCGTCGCAGAGCTGGGGCTAGCTCTTGCTGACGTATTGTGAGAAAACAGTCAGCTGGGTAAGGTGGGGACCCCTCCATGTGTGGGAGTCCTCAGAACCTGCGCGAGACTTCCTGTGACACTCAGTGCATTGGGAGGCCACAGGTGGACGGCACAGCTGTTTCCAGCTAACCATGCTGGAGTCTGGAGACATGGCCAGTGACAGGAGATGGACTGTGTCCACAAGTGTCTCACACGGGGCACAACTTAGGAGTTGAGCCATGGTCAGTTGTGGTGGCAGGCGGATCTCTGTGAGCTCCAGGCCAACCAAGGCTACAGAGTAAGATCCTGTCTCAAAAAGGAAAAAGTGGAATCATGAATAGGAGAAACTTGCCTATAGTTTTTGAGACAGGGTTTCAGGTCTCCCAGGTGGGCGTTGAACTCCCCAACCTCAGATGGCCCTGTTCCACCTCAGGGCTGGGATTACAGGTGTATGCATGGACCATGTGCGTGCACACTGTGCCCTGGTTATGCAGTGCTGGGACCCAAACCTAGAGCTCTGAAATCTAAGCAGGTGCTCTGTAACTGAGCTACACCTTCAGCCCTAGTTTTTGTTTTTCTGAGACACGGATTATAGATATGTGCCGCCATGCCCTGCCTAAGCCAGCACCTAATGATGGAGAGGCCTTCAACTGTCAGGTCCACTGGCTCAGGGCCTCTAAGAGACTGAGAAGAGGAAAGAGGAGGACCGGACTAAGGGCTGGCTCAGGCAGGCCTGCCCAGCAGCAGCATGTACTCAGACAAGAGATGCAGGCAGTGAGAGTCTGAGCCAGGCGGAGCTGCCGTGGAGCCGAGCCCGAGGACCCGGAAAACACAATTAACTTTGCATCTGCTGAGACGAGGGGGCTGCCCACGGTGCCCTGACGGAGCGCAAGAGCCTCACCTCAAAGAACCGCTTTATTGATACTGTGAAGCTGGCTTGGCTGCCGGCTCGGGGGTCCTGTAGAAAATACGTGGGAGCTGTGGCAGCCCCGGCTAGGCACAGCTGTCACTGCCACAGCAGAAGGGCACAAGAAACCCTAATAGGAATGCAGTCTGGGGGTGGGCAGGGATGTGCAGACCCACGCTGGCTGGGTCCCCAGAACATTTTTGGCAAATACAAATCCTTGCCTTGGCTCAGGGCTGTTGGCAACCAGTTTCAGAAGTAAGGGCTGGCCCAGGAGCCGTGGCACCAGCATCCCTGCAGCCGCTTCCGTGGTGAGGAGTTGTACCTGCTGAGGTACAGTCTTACTGCAAATGGGGGTCTGGACTGGCTGATGGTCAGAGGCCCCGTACCTGGCATTGTGGTTGTCTGGAGTTGGAACCAGGTAGCGACAAGGGGCCTGTGTTAGTGTTGTCGAGACACAGCAGAAGGCCACAGGAACCCCCAGCAGACCCGCTTCCCTCTCCTCAGAGCAGTCAGCGCTCTGCAGAAGCCGAGGCGGATCAGGGAAGGCATGGGAGCAGAAGAACTGCACTCAACGTGGTCTAGAGTAAGGGAGCTGCCTCCAAGGTGATGAGCCTGGATTCAGAGATGGCCTCCTTCCCTGGGGGCGTGGTGGCCTCGCCTAAGGGTGGAGGACTGTCTGTTTTTGCCACAGCTTCTTCTTCCTCATCATCCATGCTGGGCCAGGCTGACTGGTCCTCCACTCTCTTCAGCCTCTCATTGAGAGCCTTTAGGGCCAGTTGCCTGGAGCCAAAAGAGAAAAGGCAGGTCACACTGGGTTTGGGAGACCAACGTAATCTGCAACCTTCTTCAACAAGGCCAAGCCCTCCCCCAAAGGGCTTTGCCTCCAAAATCCCATGGTTCCTGTCCTCATGCAGCATCCTAGAGCCTGGATCAGGACCTGCTTTGGCAACTGGAATGAAGACCTCAGGCCTCTGCAGACCCAAGGCATCTCCAGGCTGACGGCTACCGAGATGCTGGCAGCCTGCCCACCAGGCCAGCCACCACGGGCACTTCTGAGCTTGCCAGCTAAAGACAGACAGAAGTAGTGCTTCTGGGCAGGAAGGGCGTGTTTTAGTCCCTAGAAATGAGTCCCGTGTGAGCACCCGAGTCATTTCCAAGGGCAGGATTATTTGCTTTTGTGGCACTGGGATTAAACCTAAGGCCAGCACTCCCACAGAGCTGTATTCCCAGCCCTTAAAACACACAAACACTTTTTTGTTTTTGAGGTCCATACTGGCTTCAAGTGCCTGTAGCACAGGCAGTCCTTGACTTTGGTGCCTCAGCGTCCTGAGGAGCAGGGATTAGAGGCCTGCATCACCAGGCTCGGCTCAGGAAGGGCTCTTAATGAAGCAGCACACACTTGCGTGACCCTTCTTCCTATGACAATTTTCCTAGAAAGTTTCCCAAAGCCACCCAGCCCTTAGCAAAGCCTCTGCAGGAGAAAGAGCCATGTGGGCAGCCACAGAGCAGGGTCTGTTCTTTTCATGGGGTAGACGTTTGCAGGCATTATTTTGAGACTAGGTGGGAAAATACCCCTGGAAATTTTCTTTAGGACACCCAAGAAGTCTCAAGCTGCAGGCCCAGAAGTGGCCTGCGGCGTGCCGTGGGTGCTTTCCCGTACCTTGGACAGTAGCTGGAAACTCCTTCAAGGAAGATGTGCCTTACACACTGAGCTACCCGACCTCGGTGGACAACAGGATTCTAAGTGTTCAGCACTCTGGCCCACAGAAGGCCAAGAGGCCCCTCCAGGCTGTCTGCTGTGCGTCCTGAGGGCTCATCTCTTTGCTACCACAGGCAGACAAGCCACCCTATGGCTTTCCAAGATCTAAAATCTCTACCACGCCAAGGAAAAAGACAGGAAAGGCAGCGGAGACACAGGCACTGAAGACCCTAACACACTCCAGCCTGGTGTAGTACCAGGCTTCCCTGTCACTCCACAGGCCACTCTTGGGAGATGTCCTTGCCAGCAGTCACTTTTTCACAGGCAGAGACCTCTGTGGAATCCTCTTTTCTCCTTGTAGCCCTTTGGGTCTGAGTGGCCTGCAGTCGGATGACAGCAGTCTGGAGTTAACACCCACCCCACGTGAACTAACACCCATCATCAATCACACTGGGCCAGAAACCCACCTCTCGGGCCAGTCCCCACCCTTCCCTTTCTATCCACTTTCTTGATCTTGGATAGAGGCTTTCTGAATGACCAGTCAACTGTCACAATTCAAGACTTCTCACTGGGGCAAGGGCCAGCTCTGGCCCAGTCCCACTTGAATAGCTCTAAGGACAGCACTATCCCTCAGAAACTCAGCCCCTAGCCCACTCTCTCTACTAAGTGAGGTCAAGATGGAGTTGTCTTTAGGACACTCCTCAAACACTCAAGCTGTAGGGCCCAGAATTAGGCCTGCAGCATGGCCTGGCTGCATTTCCACACCTACCAGCTGGTAACTCCTTCAAGGAAGGAGTCTACACTCAGCTATAGAGCTTCAGAGGAGAACAAGCTGAGAGAATTCTCCACTGAGGTCAGGGTCCCCCTTCATAGGTGAACAAAAGCAGGACCCTTTGACAAATGCTAAGGAATAAGGCTGCCGAGAAACTTCCTGAACAGTCTCAGGAATAACACTGGACACAGAGCTGTGGCTCTTCTGGGAGCGCAGTAGTCTTAGGTCTCAGAAAGTAAGACCGGAATTCGAAAAGCTTTCTCCTGTGTTGGCCAAAGTGTCCAGTGAATGATGCAGTAAGACTGATGCCGCATCTGGAGGTAACTGACCTAATCAAAGGTCTCTGACCTGCCTGGCCTGGTCAGTAGGCTCCTGCAGTGGGTCACACAACCTGTCTCTGTTGGTGACACGCTAGACAGAGGAGTAAATTAGTATTACCCCAATCAACGTACATTAAGAAGGGAAAGACTTAAGGACAAAGACATCTTCCCCACCCCCCATCACAGGAGAAAGGGATCAACAGTTTCTCTCAGGGGACCAGCGCTTGGAAATTCTGAGGCAAGGCCAAAGGAAACTGGGCATTCTGTAGACAGGTCAAGTGGTCCAAGTTGTGAGATACACATCCTAGAGCCCAGAAACCTACACACCGAGTTCCCTCCTCAAGGCCAAAACCCGAATCCTTTTTCTGAAGCTGCCCCTAACACCTGCCCGTAGCTCTCCCGCCTATGCAGAGCCAACGCCTCAAGGGCTGGTTATGTGACACACCAACAGCCTCGCTAGCGAAGATTTTGGAGAGGTTCGTGGTACCTTCTGCGCTCGGCATCCTGAGGGTCTGTGCCTGGGAGGCTGATGGTGATGGACGACGGCGCTCCCACATCATAGCGCTTCACTGTCTTCTGGCATATCTTTACTTTCACCAGGAGGCCATGCACCAAGTTCGCTAGCAGCCCCACTACCGGTTGCAGGATCTCAGGGAAGAAGGTGGCAAAAGCAAAATGATCTGCCATGTCCCCTCGGCCCCGGCTATGGCGCTGATAGAAGCGAAGATACACCCAACTTGATAGCAGCCCAAAGCCGTAGGAAGCCAGTGCTGGGCTCTGGAGCAGCGTGGCCAACCGGAGCAGAAGCAGCAACGCCAGCAATAGCATGGGAACTACGCTGACGCGGACCTGGGGCACTCGAAGAACCACACAGTCTCCCATAGTTTGCTTGAGGGCTACCAGGACACCACCTAGGAAGCCCAGGGCGCCGTGGATACGAATAGTGAACAGGTAGACCAAGTTGAAGGAAGCCATGTAGGTGAGGAGGTAGGCGAAGGCCCCCAGAAGCCCCACTGACACATTCACCACCGAGAAGAAGATAAGCAGCTCCAAGGCTCCCCAGAGGGGCTCCAGTAATCGCCCGGCCACAACCACTGTGGCCAGGCTAATGGCCACGTCCCACACGTGCTGTTCCATGAGTCCATGGGTGGCCAGGGTCCAGATCCAGAAGTTGGGTGGAAAAAGATAGCCTGGGGTGACGGCCAGGCAGCCCGTGTCCACAGCGAAGGAAAGCAGATAGAGAAATAGTACCACGGCGCACAGTGCCTTCACCACCACGCTGGCGCTGGCCAGGATGGCCCCCAGATGCTGGCGGGCACCGGGTAGGGCGCGTTGCATCTTCCCGGCGGACGTTGGCTTGAGGGAAGGTGAGGAAGGTAGCCTAGGGGCCTCCCCGGGGCCTCGTCCCAGTTCGGCCCCGACGGGAGGCCCGGGCCCGGCTACTTCACTGGCTTCTGTTCCGTGGGAAAGCTCTGGTTCCGGTCTGATCCGGCTGTACTTCCAAAGCGAAGAGAAAGCCTTCTTGCCGGGGACCTGACGTTAGGCCCTGGGTGGCTTGGGCACGCCTGCCTGCCGGCTCCGTCGGCCCAGCGGCCAGGCTAGCGTTGATTTCAAGGCTGGGCTTCCTCCATCCACTCTGAGACTCTGCGATCTGCGGGGACTGGCGCCTTGTTCCGGCCCAAGTCAAGCCCGTTTAGCTCCGGCTGGGCTAGGGTTTTGACTTGACGGTACCTCCTCCCCTCTCCGGGGCCGACAAACAGGGGCGCCGCGCCTGCGCGCCCCCGCCGGCGGCCGCGGCCGTACGCCCTCTGAGCGCTTGCCTTCCGGCTCCTCGGCATGCTGGGATACGGAGTCCTTGAGCCCTAGCCGACCGGTTTTTTTTTCATAGAACCACGAGTCCCAGAAGCCGTGCGCCCGCCAGGTCCGGTAGCGCGTAGAGGCTAGGGCGCTTGGGAGTTGTAGTTTTCAGTTCTTACTCCTCCAGTTTCTTGGTGTTAGGGAAGTGGAAAGCGAGGTGTTAAGTGGGCGGGTTCAAGAGGCAGCACCGCCTTGGGCCGCACACTTGCTCAATTCTTTGGAGAAGATTGGCTCTATTTATGACTTGTACTGTCACAGCAGTGTTTTTGTAAGCGGGTACATAAGAATGTGAACGGTTAGCCGGTTGTGGTGGCACACTCCTGTAATCCCAGCACTTGGGAGGCAGAGGCAGGTGGATTTCCGAGTTCCAGGCCAGCCTGGTCTACAGAGTGAGTTCCAGGACAGCCAGGGCTACACAGAGAAACCCTGTTTCGAAAAACAAAACAAAACAAAACAAAACAAAACAAAACAAAACAAAACAAAACAAAACAAAACAAAACAAAACAAAAAGAATGTGAACGGTTCTGGTGTGTTGTACCAATACGTATGCACTAACCAGATTCTCTGTCTCACGAACCTTAAGAATAATGATGATGGCAGACTCTTCCTATCTTAATGATCAAAGAAGGCAGCTGTGTAAACGGCTTGCCGTGTTGTGTTGGGTGTTCGTTCACGTTGCCTTTGTTCTAGAGAACTGACTTGTTACAAGAACTTCAGGGGGAATAAGGGTCAAGGCTGTGCTACTTAAGTGATTCTTCTCCCACTTATTCCCACTGGGCAGAGAAATCTCCCTGGAGCTGGCTTAGAGTTAATATCATTGACTGCTCTTCCAGAGGACCCGGGGTTCAGTTCCCAGCAACCACATGGCAGCTCATAACTGTAAGTCCAGATCTAGGGTTTCTGGCACCTTCACACAGACACACATGCAGACAAAACACCAATGAACGTTAAATGAAAAAGATTATCAATAAGTCTCTTTATAAGTGCCAGGTTGGTTTAGGCTCAACTTTACACTATAGTGGCCATCAGTAGGGAGTTTGAGATTTGTTTAAAAGTTATTTTATTTACATGTATGTGTGTCTTTGCGTGTATATGCCATTAAGTGTGCAGGCCACAGAGGCTACAAACTGTCAGGAAATGGATTTCTGAACCACCAGATGTGGGTGCTGGGGGTACAGGTTCTCTGTGAGAGCAGTAAGTACTATTAACCATAAAGCTGTCTCTCCAACCCTGAGAGTTTTGAGTTTTGTTGATATATATGTGTGTATATATATGTATATACACATATATATCATATTTTTGAAATGTGATTAATTATATGACAAGGGACTATATTATAAAATCCATTTTAGCTATTGATCTCAGTACAACTGCCTGTGAGTCCAAAACTACCTTTCACCTTTTATTTTTGTCTGGGGCTAGGGCTCCTACTGTGTGCCATATGCCAGTGTTTGCTAAATTTGACTTAGCAAATCCAAATACAGAGTCACTGGGCAGTGGTGGTTCAAGCCTTCAAGGCTGATCTTTGTGAGTTGGAGGCCAGCCTGGTCTACAGAATTAGGTCTAGCACAGCAAAGGCTATACAAGTAAAAACAACCCTATCTTAGAAAACGAAAACAAGCCGGGCGTGGTGGCGCACACCTGCAATCCCAGCATTTGAGAGGCAGAGGCAGGCAGATTTCTGAGTTCAAGGCCAGCCTGGTCTACAGAGTGAGTTCCAGGACAGCCAGGACTACACAGAGAAACCCTGTCTCGAAAAACCAAAACCAAAACAAAACAAAACAAAAAACAAAAACAAACAAACAAACAAACCCCCCCCAAAAAACCAAAAAACAAAACCCAAATACTTAGTCAGATTGATTTTTGAATAAACAATTTTCAGGATAGGTATGTCCCATGCAATATTGCACACACACGCACACACACACCAAAACAAAATAACACAAAACAAAAACAACTCATTTGTCCCTGAAGAAGTAAAAATAAATGTATTCAGCCAGGCGGTGGTGGTGCACGCCTGTAATCCCAGCACTCTGGGAGGCAGAGGCAGGCGGATTTCTGAGTTTGAGGACAGCCTGGTCTACAGAGTGAGTTCCAGGACAGCCAGGGCTATACAGAGAAACCCTGTCTCAAAAAAAAAAAAAAAAAAGAATAAATGTATTCAGAGTACAGTAATAGCACAGATTATAACAAATCAGTCATTACTAACTGTGGGCCACAGGGGTGATAGTAACCAAATACCAAAAACCCTATTGTTAAAAAATTATCAGAAGCCGGGCGTGGTGGCGCATGCCTGTAATCCCAGCACTTGGGAGGCAGAGGCAGGCGGATTTCTGAGTTCGAGGCCAGCCTGGTCTACAGAGTGAGTTCCAGGACAGCCATGACTACACAGAGAAACCCTGTCTCAAAAAACAAAAAAAAAAAAAAATTATCAGAATCTGGGACTGGAAAGATGGTTCAGAGGTTAAGAGCACTGGCTGCTCTTCCAGAGGACCCTGGCTCAATTCCCAGCACCCACATGGTGGCTCACAACAGTTTATAACTCCAGTTCCAGTGAATCTGACATTCTCACACAGAAATGCATGCAGACAAAAAACACCAATGCTCATAAGATTACTCAATCATTAAAAATGTATTACAGTCTGGGTGGTGGTGGTGGTGGTGCGTGCTTATAATCTCAGCACTAGGATGGCTGAGGCAGGAGGATCAAGGCTATTTATGATGATACAGTGAGTTTGAAGCCAGGCTGGGCTACATGAGACTCTGTTTCAAAAGAAATAACTAAATGAACAAATTAACTGCAAATCAGAACCGACTGGACTTTATCTGGCAACCTACTCCAGACCATGTGTGTTGTTCCAAGGCTCAGGGGCTGTCTGGGGGCATGAGAGTAGTTCAGATGTGAATTGCTCTAGGTCAGCCCCTGCAGAGGAGAGAGAGAAACCCTGCCATGTCTTATCCTGGAATGTTTTTCACCATGTTTAGTATCCAAGTGTTTCCTCCAGCCAGTCTGAAAGACACACAAACTCTCTGTCTCAGTCTGTCTCTGTCTCTGTCTCTTTTTCTGTCTGTCTGTCTCTCTCTCATGTGTGTGTGTATGTGTGTGTGTGTGTGTGTGAGTGCACATGTATGGTACCTTGAAATGAATGCTGGATGTTGGCCTCTATCACTTTCTACCCTGTAGGATCTCACCGTGCAGCCCTGGGTGGCCTGGAACTCACTATGTAGATCAGGCTGTTCTCACACCGACAGACCTACCTGCTTTGGCTTCCTCGGTGCTGGAATTAAAGGAACACCACTATTGTCTACCTTATATTTTGAGAAGGGCCTCTCCTCGCTGAGCCTGGAGCTCATCCGTCCAGCTAGGATATTGGTTTGATGAACTCTGGGGTTCTGCCTGTCCCCACTCTTCAGACCTCCAAGCCCCAGTGCAGCGATTAACTGCTGCACCCGTTGCACCAGGCTTTATACATGTGTGCTGAGGAACTGAACTGAGTTTGAGAAACTGAACATGTTTGCAGAGCAGGCCCTTTACTGACTGAGACTTTTTTCTTTTCTTTTCTTTTCTTTTCTTTTCTTTTCTTTTCTTTTCTTTTCTTTTCTTTTCTTTTCTTTTCTTTTCTTTTCTTTTCTTCCTTCCTTCCTTCCTTTCTTTCTTTCTTTCTTTCTTTTCTTTCTTTTTTTCTTTTTTTGAGACAGGGTTTCTCTGTGTAACCCTGGCTGTCCTGGAACTCACTTTGTAGACCAGGCTGGCCTTGAACTAAAAAAAACTTCCGCCTGCCTCTGCCTCCCAAGTGCTAGGATTAAAGGCGTGCGCCACCACCGCCGGCCTGAGACATCTTCTAAGCCCTGCCACTTGAGACTTTGGCTGAACTTATTTTTATTTTATTTTTCAATTTTGAAGAGTCTCACTAGCCCAGGCTGCCCTAGAATTCCCTGTACAGCTAAGGATGGCTGTGATGCTCCTGCCTCCACTTCCCTCATGTGGATTATAGGGCAGGCACCACCACACCCAGCTTCCACGGATTTTCTTTGGCTTCTCTCACCTGGTGAGACAGAAGGCGTTTCTCCTCCCTGACTGCTCATCTGTGCTGTGGGAATATACTGGTAACCGTACTTAAGCTCATGGTGAGAACTTAGCTGGATGATTTCCAGGGACTCAGAGTGAATGACGCTCCTGCCCCAAGAGAGCAGAAGAGGTCGGACATCCAACTCAGGATTGCCTAGGTTAGTGGCTTCGTTTTCCTCCCATGAAGAGAATGCAGGGGCCAGGCCTGTGAGATGCCCCCTGGGTACGGGCACTTCATGCCAAGGCTGACAACTGGAAGAAATAGTGGGAGGAGAGAAAGCCTGCAGGCGTCCGGTTTCCTCTGACCCCTGTGCGTGTGCTGTGCCACCTCCTGCCAGCCCGGCCAGCCTGGCTTATGTGGGGAGACCTGGTCTCCTCTTACTACAGCTGGACTTATGCAGGGACACACACACACACACACACACACACACCCTGGTCTATATAGGGAGACTTACACATACCCTGGCCTATGTAGGGAGACACACACACACACACACACACACACACAGACACTCCCTGTCCTATGTAGGGAGACCTACACAGATACACACACACACACACACACACACACACACACACACACACGAGGTGTCCTGGCCTCTGACCTCCCTGAATCATGATGGAGTCTGTTCTTGCTGGCAGATGGCCTGATCCTGGCATCCTCAGGTATTTGAGCTCTTACTCCTGTTGTGTTGCTCCAGGGGAAGGATCTGGCTGTCTGGACCGTCTGATCACATGGGTCTCAGCAGAGCTTCTCTCATTGGTCTTTCTTTCAAAGTCCTGGCCTTGCCTTGAGGCTCTGGCTAGTGGGGTTTTGCCCTGATCCCCTTGACGGTTTCTTTCTTAGAGACTTGTGACTTGATATGAAACAAAGTGCTTCGAGAGCAGGAGCCTCTGAGGAAGAGGACTGCGAGGCTTTTCCTCCTAGCAGAGCAGGGCAGCGCTCAAAGGCCAAGGCCACCTGTGGTCCTAACTACCCAGTCCTCAACCCAAGGCCCACACAGTGGATGGAAACTGGTTTGAAGTGAAAATATGAACATTATTTAATAACTGATCTTCTGTAATAAACCATTTGAAAATATTTTACAAGGAATCACACACACAATATTTTACAAAGTTTCTCGACTTTTTTTTTGTCGCTGTTGTTTTCCCAACTTGTCTGTACAAAATAGAACAAAAAGAAAAGAAAAAAAAAGGCAAAGGAAATGGCCCCCAAGTCCCCCGGCCCACGGTGACACGGTGAGGGGACAGCTAGGTCAGGTGGGTGATGAGAGGGTTGAACCCAGCTGGGGGTTGGACAACTACCTGATGGGGATTGTTCTGTCTGGTTTCGTTTGTTTTTAAACTTAAAATATATATTTATTTTTCTGTATATGTTTGTTTCTTTTTTTGTTTGTTTGTTTATATTCTCCGTTGAGCACCTGACTACACTACAGTTACACACGCGCCCCCACAGGACACAGCTGACCTCGAGGCTGGGCACCCGTCATGGGCACACACCCTGTCACCAGCATTGGGCATGGACCATACACACACTGAGAAAGCAACAAGCAACGTGACATTAATTAACGAAGCCATTAATTAATGTATCACCCTCCCCCCTCCTCCCAGTCCATCTGAGCCTCATGGCTACACCCCTGCCCCCCCCTGCCCTCAGTCCCCTCCTGGCCCCCAGGTTATGATGCCTTTGGGAGACATGACAGAATGAACGGTGTGAAGAGAATGTGTCTCGGGCCTAGCCTCTGTGTGTGCAGTGCAGTTGGTTAGACATGTGCTTGGTGCAAGTGTGTGTTCAATAAGGGAGGGGCAATTTGGCCTCCTAGGGGCAGGGTGTGTGTGTGTATGTGTGTGTGTGTGTGTGTGTGTGTGTGTGTACACAGAGGGAATTAGGCCTGAGCGTGTAAGAACCAGATTGCAGATGGGATGGCCCAGCCAGGAGAGACCAAGTCACCCCTGCTAAGGCAAAGTACGATGTCTGGCGGGGTTCTTCTGCCAAAGGGGTTCAGGCAGTGATGTGTGGTCCTACTAGGGGCCTGACACTGGTGATCGATGGTTACAATGAGCACCTGGCAGGGTGGGGGGCACTTGGGGACACTGGTGGCTAGGCTAGGGGTGACACAGAGAGGCCTTCCCCCAGCATTTGGCACGGTTTGACATTCGGTTTTAGAGATGGGAGGACCAGCCAGGCTGCATCTCAGAGGCAGAGGTGAGAGAGACACACCACGCGAACCCCTTCACTGACCTCTCACCCGGTATAAGGCTTTGTGCCCCACCCCCCAAGGTGCGCGTCTGACTGTGTGTTCCCTCACGGGTATGTCTAGTGAGAGTCTCTCAGAGGTCCGCTCTCAGAGGTCCAGGTGTATATAGGGTGTGTTTAAACTGATGTCATTGTTAGGCTGTCTTGACACCTGCAAGGCTGGGGGGGTTGTAGTCTGAAAGGGCCAGAAGCCTATGGGGAGGGGGTGCCCCCCCCAATCTCTCACCGCTACCATCTCTCCTACCATTTTTTTTTCCCCAGAGAAGGTATGCTTGGGCTTGGGTGGGGCCAGAGGGCCGGTTAGAGGCGCCCAGCAGTGGCAGGGTTGCCAACATAGAGGAAATCTCCAGGCAGGTGGGTCGGTGGAGGCCTGGTTTGGCATCGGTACTAGTGGCCTCCTGTCCCAGCCCGCGGGGATGAGTCCAGGGACTTCGGGCACTTGGACAGTTCAAGGGTGCGCTAAATCTTGAGTGCCAAACACCATGGCACCTTACTTTGGGGCTCCCCTGCCCCAAGGCACAGGCTCCGGGGGAAGGGGCCCAGGTCCTTCAGGAAGGAGTGGCCAAGGCTCTAGATTGGGGAATGTGGAATGGGAGGGTGAGCGAAAGGCTAGGAGGCCAAGGCGGGGGTATGATGTGTGTGTGTGGGTCGCTCAGAGGCGGCGAGAGGCAGCGAAAGAGTGGACTTGAGGCTGCGGCCGAGGCGGCAGACCCAGGAGGAGCAACAGCTGCAGGGAAACCAGGACGCCCAGCGACGGAGGGAAGGAGGCTCCGCGGCCACAGTCTGAGGTATCTTCCTGCGGGGAAGGAAGACAAAGAAGCGGTCCGTACCCAGCCGGCGCAGGCTTCCAGATGCCAGCAGCGTCGCTCCCCCCGACTCACCGTCGCGTTGTAGTCAAAACAGATGTGCGGACCTCTTCGGTATCGCGGTCTCTGCACCAGCTCACACTGCTCCGGGCCGTCCGCTGGGCATGGGTGGGGAGTCAAGGAGGCGGCAGACACGTGGGGGGGAGTGTGGAGCAGGAGGGGAGGGGGCGGCGGGGAGGGCAGGGTTAGGATACAGTGTGTCTCCTTCTGCAGCAGCCGGCCAGCCTCGCACTGGCTGCACAGCGGCTTCTCGGCCACCACGAACAGAAGGTTGGTGTTGGTCAGTCTCTGCGCGTGGAACAGCCTGGAGGGACGATCGGAGGGTGGAGCCTTGGAGGTTTGCTCCACCCTGAAGCCATCGCCCCACCCCCACCTGCTACAGACCACGCCCCTCTAGCACGCCCCGCCCCTCGCTCCGCAAGTACCTGCTGCAGTTTCCACAGTCAATGATGGCGTTATAGGACGCGTTCACCGAGCCGAAGTAGTACTGGGTCTGTTTCATGACGCAGCTGCTCTCACGCGTCTCGGGGCTGCCCTCGGCTTCTGCCGGGTCTGCGGGGCCCAGACGCCTCAGCCCCGCCCACAGACAGTGACACGTTGTCCGCCTCAGCTTGACTCAGCCCCACCCTCCCTGTGAGCGTCTATTTCCACCCTGGACTCAGATTTGGGACTGAGCCTCCCAAGCCCTACTTACCTGCCTGGAACCAGCTGTGATAGATGAGGCCGTAGAGTAGCTGCTGGAATAAGGACCTGTAGAGCGAGGGCACCAGGTAGGGCGGTCAGCAGGTGGCCAGTGCCTTACAGGCCTCCTTTACCAGCCTCTCCTCCAGGACTCACCAGGCAGCAGCAGAGGTCCACCAGGCCAAGTTAAGGAAATCTGCAATGGTGGGCTGCAGTGGAGAGAGGAGCAGGGTCACTTCTGGTTCTGTTAGAGGCGGCGGGGTGGGGGTGGGGGTGGTGTCACTGTAGGCAGGTCTCCCAACCCCTAATCTCCGGGCATTTCTGGGAGCTTACCACAAAGACACCTCGGGGTGCAGCACCCAGGTTGCCAGGAGGCTGAGGGGCACAGGCTGCCTGATAGTCATAGGATTCTTTTCTTGTGTAGAAGGAGTTATTGTACAGTGCCAGCATCAGGTTGGCATCCACCTCACTGAAGAATCTGCCAACCTGGGGGGGTCCAGGGAGAGAGCCATAGTCACAGGGCTGGCAGTGGCATGTTCTAGAAGGCTCTGGCCTAGAGTGTCCTTCCTTCCACCTTCTTCCTGACCCTTACCTGGTCCCACTGATGGTTCTGGTTTGACAGCACCAGGAATCCTCCATCATCAATGAGGACACAGAGGAGGTCCTAAGAGGTAGGGAAGGGAGATTAAACATGGTGAGGGGCCCACCCCAGACTATTTCAGGCCCTGGCAGGCCAATGGTTCCGAGTGAGGGGCATCACTCCTCTAAGTCGGGCAAGGAGAGGAAGTCAGGGTGGGGTGTCAAGGTGGAAAGGCTGAGGGGCAGGCTAGGAGTCACAGTTGAGACAGAGGAGTCTGGGGGTGAGGGCAGCTGGGGTCCAGAGCAGAATCAGAGTGCACGCACCTCGTTGTTAACCTCGCAGTCCATCTCACAGTGGCTGCTGGGGCCGCACTGCTGGGCAGAGAATGGGGACTGTGAGGCGCCCACCAGGGTCCCTCACGGCTGTTCCCCCTCAAATGCTGGTTCCCAGGCCCTCTGCAGCACCTCCCCCCTCCCCACTTCCCATAGGCGCTGGTGCAGGTCTGAACTGAGCGGCAGGCTTGTTAGGAGTCCTTGGAGTCTCCAGAGAGGGCTTACTCCCCTTCCCCTGCCCAAATACCTTCTGAGGCTGGTCCTGATGGGTACGGTTGCTGGCAAGCACTTTGAACTTTTCAGCCCAAGCCTCTAGATCCAGTTTGACACCCACCACTGTGGGAGAGAGCAATGGCCGTCTATTCTACCTGTCTGGTCAGCGTCCAGACTATCACCCCAGCCCCTCCTCAGTCTTAGCATTCACCTGCTGGCCTCAGTGTGCGACGGCCTAGACTGAGCTCCACAGCCGTGCTGACGAGGACGCCTACTGTGTCATTCTCCAGCTCCAGTGGTCTTAACAGGGCTGGGGTGGATGAGTGGAACGGTCAGGTGTGAAGGCTGACTGTACCGCCTGCTCCCAAGCTGGGCCCTGCCAAACCAGGGCTGGACCCAGCTTATAGCACCCCGTACAGTGTAGCAGAGCCTTTCTCTTTACACGTCCCCGGTCTCAGTTAAGGCCTCCCGCCTGCCGCTGGGTGTTATGGACAGACACTCACTGTCCTGGTGTGGGGGCTTGAAGATATAACCACGGTTATCCAGGCTGCGGCGGTAGAAGCTGGCATTGAAGGGTTCCGGGTTTTCTGTCCAGTCTTCGGCTGCCCTAGAGCACCCAAGACAGGCAGAGCTCAGCGGGCATACAACTGCACACCGCAAGGCAGCTTGTGGTGTACAGTGGCCTTGGCAGTGCTGAGGCTTCTGGGTAGTGAAGTCATGGCAAAGTCCCAGACGGGGAGAGCTGTTGCTGCATGGGTCTGGTCACTTACTTGTTTGGGAAGACACGTGTGATGCCACCATCAGTGGCAGCAAATACGGCTAGCAGGCTGTACCTGGGGACAACAGGAAGATGGGGTCACAGGCACACCTTCTAGTGTGCAAGGCTGGGGCCTCTGAGCCAACCCCAGCCTCCTGCTTCATAGAGCCATAGCCTGGGCCGTGGTGCGTACGTGTTGAGATCTTGGTCCCGCCACACACGTTCCACTAACTGCTGTGTGATGCCCGTGTCCAGGATCAAGTTGTGCAGAAGGAAGTTATTACCTGGGATATGACAAGATGGAAAGGTGTCTTATTGTAGAGCCATGGCATCCCCGCCTCTAATCTCCAGGGCTCTGGTGAAAGCCTTCTCCATGCCCTTGGTCCAGGCCCTGCCTGCTCGTCTCCAGACCCCTCCCTTCCGTCTCTCTGCCCCGACCCCAGACCCTGCCATCCCAGAGGCCCTGCCCTATCTATACTCACACTGCTTGGAGTCCGGAGTCACTTTCTCCATGAGCTCGATGAAGTTCTTCAGGAACTCGGTGTTGTTGTCCGAGGCATTCAAGTCCTTGCAATACTCTCTGGGGGTGGGGAGGGGCAAGAAGAGTGGGCTTGGGGACCTGCGCAGGGCAGGGGGATCCAGGCTTCCCGACGGGTTGCCTGGGGGACGGTGGCTGAGAAGTCCAGGTTGCAGGGAGGGGCATGGATGTTCTCACAGGCTGTGGTCACCGTGAGCCTGAAGGCGGCTGGGGTCAGCTGGGGTAGGCAGAGTGGGCAGGAGGAGGGGCTGCGTCCTCCATCCTGGTGGCTTTTTTTCTTTCCTGGTCTTGGCCCTGCTGAACCTGCCATCTCTTGTATATAGTTGGACCCAGATGGCACACCCAGGTGGCCCCAGTGGCTGTCTCATTCACCTGTATGCCCGCCAGTGTCCCCATGGGCATCAGTGGGATTGAGTATCGGTATTTGCTGTTGTCAGTGTCTAGGACACAACCCTGCCTCTTCCTGGCCTTGTGCCTTCGGGCAATGCATCCCGGTTCCCCCCGGGGCTCACTTTTTCTCATCATGACACAGTTGGGGTGTCAGTAGGAATGTGTGGGTCCTTGGACTGGCTGTTCCTCATGGTGGCCAGACCCTCACCAGGCTCAGGCTCTGGGTCCAGAAAACGTGGGTGTGGCAGAACCTCTCTCTGATGGATGGAGCCATCTCTCTTGCTTGATCCCTTAGTCATTACCCAGGTAAATCCCCAGTGGCCTAGATGACAGCAACTCTATGTACAGTTTAAAAAAATGAGCAAACTTCCCCAGGCTGTGGGAGGACCCAGAGTTTAGTGTGGGCACCTGGGACTGGATTCGTAGCCACACTGATCCCACCGGCCCCCAGTGTCTGTAAACTGTCTGTGTGGACACGCCCAGTGACAGCCACACAGCTGTGCGTAAGGTATAGCACACACGTGAAATATATGTTCACATCTGGAGGGGACTCCGTTCACTCACACACACTTAAGTCAGCGCTCCCGCAGCAGTTATAAAAAACGACACCTCTTCCCTCACGATCACACCTCCCAGGCCAGTTCCAATCACTAACGCACACGGACCACCCCACACGGACACAATGACTCACAGGTACAAACATCCACAGAGAGTCAGAAATGTGTGGGTGCATGCACGCGACGTGCCTACGCACGGAGGTCAGGAGTGTCCAGAGCCCTGTGTGGAACCGGAGAGTGCTCTCATTCAAGCTCAAGGCAGACTGTGTGCACACTAGGACGCCTGTGTTCACACTGCGAGTGTGAACTCCTGGGACCCCTCACTTACCGGAGCAGCTCTTCAGAGCCCCCCTCCCCCCACTTCTCCCCCAGGCTCAGCGAGCCACACCTAGCATGAGCAGCACTGGCAATGGCCACAGGGGCTCTGGCTGGCTCAGCCCTCAGACCCACACAAACACCGACGGACACAGGACAACAATGGGGCGGGTCAGGTATGGGCAGGACACCGCAGACCAAAGCAGCAGCTGCCAGGCGGTGAGGGTGTGCTGGGGGACAGCCAGCCCCAGGTGGAAAGGGCTCCTCCTTCCTGGTGGCCTGGGAGGGCACAGAAGGTGGCAGAGAATCTCAAGCCCACCTGCCCCAGGCCCGGTGGGCGATCGTCTGTCTGTGGGCTACTGCTGCCTGGTGCGGCTACATGGCCTGGGTATGCACACAGCCGCACATACCGGGCTATGTACGGGGGATGGGAGCGACACTGCACGGGACATAGACACACAGAGCTCCAGGCAGCGGTGCGGGAGGTGGGGCCAGAACGGTCAGGGGAGGGGAGGGCGCCTCGGCAAGGCCACACGCGAGCTACCTGGGAGCAATGAAAACATGTCCTTCAGACTCAAAGCTGCTGGGAAGCAGGAACTCAAAATCTGCAACAGAAACGGGGGGGTTATCCGGCGGGGGCTGGGGAGGCGGGAGGCCAGGGGGGCTCAGAGCTGACGGGGCTGGAGGGGCAGGTAGGGACAAGGCAGCTTGAGGGGTGGGGAGACACTGGCAAAGAGGGAGCCCGCCACTTCCGCGATCAGGTTTGAGCCAGAGAGAAGGGAGGGCGAGGAGGGTGTGGGGCCTGTGGAGAATAAGGCATCGCAGGAGAAGGGCAGTTATAGCCAATATGTTGCCCGGGCCTGGTCCTCTGTCGGCAGTGAGTCCCTTGGCGTGGCTGTATATGCTCCCATACTGCTGTATAGCACATATACACGGACACACACACACACATATATATATACACACACTGCTATATATATGCATGGTCTGGGGAAGGTGCCGGTCTAGCTCTTATCACATCCATGATGGAAAAACCGCATGCTGAGCTGCCGTTTGAGGAAGGGAATCGGCTTTTGGCTGCGGGATTTTCGGATCTCTCTTTGCCGCTGCAGCTGTTTGCATTTTGGTAGGCCTTGCTTTTGTTCTGTCAGGCATCAACATGGCCAAACCGAAAGGGTTTCTCACGGGCACAGACAGTCCAACCAGAGACGGGTGTGAGCAGCTGCTGCTGGTAGAGGTACTGCAGTGCATCGTGGGGGTCTGGGGGTGGGGTGTTTCCCCCCCCAACAGGATGCTGGGTGATGGGAAACTGGCAGGGGGCAGAGCTGTTCTGTAGTGTGAAGGGGCTGCTGCTGGATCTCCGCCCCCCCCCTCCCCACACACTTGCTTTCCTGGCTGGGAGGAGCAGGGTACCCAGGGAAGGTCTAGTTCCCTCCCTTCCAAGGGGTGGACAGGGTTGGGGGGAAAGAATGCTGGGAGTGTCTGGGTGGACGGTCTAACAGCTGGGTCTGCGCCTCGGGCTTATGAGCTGTGCATGTGTGTGCAATGGATACATAAGTGTGTGTACATGTTTGTCGTTGCACGGGCTTGTGCTCACAGACCTGAGGATGCAGCCGCTGCAGCCCCTCTCTCTGCCCATCTGGACTGGATTACCCTGCCGTGTGCATATTTTATTCTTTTGAGACAAGGTCTGCAGTCTGTGTTGACCTAGGACTCCCTTATACGGCCGAGGATGACTCTGAACTTCTGATTCTCTTGCAGGCACCATGGCACCTGACTTACGTGACCCTGGGGATTGAACCCGGGACCTTGTGAATGCCAGGCAGTGACAAGCACTGTTGCAGCTGAGCTGTATCCCCAGCCACTGTGTGCATCCATGAGGGCCTTGGCCTGTGTGAGTCTGGCAGTCGCCTCCCTTTGTTTTAAGAAGATGGCCTCTGTTGCCTTGAGGAGCCTCCGATTCTTGCCTGAGCCTCTTGACTGCTGGGATTTTAGGCCTGTGCCACACTCGGCTTTTACCCTATCCTCTCCAGCACCTCAAACTCTTTTACCGCAGAGCTTTAGTCATCCCCAAGGAGGGATTTTCATGTTTCCCAAATACTCCCATGATGCACTGCAAAGTTCTGAACATGGGAAACTCGGGCTGCTTTGAGGGGCTGGGCAGTCACTGGTTGGACTGTTCCCTTTTGATAGGACTGTGAGGCAGGGTTTGGACACAAGCCAAGGGTAGGGTGGGGAGAGGGGGAGGAGGAGAAAGAAAAGAGAGGGAGGAGGGAGAAGGAGGGAGACTATACTATGTTTGTCATGTCACCAGGGCCTTGAAGTTCTAGGGTCAGAGGGTGGGGTGTGGGAGATGGTAAAAAAGACAACTCAAGCCAGTGGGATTGGGTATGCGTCCGACCCTGACCCAGGCCAGCAGGGGCAGTTTCTCCCTGTGTTGGACTAGGCTAGACAAGGTGTCATGGGAAATCCTCTGCTTGCAGGTTGGGGCTAGCCTCACGTGGTTCTCCATACCTCACAGGGTTCCCTGGAAAGGCAGCAGTCTGTGCACTAAAGACAGAGCTCATCCTATGCCGCCCCCTCTAACTCCTCCTGTTCTCTGACAAGGCCTGGCGGCTCGTGATCCACTGTCCTGGGAACTGACTTGGGGGCCTTTTTCTTTGTCACTAGGCTGTTTTCCTCTAGACTGTTTTGGGATCCAAAAGATCCCACCCTGTGCCTGGAGAAGAATACAGTTCTTGAGTCTGCCTTCATGTCCCCTTCATACCGATGAGCCTTCCCTCCCTAGGGGCAGAGAGAGCCCAAGAGTCCTTAGAAGGCCTCAGAAGCAGCCGGAGAAGCAGTACACACGTTTCCTGGATGGCTGGACAACCTTGTCCTGGGGCCAGGTTGCCTGCCTTCTGTTACCCCCACTAAGCCTTACCTCTCTTCTAGTAGGTCTGTGAGCTCTGGGGCCACACCAGAACCCCAGGCCTAAGAGCTTTCTAGAGGGTGCCTGCTGGGACTTCCCTACCAACTGCATCTCGCACCTACTGCCCTGCTGGGTGGGTGGTGGTGAAGCATCCAGCTCTGTTCTCACTGTTGAGTTGTCTTGGAGGGCCAGAGAAGTTGGGGGAGGCAAGGGGCTTCCCATAGGGTCCCACAAGGGCTGGGGAGTGGGAGGAAGGAGCGTGGCCCCACGGGACACGCTGGAGAACTCTGCAGACAGCCCGGAAGTGGGCTACTGACTCTAAGAGGGGCGTCAGGATCAGAGGAAGGCAAGAACTGAGGAGCCAAGGGAGGCTGGGGGGGAGCCCCGGGGGGCAGGGGTGTGGCTGGTCCTGGGCAGGAAGGGGGGCAAGCAGGGGCGTGAGGGTGGGGGGGTGGGGGAGGAGGGAACACTGGTTCTGAATATACTTGCCCTTCAGTTTGCTGATTGGCACTGGGACAGTCCACCAAGAGAGAAAGCGAGGAAAACAAAAACACAAACACAAAAACAAACGAAAAGGGGGAGGGGAAGGGGAGGGGCACAAACAATATTTTATTCAATGGCTGTTTGAATGAAAATATTGTGTCTCATCATCATACCGAAAGGAAACTTCTTGCAAAAAAAAAAAGACATGAGAGAGAAAAGAGAGAGCGAGAAACTCAAAGGAGATGAGCCCCAGTTGGCCAGGCAGGTGGGGGGCGCCCGGTGGGGCCGGAGCCCCAGCCTCCCTCCCAGTGACCTCTGGCAGTGGGCAGGCAGGGCCAGGCCTGAGATCCAGGCCTTTCCAGAGAGGCCCGTGGTGAGCAGGCATGCACGGGGAGCCACAGGCAGAGGAGGGAGAGAGCTGGGGGGGCGGGGGGGGGGAAGGAGGAAAGGGGGGAGGGAGGGAGGGAGGGAAGGAGGGGGAGAGAGAAGGAGGGAGGAGCCGAGGGAGGAGCCAGGGAGCAAAGGAGGAGGAGGGAGGAGAGAGGGAAGAAGACAGACAAAAGGAAGACTGAGGAAGGCAGGCAGGTTCTAGGTTAGGGAGAAGGGATGGAGGGACTGAGCAGGAGGACAAGGTAAGAGAGAGGGGGTCAGGTTGAAGAGGAGAGAGGAGGAGGAGGAAGAGAAAAATGAGAGCAAGAGATGGAGGGAGAATGTGACCTGAAGGAGGAGGAGGAGGGGGAGGAGGGAGAGGAGAGGGAGGAGGGGGAGGAGGAGGGGGAGAAGGAACAGAGGACAAGAGACCTTGGGACAGAGATGGTACCACAGAGGGAGGACCAGGGCAAGGAGAGTAGAAGAGAAGGGAGGGGGTGTCGTCCAGGAATGTAGCCCCCAGGAGTGTTCAGGGCAGGCAGGCTAAGGAGGGAAGACACGGGATAGGAAAAACCAAAAACAGTCCTCCACGGGAACCATGAGAGAATGGTCTAGAACCGAATCTGAGAAAAGGCAAGCATGCAGATTTCCACAGACTTCTGAAGGCTGGTTCCCCAGCCTGTGGGCGTGCCTGAGGCTGGGCAGACTGGGCAGGAGGGGCTGCCCTGCCCGAAAGCTCGGCTGGCTATGCTGCCTGGGGCCGGCCAAGGGTGCAGGGGCGGAGGCAGGGGTGCGGACGCAGGCAGGGGCCAGGCCACTTACACTTGACCTGCAGGATCTGGTCGCTGAGGTTGGCTTGGAGGTAGTAGGTGCTGTAGGGTGGGAGCACCAGCCCCAGGCTGGGGAGGAGGGGAAGGGAGAACACAGGTCACTGATGAGGAGAGGTAGGCCACACTCACCCTTCCTTTCTAGGGTCTTGGAGCCAAAGAGGCCCAAGCTGTGTTGGCCCCAACTCCCCTGCACAACTGCATATCCTAGGAATTAACACCTTGGAGATACCAGGGTCCTGAGCCCTCTTCTCCCCCAAACCATTCTGGAGACTTTGAAACTACAAGTCCCAAAGTGACTCCCCACCGTACTGCCCGCCTGAGCACCCACCTGCCCCACCATCTCCTAGCCCACAGGAAGCTTTTGCGGGGCAGAACATGAACCCTGTGAGAGCCAGGAAACAGTATGGGCTGGCCCTAGGTTGCGACAATGCTCCTGGCATTCCAGAATGGACTGAGGAGCAGCGGTATAGGGCACAGCCTAGGCTGAGAGGGCCAGGACTGGCTCAGAGGCACGATGCTGACTGTGAGCAGTCTGTGTGTGTGTGTGTGTGTGTGTGTGTGTGTGTGTGTGTGTGTGTGTGTGATATGCCCAGGAGACTGGCCGGGTGGGGGGACGTTATGTCCTGTTCTTCCAGGACCTCCTGCCTGCTTGTCACACAGGGGCCAGGGGAGGCCCTGGAGACCCAAACATCTCCGGGTAAATAAATAGTAAGGACGGGGTGCAAGAGGAGAGGAGCAGCCGGGCTCTCTCCTCTCTCCTGGCTCCCCTCGCTGTCTGCCCAGCCTTGGCCCACTCACCTGTAGTTGGTACTCCTTATAGGCACCCAGGTGTAGTTCCGAATCACTTCATCTATGTACCTCTGGGAGAGGAGGCTGCATCAGGTTCTTGGGTGAGCAGGCAGGGGTGGGTGGGTAGGGACGGGTGCCCCTTCTGATGCCCTTGTTCCCTGGCCTGTGCCTTCATACCTCATCCAGGGATTTGACCAAGGTTCTGATCTGCTTGTGGCCTTTGTCGCCGTCAATCATGCTGCGACGGATCTGCAAGGGTCGAAGGTGTGAACCCCCTGCTCCCGGGCCGGCCCGTTTCCTCGCCCCTCCCTGCCTCCAGCTCACCTCCTCCTTGTTCTCATCTTCCAGCTCCGCGTCCAGGAAGTCCAAGGTCACGGGCTCTCGGAAGTTGGTAGTCTACGGGAAGCCAGACAGGAAATCAGGAGTCCTGGTCTCGGGGAGCTTTCCCAGCCCGCAGGGCCGCTCGCTTGCCTCACCTGGGGCTTGAGGTTGGGGTGCAGCAGCACGTAGCCGTTCAGGTCGATGGCGAACACGTAGCCGTTGGCGCCAAGCTGTGGGGGTGCAGATTCGGGCTCAGAGGGCTGTGCGGGGATTTCTTAGACTCCGGGCTGCCCTCTATTCTGTTTCCCATACTGCTTGCCTTTGACCAAAGGCCCCCTCCTGCCATACGGCCCTAAGTCTGCCTCTGAGGCCAGGACTTACAGGCTGGGCGCCCCTCACACACCAGTCCGCCCCAAGGCTGACTAGCCCCATAGGTAGGCAGGCGTTCTCCAGTTCCCATGGGGGAGGAACCAGCCAGCCCGACCTCTGTACTTGCATGAGGCCCACAGGGCTACTGTTTTTGTCCCTACTCCTGGCTCCCTTGTCCCGACTGCCTGGCTCTCAAATTAAGCTTTCCTGTCTCCATTTCAGTGGTGGTGTACAGGAAGGAGAGACTCTTAGGATCCTGCAGGCCCGGTGGAAGGGCTGCAGGAGGGAGTGGCATCTAGCGACAGCCTTTGCCTCGGACGGTTTCTTTTCTTTTCTTTTCTTTTCTTTTCTTTTCTTTTCTTTTCTTTTCTTTTCTTTTCTTTTTTTTTTTTTTGGAGACAGGGTTTCTCTGTGTAGTCCTGGCTGTCCTGGCACTCACTCTGTAGACCAGGCTGGCCTCGAACTCAGAAATCCGCCTGCCTCTGCCTCCTGAGTGCTGGGATTACAGGCGTGTGCCACCACCGCCCGGCCTAGGACGGTTTCTTACTGTCTGTGGGACCTCTCAGGCCAAGCAAAGGCGTCCCATGGTTTAGGCTTGAGGTTGTCACACACATGTGGCACTTGCTCTTGCTTTCATAGTGAGACCCAAGCCTCTAAGCAGAGGCTCTGAGTAGCCAAACTGCCATCCCGTCCGTCCTTCCCAGGCTCCAGATTCTGCCTTCCACTGGGAGGCTCTTTTTTGAAGAGTTTCCTCTGCTTCTGCCCCACCCACCCCACCCCCTTCCAGCATACTTCTGGGCAGGGCTGAATCTGGCCTGCCACCTGTTGCTATAATTTAACTGTAAGCCTCAAATGGGGTTTATGGCTTTATTTATTGAGACGGTATTTCTCTGTGTAGCCTTGTTTGCCCCAGAACTCCCTCTGTAGACCAAGCTGGCCTCCAACTCAGAGATCCGTGTGCCTGTCTCCTGAGTGCTGGGATTAAAGGAATGCATCACCACTTCCCAGTGGGTTTTAAGTTTAAAACAAATCAAAAGAGGGAACTGGAGAGGTGGTTTGCAGTTAGAGCACTCACTGCTCTTCCAGAGCTCTGGGTTTGATTCCCAGCACCCATAAGTAGTTCATGGACATCTGTAACTCTAGGTCCAGGGATCCAGTGTCGTCTTCTGGACTCCATAGGTATCAGGCACAGAAAAACATCCAGGCAAAATATCCACACACATTGTATTTTTTAAAAATCAAAAAATAATTATTTGTGTTATGAAAATGATATGGAATTCAAATATCAAAATCTACAAATAAAACTTTATAGGCCACCAGGCATGGTGGTCTACACCTTTAATTCCAGTACCCGGGAGGCAGAAGTAGGCAGATCACTGTGAGTTTGAGGCCAGCCTGGTTTATGTAGTAAGTTCCAGGATAGTCAGAACTATATAGATACCCTGTCTCAAAAAACCAACCAACAAAAATGAGACACATCTGTATGGGCCATATCTCTATGATTTATCTGCAGTTTCTTTCACATTTTAGTATTAGCACAGAGAGCGGATGTTTAGATCAGCAAGGCCTGAAACAGTCACACACTAGTCCTTCCCATGAAGCTTGCTGTCCCCAGCTTTGGACCAACCCCCTTGGGAAGTCTTTCTTGATTCTCTGAGTCCGAGGCCCCTGTGAAGGTCTTTCAGTCCCCATGTCTCCCCTGTCCCCTGCAGAGTCTGGTTTGCATCACTGTGGACAGCCAACCAGGGCAGCGGGGCAGGTGGACACTTACTGTGTAGTTGGGAGTCAGCCTTTTGATGTCATTCAAGGCCACATCGATGCCCATCACACCCAGGATTAGCTGGTTCTGCGCACAAAGGAATGGGACAGTATGCTATAACGAGTCAAGCCCATAGTGGAGCCCCCTGACCCCGGCCTAAGGGCTAAGCAGCTGACACAGACGGCTGTTCTGGCACGTCTGTGGCGTGCCCTATCCCTCCTCCACCCTCAGACCAGCTACAGGCGTGCCAACCCCGCCCCCCCCAAAACCCACCGGGTAACTTACCTTCTTTTCCCCAGGGCCATCCTGTGTCAGGTTGAAAACAGGGAGAGTCCCTGTTACCACCAACCCCAGCCCCTGGAGGGAGAGGAGGATGGGGTCTCCTGAAGCCAGCCCTGTCTCCACTCTGAGTGTTCAGAGAAGGGGCCCAGGCACAGGCCACCTGTCATTTTCTTTTACTTGGTCAACACCAATAAGGGGCCCCTCAAGGGTCTTAACTGTGTGGGTACAAGCCCTGAGGGAAGGCCACCAGTCCCCTTTCTTTGCCCAGAGGCCTTACCAGCGCATCTTCATACACGTTCGTCCATTGCACTTGCTTGGCGTCCTTGCCTGCCAGTACCATGGGCCTACCCAGCACATCCAGGTATTCCTGGGAGAGGAGAGGTACTAAATAATGTCCTTAACTCGCTTTTCTCTCATCTGCTGCCGTGTGCAACAGCAGCCACCAGGGGTCGCTATTGGCTCATGGCTGGAAAGCTCCCAGCCAACAACCAGAGGGAAGCCGGGGCCTGGGAGGGGCGGCCTCCTCCACAGCCTCACCTGTGTGTTGATGCGGATGGCTCCGATGGAAGGGATCTCAAAATAGTAACCTGCAAAGGGAGGAGATGAGGGTTTGACTGGCACAGCGAGGCACAGGGGGTAATGTCTCCTGGGTACACCTGTGTATTGTGACTCTTCCCCCAACTCCTTTATGCTCCCTGCCACTGCCCTGGCTCTGTGACCAATGCCATGGGAGAGGGTGGATGGTAGGGGTCTAAGGACGCAGCAGAGGTGGGAGTGGTCAACAGAGATGGGGTGGGGGAGGGAGCCTCATTCGAGGATGTCAGTAACATGAGTGTACGCAATGCACAGAGAGATGGATTGATCAGCAAACAGATGTAGGCTGGAGACAGACGGACAGTGGACATACAGCCAGATGGGCAGAAAGACACTTTGTCAGATGGACAGGCAAGACAGTCCACCGAATAGACAAAGCAACGGACAAAGGGTGTGTATGGAAGGACAGACAGACAGTGAGTGAGCAAACAGCTGGACATATGGATGGACAACCACAGGAGGCCGTAGCGGGCAGAGGCCCCGGTAGCGAGAGCCAATGAGGTACCTTTGTTAGTACAGGCCATCCACTGCAAGGGTGTGACATCATAGTTATGCTGTCCTACGGAGAACGTGAACACGCGTACCTGCCGGGGCAATGAGGTCATCGCAGGGGTCCCCTGGGGACAGCCCTCTCCCGTCCTGGACCCGGCTCAGGGCAGCCACCCACCAGGGCTGAGGCTCACCGTCCGATTGGGCCAGTTGTACTTTTCGAAGACATCCTGCACGCGGTCCTCGCCGCCGTCCGTGAACATCATGATCATCTTATTGCAGTTAGCCCGAGTGATGTTGGACTAGTGAAGGGCGACACAGTCAGGCAGCGCTCGGTCTCTCACGGGCCCTGGGTGGGGCCTCCTCCCCCACAGCAGACGGTACTGCTGGTCTACGCTGCCTGCTTGCTATCAACAAGGCTATCCATCTTTACCTTCCCAGGTCACCAAGCCTGGCCCCTCGCCCACCCCTGGCTGCCCATTTGCCCACCGGTGGGGCTCACATTCTGGAGCTGGTCAAAGGCGTACTCAAAGCCGGCCTTGTAGCCCGTAGTGCCCTTGGCCACCATGCCCTGCACAGCTTCCTTGAAGACCTTCTTGTTACGCACATTGGCCTGCACCAGGTGTGTGAAGCAAGACACAGGCTGAGCCTTCTCGTTGAACTATGGGGAGAGAGGGGCGGTGAGTGGCTTCAGGCTGGCCGCAGGGGACGGCTGTCGTACAGGGCTGATGGCTGTCACGGGAGCAGGTTGGATGCGGGTGCGTGGTGCCCGGCCCGCCTGCCGCCGTGTCACTCACCGAGGCCACGTTCACATAGTCGTCATCAGAGAGCGTGTCCAGCATCTCGCAGACCGACGTCTTCATCAGCTTCAGCGTCAGGCCGCTCACGCTGCCACTCCTGGAGACCGGGCAGGGAGGGGGCACGTGTGGGGGGCTCTCAGGTTTCCCCCTCCCCTTCCTCACAAGGTTCCCAGGCAGCAGAATCCAGGCCTAGCCCCATCCCACCAGCCGACAAGGCTCACTCACACATCCACAATGATGACCATGTCCTTGGGCGATGAGGCCCCCTGTATGTACCTGCCGGTGAGAAGACTCAGTTAAGGATGCGCCTCCAGGACCTGTGGGGCCTTCCTTCTTCCACCCACTTACTGATTCATGCGTTTCTACTGACCACGCACTGGGTGGGTTGGAATGGGTCTGCGCACCGGGGAGACCATGCTCAGTTAAAAAGACAGTTTGTTTTCTCTCGTGACGTGAATGATCTGGTTCCCTCATTAAGTAAACAAGAGGTGGGGGAGGGGAGGGCAGGTGATCCACAGGGGCAGAAGGCTTCAGTGGCTTGTGTCCTCTGTCCTAGAGAGACCCCAGAGAATCTGGCTGTGCATGAATGGGGAGGGAGGGAACATCATGGAGCCGTGGGGAGAGGCAGAGCAGAGTTGGGGTGTCCAGGGATCTGAGCAGTGGGGCCGGCTGACCTGACAGGGGCTCCAGCTACCCTGGGATGCACCCTCGCTGGTCTGATCTCTCAGTTCTCAGTGGGGGTGGGGGGGGCTGGGTAGTGGACGCTATGCGTGGGGGGCAGAGGCAGCTGGGCGGCTTCTGGGTGATGGGATCCATTTTCCAGTGGCAGCGATGTGTGAAATGAAAATTGGATAGAGCTGGCTGCGCCCTGCTCGGAGGTCTGGATATCGGGAGGGAGGGGAGCAGGCAGGAGAGATGGGGAGCCGAGGGGGCGTCTCTCCTCGACCCCTCCTTGCTCTCTCACCAGGGTCGTCTTCTGACGTCGTACAGGTCAATCTTCTTGGGGGCTCGCCATGGTGTGGCTGTGGAGAGAGGGCGAAGGGGCCTGGCTGTTACGGGGACTGACTTGGTTCATTGTGCCCCGTGGATCTTGGGATGGGTGGGCTTGGAGACGGAGCCAGACGGGTGCTGGGCGGGCCAGGGAGACAGTGCTGCCTACCTGGGTAATAGCGGGTGACTCCCGTGGCACTGCCGAAGACTTGCCACAACAGTGTAGGGTCTTGTCTGCGGTTCTCAATGAAGACATTCTCCAGGGCCTCTGTCCAGTTAAGCTCGTTGAGGATGACTGTAGCTGGGGGGGCAGGGCAGAAGGCTGGGGTGGGGAGTTGGGGGTCGCCCCCGGCTAAATCCCTCTTTGTGACCTCGTCTTGCTTTCTGCCTGCCCGGGCTTTCTCTGATTTTCCAGGATCTCGTGTGGGGCCATAGCTCTCCTCCCCTACCTAAATCATCAAAGGAACGCCTCAGCCTCCCCCTCTACCAGGCCTCGGTGAGCGAGCAGGGCTGACGAGGTTTGTGGCCTGTGGAGAAGGGCCGCCTGGGTGGCAGGGAGCTGTGAGCTGGGCCCCCATCCAGCGTGCTGCCTGGAGCCTGCACCCGGCCCCCAGGGAGCTCACCCACTCAGCATGCACTTCAGGCCGCAGCCACAAGAAAGCAATTAAGGGCCCGCTGATGGAGCTGGAATTATTCAGCTATTAAGGTACCTGATAAGCTGGAAGCCACTCAGCTCCATGATTAATCAACTGGGGCCAGGAGCAGGCAGGGGCAGGGGTGGGGGCTGCAGAGGGGCAGGGGTGGGGCCAGGTTCCTATTCCAACACGGGCACATGCACTTGCACACGCATGTGCACGTACGTACATACAGCCCACACCCTTGACAGGTATTGCTGCCTCTCGTCTCTGGGCTTCTGTAGCAGCTCCAGTCCCTTACTCCCAACCCCACCTGCCTTAGCAACACAGTTGCTACCATGGGCAAGGGGTGGGTACACAGGAGTTCTCATATGCTACCACCAGTTACCCATAAGCCCTCCCTGTGGGGGGTTACATGGGTGACCCCCTTCCCCTTCTGCCAGGCCTACCCCTCTACACACGCACAGTCCAAGGCAGATCTCTATCCTGTTGACTAACCTGGAAGGCATTCTTGTCCCACAACTCAGGGGGCCCTGAAGGCGACCTGATGTGTGTGGGCACGTTTTTATCTCTACACTGTACCAGGCCACTCTACCCCCCGTGATGCCTATCAGAGATCTCAAGTGACAGCCAGAGAAGGTTCTCTCAGGCCTTTGATTCCCTGAGAACAGATGAGCTGTGCCTGACAGCCTCCCAGGCCCTGCCCAGGGGCCTGCCACCCCTCGCCCGCCCCTCGCCCGCCCCTCTGCCTGCCCTCTGTGTGTGGGCTCCGCTGTGACTCTCTGCTCTCTAGCTCCCTGTGCTGCCCTTTCATCTCCCTGTCTCTGTGGTTCTCCTTAACTGACCACAATAAGAACACGAAACCTATTTCTACCATTGGCTCTGCCTATTGAGCAGTGTGTTATGGTCCTGTTTCTGATTTAGAAGCCTAGTGAGTTGAACACTTTCTATTTTTCTTTTTAAGGAAAATTGAACCGTGGCCCCCAAACGTTTCGCACAATACCATTTTGTCCTTGACTCTACATGGCAGGCCTGCCTATCCCTGGGGCCTCAGCCTTCCTGTCTGAGAAACTTGGAAGCCCCTCAGGCTGCCAGCAGAGGGGTGACTCTTGCTGCAGGTAGCTTGTCCCTACAGATATCTGTGACCCCAAGGACATACCTGCGTGACACACTAAAGCAAATACCCCCACGTGCACACTCACCCACGCCCTTACCACGCCCATGTGCACACACCCTCAGATCACACTGAGTTGGGAAATGGGGACCATGCCCCCTCAGGCAGGCGATTACAGATTTAATTAAAAGTGACACAGTAAATAAAAAACATATAAAATGTAATTTGTGTGGGTAGCGAGGGGTGACTGGGAGGGTGGTGTGGCTCCTGTTTTAATTAGCGTGCCTGCCTGTGATAGTGCCTCTCGACTGGACCAAGCAGGTGTCTGCAGGCAGCCTGCTGGTGGTGGTGGGGGGGTGGACTGGCTGATGTTGAGGGTGGCAGGGGCTTCCTAGAAGACCCTAGGATTCCCCCTTTCCCGGAACCTATACAGTATCTCTGCCCCCTTTACCCCCATCTCCCCAGTGTCCCAGCACACCACCCTCCACCTCCACCAAACCTGGAGGATTCTGAGGCTGCTCTATAGGCAGGTGCTTACATGGTTATGTCAGAACCAGGGCCTTCAATCTGCTGGAGGAAATTCCTAAGGAGTTGTAGGAATTGGAGCAGAATATAGAGAAGCGGCCCAGAGCCGACCATCAGAGGAGGGGCCCCGGCAGTAGACTGAAGCTATGATCACTCCGTCATGCAGAGCTGCCCGACTCCTGGGACTTAGAATCTCAACCACATTTTCCTGGTTCCCCCTTCACCACACTCTTGCGTATTACAGGCTAGAAACCATTTCCCACTCTTTCAGCTCTGTGCCGTGGAGAGGAGTGGGTTAGTCAGGCCTGTGTCCGGTGTCTATGGCAACTGTCCTGCTACCCTTAATCTCTCTGTTCACCTTATGCTGGCGTTTCCCAGTCCCTCCTGACTGAGTCAGAGACGGGCAGGGATGGCAAGGGGCTGTTCTGGGGGCATTCAGCCCAGTGGTGAGAAGCAAGGTATGTATGTGTGCCATACATGGGTGGGGTTTGTGTACACACTTGAGACCACACCAGCAAAGAGGCTGTGCTTTAAGCTCTGCTGAGCATGAAGGCCTATATGTGGGTAAGTCAGAGAAATGAACGTGCATGACCTTGGGTGCAGGGGACTGACCAGAGGTAGGTGGCACTAGCTTTCCATCTCAGGGACCTGGAGTGCTTGGGGAGTGGGCCCTGCCCCCGCGTGGGTGGGAAGGGCTCTTCCCGCCCCTCTCACACTCACAGCCTTTGTAGATGTCTGTGGGGATCTGCACAGCCGTGTAGGAGTAGTTGACTTTGTTTTTGAAGTTTGCGTCCTCGATGAAGTCCAGCCTTAAGGCGCTGCCCTTGGAGGCCCTCTCCAGATCTTCACTCTCAGGGTCATCCTGCGGAAAGCACCCCCACCCATGTCAGGGCTGCAAAATGGCCAGTGGGTTGGTTAGGCTTGCCGGTGAGGACAGGGAGGGCCAGAGTCCAGGAGTCAGGGTCATCTTAAGGTCAGAGGTTATTTCAGAGACAAGAGACAGATGGAGAGACGCGGGAGAACATGGGGGCAGCACACGGACCCCTGACCCCTCACCCAGAAGGCTTCCCTGGGTGAATCTGCCTGCCACATCCATTTGCCAAATCCCAGCTAAAACCCAAACCAAAATGACCCCTTCTCTACATCCTTGAAAGGCAACGGTCAGTGAAGGGGGCAAACAGGAGAGCCAGTTAGGAGTGGGCTGCGGACTTCGGCTTCCAAGGTCACGCCTCATGCAATTACAGCGAAGCCTTGGTAGCTTTGCACCCCATAATCCCCGCTGAGTCCCACCATCTCCCTGTATACAGGCTCCTTTGGTACCAGACAGTCCTAGCCCCATCTGGGGGACCCATCTCCCCTAGCAGGGTAGCTCTAGAGATGAGTGTGGGCTACCACGGAGACCGGGTGACCTACAGAGGGAGGGTCCACCATGCCTGCTAGCAGCAGGACTATAAAAAACCCCGCTGATTTTCTAAAACAAGCTGCAGCCGCCTGACAGGTGCCAATTACGGTATCTCACGGCCAGGCAGGCTGGGCATGCGCTGTGCAACGCCCCCCCACCCTCCAGCCGCCTACTACCACAGGCTGGCAGGAGTGGAGCCGTGGCTACAGCGCCGATGCCGATGCCGCAGCCCAGGGGGAACAGGCTCCAGTGCAGGTGTGCAAGCAAGGAAGGAAGATGCTGGAGAAAGTACAGGGGAGGAAGAAAAAGCCAGACAGGGAGGCAAGGGAGACGCGCGGAACGCTCTACGCTCTCCCACACCCTGTTTCCCCACCCAAGACCCTTTGACTAAGCTCGGCGCAGGCTCTGTTCCCGTCCTCTCTTCCCAATGGGTCTCCCGGGTTGCTCTTCTGTATTTCAACCTCCAGGTTCCTGCCCGGCCCATTTCTACCAAGCCACATCCTAGGACATAGCTCTGAAGTGACCCGAATCTATCCCCTACCCATCTTCCAGGGACGGTTCTGGACAACAAAATTCAAGCTGTCTATTGTCCTTCGTGCCCTTCGCCAGGCACGCCCACCTCCTGCCCGCTTTGGGAAACTCCTGGAATGTCCTTAGCTGCTGGGTAAAGCCAGGGTAGGAGCTGGAGTAGGGAGCGAGCGGTCTGGGAGGCGGAAGCCACGAATGCTCCACTCACGGGAGAGGCGTGGGAGAAGAAAGCCCCCCCACCCCAAATGTCAGCGGCAGATGAAGGGCACTGAAAAATTTAATCTTCCAACTTTCCCAACTAATGTGACATTTGGATTCCATTCCGATAAGCCTTCAGCCCGCGAACTTTCTCCTTCTCTTCCCCCACCCCCCACTTTCTGGCTGGCAATTTAAAAGTAAATGGTCTAGAAAGATCTCTAACTGTACCTCTGGCAAAGATTAAAACCAAACCAAACAAAACAACACAACGCACCAGGCAGGGGACTTGGCGTGCACGCGCTCTGTTATTTATATCCGGCTTGTAACTTCTGGCCTCACTGACCCCAGCCCCGGCCCGGCTACAGCACTGCGGCCCTACGGGGTAGCTCCAATCCCCCTGCTGGGGCTGGGAGGCAGAGCAGCGGGTCTGGAGCCAGGGTTGGGGTCCTGGGTAGAGTTGGGGGCTGCGGGAAGTGGGGAGCAGTGAACTGGTCAGGATTTGGGTACAACGCTGCCCAGGGAGGCTCTCGGTGCCAGCCAAACCCAGGAGTTCAGTGCAGTGGGCAACTGTAGTCTCCTGGTTTATATTTAATGTACTGATTGCTAAAATTACAGCCCGCTGCCGAGGGGGGTAAGGAATTAGATTCAGGGTCTAATTAAAGGTTCGCTCTTCATTTGAATTTCAGATTCCAGCTTTAATTTTAGCAACTTCTCCGGGAGCCACGGAGCTCAGCCAAGGGGAAATGCACCTGCTTGAGCCCACCCCCTCCTTCTCGGCCCCCCGCCCTCCCTAAGGCTTCCTAGGCTAACCTAGGCATGGTGGCCTCCCGAACAAGTATCCTTTCCAGCCGTCCCACGTCTTGGTGTCACAGGCTACCTCTACTTAGGCCAGGAAAGCCTTCAAGCCTCTAGGCCAGAAACGGAAATGCTGGACCTTGGGTTTTCTGTATCAGCAAGCACAGATCAGTACTAGACGCTGTACTGCCGCACCCCCGCTGTTTACAGTTAGGTTCAACCACTGTGTGTTGGAGTCAGAAACGGGTAAGTTCACAGAACGCTAGCTCCTCCCACGTGCTTGAACCCAGGGACACTGTTGGTGTTCTCTGTGGCTCTTTGTCACCCCATAGTCATTCTTGCTGAGCCCTCTCATCCTGGGGACCTCACCGCCTTCCAAGCTAACCCCAGGCAGACCTGAGGCCATGGGGTATGGAGATAAAATGGTTTAGGTCCAGTGTTGCCACTTCTGGGAGGTTATCATGGTTGAGCTGAGCTCCATCTGAAAACAGATGTAGGAACTGGCCTGCCTCCGTGTCTGAGGCCACCAAGAGATACAGGGCCGCCGGGCCTGGTGGCGCACACCTTTAATCCCAGCACTCGGGAGGCAGAGGCAGGCGGATTTCTGAGTTCGAGGCCAGCCTGGTCTACAGAGTGAGTTCCAGGACAGCCAGGGCTATACAGAGAAACCCTGTCTCGGAAAAAAAAAAAAAAAAAAAAAAAAGAGAGATGCAGGGCCAAGCAATGGTGGCGAGGCCAGGCCAGGGGTCCCCTAAATAGCTTGATGCTAAGTTTCTCAAATCACAGGGAAGGGATGCTCTACTGTCCAGGGACGGGGCTTAGGTGTCGCACTCCCATGTGCCTACCCCCAGGAGGCCCTGGGGGCTATTCCTCTCTCCCTTCTACTCCCATGGTGCTCAGAGAGCCCCTCATACTGGCACTGAACTGCCTTGATATCCAACACTTTACCACCCTGCCCAGAGAGGGAGACACAGCTTGCCCCACACGTGCAGGGAAGCTTAGCCTATAACGGTGATGAAGACACAGCCCTGGAGGGTCACGGACCTGTAGGGAGTTGTGGACAATGAGAGGCTGACCAAGCACAGCGCAGAATGGTTGAGTTCAGAAAGGTAAGTACAAATCCATAGCACCCACTTTACAGCTGACACCTTGGTGGCCCCAGAAGGACAGGCGTGGCTCTGGCTGCTCCCTGTCTTCTATAGCCAAGGTGGGGACACTTACCAGCTCGGCGTCAGCCTTGGCATCATAGTACATGATGTCTTCCTCCTGGTGACGAGAGAGAAGCTTTAGTGCTCCTAGCTCAGGGGCTCCCAGCAGCCTGGACCCTCAGGACCGCCAAGCCCTAGAACAAGCTCTTTGGATTTCTCTAGGTCTGATTCAGTCCCTTCCTCCACCCAAAGCCACCCCCAGGAAAAGTGGGGTGAGTCACTGCTGCTGGTACCCTGCCCCCGCCACCCCAAGGCCTAGCCTCAGGTCCTTCACACTCTCTGGAAGGGTGCTGTACTCCAGATTCTCCCAAAGACAAAGAGAAGCTGGGTCTTGCCCTACAGGCCAGTTGAGGGCGGGGTCAGAGCCAGCCGGGCTGCTGAAGGGCTGGCGGAGGCAGGACCAGGGAGTGAGGAAGACAGGAAATCAGAGCAGAGCCTGGGCGACAGCGAAATAATGACTTCACACTGCATCTCCCAATTTCTTCTATTAAAAAGCCTGCTCATTACGAGCATGTACTTATTAATTATCTGTGATTTGTTGTGAAATGCAAAAGGGGTTTACACAACAGGAGCGGGAGTAAACAAAGCCAGGCCCATACGCCTGCCCGTGGCCCTCGCTCACACGTGCCTGCCTGCCCGTCCTGGCCCGTGCCTGCCAGCCTGCCGCCTGGGTTCTCGGCCATCTGCACGTCATAATCACCCGTCGCCCCGGGGACCCGTAACACAAACGGGCTAATTTCATGTTTAATGATCTTTAATCAGAACCGAGTGCAGCTGATAGAGGCCGCCAGAAGGTGAGCCTGGTGTCAGCAAGTGCCACTCGCCCAGAAGGGGCCGTCCCACTTTGCCCTAGTGGGCTCCAGGGCCAGGGCCTCTGTCCAAGTCACTCCCCAGGTGCTCCTCAGCCATTTTTATACTACAAGATCCTTCAGGGTTGCCCCAGGGGTTCCTTACACAGCTGGGGTTTTCCTTTGTGGCCTGATCTGTTCCCTAGGACCTGCCTGCCAAGCAGCCCCGCATACAGCCAACACTCACTCCAGGAGGGGTGGAAGTCACCAAGGCTACCCTGCCCAACCGAGACCTAGCGAGAGCATACTGTGTGACCTTAGGGTGTATACCACACTCTCTCTGGGCCTCCCTATGCCTCCAGGGAAGGATTTGGCCAGATGCTAGGCCTGTGGCCAATGGTTTTAGTTGGTCACTATTTGAGGATGTTTAAGGTGACAGTCTCAGGCTGTCTTCTTCAGGGGTTTCTGGGGTTACAGACAAGCTATTGCTGGACACGGAGACTTAAGTCAAGCATTCTGGATCGGTGGCTGAACGCCAGGCACAATGCTGACATCTCAAGAGGTGTCTAATATGTGTGGCACTTCTGGTGACTCAAATATACAGAGACAAGAGGGCGGGGACAGAGAAGGAGGTTTCATACCCGGGATCTGCCCTGCCCTGCCAACTCATCTTCAGCCTCATCCAGACTTGCCACCCACCCACCCATCTAGGACGACAGGCCCGGGTAGGGGGCTGGGGCAGAGCCCAGGCTCCAGGGGGCTCAGCCTTTCCCTGTGCCTGGCTCACACGGAAGCACGTAATGAAAGCTGACATTACATCAAACACAATAAGGAGTTTCGGTTGATGAAGATCATTCCTGAACACACAAACCCATTAAACCGAGGGGGAAAAAATATCAATTCAACACACTCGCAGGCGAAAAGAAAATGTGATTTGTTATCTAAAAGGGGGTTATAAACACGGCTCTGATGCTCTTTCCCGCCGTAATGAAAACAGGCGGGCGCAGTGGGAGGACTGCAGATTGCGACCCGGGGCTTCACTTGCCAACTTTTGAGGCAAAGCTCCTGCAAGGACGGGAAAGGGCGTGGGTGGGGGCTGGCCATTGTCAGGCTGTGAAAGGGGGTCCATCTGCACCCTAGTCACCCTTAGGGCGCCTTGAGCTCACTTGGGCCATCTCTTCAGCACGCCCACGATACTGTTTATTTTTTTCTGCTGTTTTACAATCTCAGTGGAAGATATAATGTTGGTAGCGTAAGAGATAAAGGGAAATAGCATACGGGGTTGTCAGGCTCCTGGGGACTGTGGGCGGGGCCCAGGTATCTGTCATCTTCCTGCCCCTTGCATCGGCTGGCAGTCTTGGCAAGGTCACATGTGAAAACACACAGCACACACAGCTGTGATTTCTATTTGTGACGCGATGTGGAGCTGAGAGCGGCAGGCCGAGCCATCACGGTGTGTGGGAGCAGGTCTCTGGGAAGGAAGGCTTGTGTCTGCTTTTACCTGAGCAGCGCCAGAACGTTGGCTTTCGTGACTCACGTCCTGAATTAAACAAGGAGCTAGACTATCTAGTGAGTGAGCACAGGGGTCTTGAAGAAGGGTCTGTGGTTCAGGTTTTGAGAAGTGCCTATCAGCGCGTAAATACAGGCTAAGTAAGCTGGGTGCGGTGCCCCTTTAGTCCCCGCACTCTGCACTTGGAGGGCTGAGGCAGGCGGCTCTCCGTGAATTTGAGACCATCCTGGTCTACACAGTGATTCTGCCCGGCTGCCCCCACGTTCTTGATAAGGCAAGGTAAGATCACACAGCCCCAATGAGCTTCCTTCCAGTGTCCATCACGCACCATAAAATTTAGAATCAGAAAGAAGACAGAGAGCTGGGCAGCGGTGGTGCACGCCTTTAATCCCAGCACTTGGGAGGCAGAGGCAGGCGGATTTCTGAGTTCGAGGCCAGCTTGGTCTATAGAGTGAATTTTAGGGCAGCCAGGGCTATACAGAGAAACCCTGTCTCGAAAAAACAAAAGAAAAAGGAAGGAAGGAAGGAAGGAAGGAAGGAAGGAAGGAAGGAAGAAGGGAGGAAGGGAGGAAGGGAGGAAGGGAGGAAGGAAGGAAGGAAGGAAGGAAGGAAGAAAAGAAAGAAAGAAAGAAAGAAAGAAAGAAAGAAAGAAAGAAAGAAAGAGGACATCAGAGATGGAGGCCAACCCCACATGAGGGGCTGAGTGTGGAAAGGACCCTCGAATGATGTGACATAGGTGACATCGGTGTTGAAAGCATGTCCTGATGACTTTATCTGTTTCTTCCTTTCAGGTTTTTTTTTCCTCAAGTGTAGCAAAAGGTGGGTAAATGGCCTCCCTAACTCCTACATGTGACCCCCACCCGGAACCTGTATACGTAAGTGGCTGGGGAGGGCAGGACCCAATGTGCGTGCATGGGAGTGCGTGGCACCTCTGCCCCTTAGTAGGAGCTGAGGCTGAGGGGACACGAAGCTTGAAGCTGTGGAGCAGGAGGCTGAGGAGGAGGCCGGGATGCGTGGGGTGGAGGGCTGTCGTCTAGATTTGGTGTTTTGCAAGGCAGCTGCCAAGGCTGCCCAGACATGACTGTCACCTGCCCACCAGCCGCCTGTGCAGAGCCCAGGCAGCCACCCAGCCAGCCCAGTGAGGTCGTGTGGTCTTCCTTCCAGGACTTACTGCCAGCTCAGCTCGACCAAAAAGGATATTTTCTTTCTTTCTGAGAGCCGTCTGTTGCTGGCTTGACAGAAACAGGTGGTGAGCCCTATGGCTGGGCCGGACCCTCTGGCCAGTGGGGGGCCACCTGTCTTGTCCAGATGGCTCTTCAGGCCTTAGTCCTGGCTTCACAGGTCTCCGTCTAAATTCTGTCTCTAGAGTTACCTTCCCCCTCAGACAGGAAAGGCCACTCCCTCCACCAGACTCCAAGGCCTCCTGTTGTAGGGTGAGACCGAGGGTTTGTCTTCTCTCTCTCTCCCCAACTGACGCCCTGGCCCAGATCCTCCCTGGTGGAGGCTTAGGTGGCAAACAGTGTTGGCTCAGTGTGATGTTGGCACCGTGCATAGTCCAGCAGGTGGCCCATCTTCATCTACTGTTAAGTGTTATGGGTACCAGACCACCTGCTGCCCGTCTGTGTAGAGCCATGGGGGGCGCTGCCTGTAAATCAGGCAATGCGCTCTCCAGTGTTCCCAGCTCTAGGCTGTGGTTACTGGTTCCATGACTCTGCCAGGATCAAATAAGTATGGACATGACCTAGAATTAGAGAGTATTTTATCTCCCCGCCCCCCCCCCCGGTCATTTATTGTCCCCTTGATGGTATGGAAGCTCTGACCCTATGCATTCAAGGATTCCCTAAGTCCCTGGCTGGTGTCATAGGTATGTATGTGTGTATATACAAGCATACCACAATCATCTGTTCCCTGCTCTGCACTGTCCACACTGGGTGACACGCACCTTACTAACCATGCAGTGAGTTCCTGTCTAGTTCCATGAGCCCAGCACTCCGTGCCCACAACTACTGGATAACATGTTCCCCATTCACAAGTAAGAAGCCCATTCCTGGTCACTTTGCCACCAGAGCACAGGACTGGGCACAAGGTCAGGTGTTAGATGGCACTGACACAGGTCTGGCTGCCCCTGATCTGAAGGAGTCATGAATGAGGCAGACAAATGGAACACTTGCCTGGGTGTGTCTGTGATAGAGAGAGGCCCCAAAGGAGGCACTGTGGGCAGTGTGTGTGTGGGGGGGAACAGCCCTCAGGCTGGGGTTGCAAAGGAGAATCCTGGGCTTTGCCTTGTGAATTAGGGGACAAGAATGTTCCTGTGAGAAGGCTGGGCCTGGGAAAGACCCCGAGCTTGAGACTGGGATTGTGACATGAGTCAGTTGTCTCTCCTGAGCATGGAGGACGAATGAGACTCCTTGTTCACCTTCTCAAGGTCACTGGATCTCAGAGTGGGTTTTATGCTTGTAAGGGACAAACCACATCCTTTGCCCAGCCACGGCTGCTGCATGGCCTGTCATGGACAGCCCCTGCCAGCTTTCCCTCGCAGTGCTGGCTGGCAGGTGGGCTAATGGGCCACCATTAGCACTAATGCCTTTCAGCCTGGCAGTCACGGCAGCAGCAGATCTTCACGAGGACAGCCGTGACCTTGCAGTCTGGAAGAAACAGGTGACCACAGGCCCTACACCTGGGGATCTCAGGCATGCGCGCGGATGGGCTGATCAGCACAGGGCAAACCAAGCCCTGTTCTCTCTGTGGCCACGACCACATCTGTAGCAGCTCTGGTTAACCAGGAGGGTGGTTAGCCAGAGCCCATTTCTGCTTCAACCCAGGGCAGTTACAAGCAAGGCAGGCACTGGCAGAGATGTTCCATAAATCACCATGGCTTAGCACCCATGCAGCCCGGCGAGCACCCCTTAGAGGCCGTGCTAGGCTGACAGGGAGCACGGACATCAGCTAGCCAATGGGGAAAAGGAGCCCCTGCTTGTATCCTGTAAAACTGTGATCCAGTAATATAGAAGTGGGTCCTTGAGTAGCATCTCTCAGTGCCCTTGGGTCCCCCTAAGCTCCAGCACCCTCTCGGGCAAGCCTAGTGCCCACCCTGGCCCAGAATAAGTGGGACTGTTAAGATCCATGGACCAGGGGACAGGCAGGACAGCACTGGGAAACACAGGTTTTTTGTTTTTTTGTTTTTTTGTTTTTAAAGAATCTGGAGGAGGAACAGGTTTCCTGCTGTGGTAGCCTCTTTGTCTCTCTCTCTTGGGCTTGGACTGGGAGAGAAGGAAAAACCAAAGTGAGGGTGGAACCTGCGTTTATTTCTCCGCTCCTGCCCTGCTCAACAGGCCTGCTCATGGGAGAAAACAAGCTGGTGGTCAGAGGAAAAAATGAGGAAACTGGGGAGAAGTTGAGAGGACAGAGCTTATGACGGCTGCGAAGAGATCATGGCTGAAGGTTTGCATGCTAGGAGGAGTGAGGGGAATCCAAGGCCCGGGGACAGGAAGGGGCCCCAGGAGAGGCCCTCAGGGTGATGGAGCATGGGAGGAGGAGCTGAGAAACAAGGACCCGGACGGATGCAGGAGTGGGCAGTCTGGTGTCTCACCTGGGTGTCTCGGGTGGGGCAGGGGGAGCTGTGGAGGGGGATTGTCTGGGTGAGGCAGCATGGTCTGAGTGTCAAGGAAGAGCCCCCGTCCACCTATCTACCAACTTATCTACCCGTCTCTGCCTGCCTGTCTGCCTGTCTGCCTGCCTGCTTACCTGCCTATCTGTTTGACTACCTACCTACCTACCTACCTACCTACTTATCTACTTGCCTGCCTGCCTGTCTGTCTGTCTATGTACCTATCTACTTATTTACCTTTCGTTCTCTCTTTTTTGTTTTTGTTTTTCAAAACAGAGTTTCTCTGTTTAACACTGTCTTGAAACTTGCTCTGTAGACCAGGCTGGCCTCTAACTCAGAGATCTGCCTGCCTCTGTCTCCTGAGTGCTGGGATTAAAATTGTGAACCACCCCCACCTGGCACCTTTTTTCTTTCTCTCTTTTTACTTTAAAAAAAGATTTATTATGTATATAATATTCTGTCTGCGTGTTTGCCTGCAGGCCAGAAAAGGTCACCAGATCTCATTATAGATGGTCGTGAGCCACCATGTGGTTGCTGTGAATTGAACTCGGGGCCTCTGGAAGAACATCCAGTGTTCTTAACCTCTGAGCCAGCTCTCCAAGCCCCATCTCTTTTTACTTTTTACTTTCAAATGTATGAATGTTTTGCCTGCTTGTGTGTCTGTGTACCACACATGCCTGATGCCCACAGAGGCCAGAAGAGGGCATTGGCTCTTCTAAAACTGGAGTTAGAGACAGTTGTTAGCTGCTGTGTTTGAGAATTGAACCTGGATCCTCTGGAAGAGTAGCCAGAACTCTGTTAGAGTTTGTGCACATGTGTGCATGTGTTTATGCATATTTATTTGTATTTGCATATATGTGTATCTTTCTGTGTATGTGTTTGTGTGTATGTGTGTGTGTTTATATTTGTGTGATGTGTGTGTTTCTCTGTGTGTATGTGTGTGTTTCCATGTTTGTGTATATTTGTGTGTATTTATATTTGTGTGTTGTGTGTGTTTCTGTTTGTGTGTATTTGTCTGTTTCTGTGTGTGTATGTGTTTCTGTGTTTGTGTGTATGTGTCTGTTTCTGTGTTTGTGTGTGTTTCTGTGTTTGTGAGTATGTGTGTGTTTCTGTGTTTGTGTATATGTGTGTGTTTCTGTGTTTGTGTGTGTGTGTGTGTTTCTGTGTTTGTGTGTGTGTGTTTCTATGTTTGTGTGTTTGTGTGCTGTGAGGCAGGTGTAGAGGCCTGAGGACATCCGTGTAGAGTCAGCTCTCCCTTTCTACTTTAATATGGGTTCTTGGAATCACAGAAGTTGCAAGTGCCTTTACCCACGGAGGCATCTCTCTATCCACCCATCTCCAGTTTTGAGACAAGGGTCTCATGTAGCCCAGGCTGGCCTTAAACTTGCTATGTAGCTGAGGCTGGCTCATTATCCTCCCCCTTCCATTTCCTGAGAGCTGTCACCACAGGCTTCCACAACCATGGCCGAGGAGGGACAGGACTGTGATGGAGTGGGGTAAGGAAAAGGTTTCTCCTGGTTCTGGGGAGTCCAGTTAGTTTAGGGGGGAGGAGGCACTAACTTTTATTTCTTCTTGGGCAAGTCCAGCATGCCCAAGATGCTGGTTTCTGTGAAGGAGTGAGATAGAGAAGCAACGAGAATCAGCTGCTGATCCCAGCTCCGTGCGCCCTGTGAGCTCCTTGCACCTAACCTGTGGGGAAAGAAGCTACTCTGGAGGCAAGGCAGACAGGGGAGGGCAGTCTGGGGAGACAGAGCAGGAGGAGCAGGTCCAGGGGGCTGGGCCATGCTGTGAATGCCCGGGAGCTGCAAATCCCTGTTGGCAATAGGTGACCTCAGCAAGCAGAGCTAACGACCGCACCGGCTTTCTGGGGCACACGGATCTAGACCAGCTTGGCTCAGAGTCAGAGGGAGGCAAGGTCTCACCTCCATCCTATACATTAGTTCCCAGATCCTGGGGGCAGCTCTTGGTGCCTCCCTCTGCCTCTCCTCTAGCGGGAGACTACTGGGAACCACGGTCCAGACCCACGGAGCCTGTTCATTGGTCTGGTGACTGAGGGCGCCATGGCCCCTGGTTCCAGGGTGTCCCTGAGTCTGGAAACAGCCTTGTCTTAGCCTGATACTAGTTCAGCAGGAGGGCTCAGGAAGAGGCTGGCATGGCTGCTCTGTTGTGCCCGACCCTCTGGGCCCTACCCTCTGTGCTCTGCACTAGGCTCCAAGGTGTTTGTGCCTTCCGGATTTTCACTGTGAAAGGAAAGGCTTTGTGACTTTGTCAGGCCAGTCCCTGGGGCCCAGCTAGAGGACACGCTAGGAAGACAGACTGCTGTTCACAATCAGGGAGGACACAGACAGTGCTCTGTGAGTCCCAGGGCCTCTTTTAGGTCAGGACATTAACACCTCAGACGAGTCCTGGTGTCAAGAGGCACCTATGACCCTGGGGCTCTCTAAGACTCATGTTATCTTCTTGAGGAATGGCCATTTTAGCAAAGCTTTTCTACTCAAGAGCCACCCGAAGACTACTCTGGGTGTATATCTGCATTGCATTCCCCAATACTGAGGGAGAGCTGGCTTTGTTATTGAGGGTTGGACGAAGGATTCTGTACCCATCAGTGCCTCTCCGGAGTATCTGTGCAGCACACATTGCTTCCTCTGCGAGTCATCCTAGCTAAGGTGTCGCCTCGGGTGCTTGGAGGGTGGGGTGTGGGTGTTTTTTTTTTTTTTTTTTTTTTTTTTTTTTTTCGAGACAGGGTTTCTCTGTGTAGTTCTGGCTGTCCTGGAACTCAGAACTCACTCTGTAGACCAGGCTGGCCTCGAACTCAGAAATCCGCCTGCCTCTGCCTCCCAAGTGCTGGGATTAAAGGCGTGCGCCACCACCGCCTGGCTTGTTTTTTTGTTTTGTTTTTTGTTTGTTTGTTTATTTTTTGAGACAGGGTTTCTCTGTGTAGCCCTGGCTGTATTGGAACTCACTCTGTAGACCAGGCTGGCCTCGAACTCAGAAATCTGCCTGCCTCTGCCTCCCAAGTACTGGGATTAAAGGCGTGCGCCACCACTGCCCAGCTTATTTTGTTTTGTTTTTTTTTAATTACATTTGTTTGTTTATTTATTTATTGTATGTGTCTGTATGCACACATGCCACAGTGCATGTATGGAGGTCAGAGGGCCACATGTGGGAGCGGGTCCTCTCTTCCTACCAAGTAGGTCCTGGGTCTCGACGTCACTAGGCAAGAGGCAAGCACCTTTATCCACTGAGCCATCGTGCTGGTCGGACGAACGCTGCGGCCCTTACCTTGATGTTGTCCTGCCAGCGGTGGGCTTTCTGGAAATTCTCTGCAGCGTCAGCCAGTCTCTGAGGGACAGAGCACATGGAAGTCAGAGGCTGAGGCAGGCTGCCTGCCCCATGTCCACCCCAAAGCCTTCTCCATGCCCTCCCCCGTCCTCCCCAGGACCAACCAGTCCAACTCGGGACCTCCCCCTTCCTCCTGTCATCAGAGCCTCAAAAACCCCACAGCCTCTAGGAGGGACACCTCGCCAAGTACCACTGGGTCCCCACAGGAGACACGAGGCCTGCCTGATCGACAGTCTAAGAGGCTTTTCCACAGGACCCTCAGCATTGACCCTGCAGTCCTTCCAGAAGGTGGCTTATGTAGACATCCCTCCTGGTCAAGCTCCAGAGACACCCTCCACCCTCTGTAAGCTACTGTCGTCCCTCCCAGGGCCTGTGACACCTACGAGTACCATCTCATCATGCATCTGTGCCTTGACCAGGCTCGGCAGGATGTGTCTACAGTCCTCTTCCGTCCATTCAGTCTCACTGTCCTCTCCCAGGCTTCCTGAGTGCCCTCCCACAGGGCTCCCGGGCCTCCACGCGCAAAAGCCTTTCCTAACCTCTAATGCTGATTTCAGTGGCCTTTGACAATGAAGCCCATCCCGAGGGCAGAGTACCCCTGAAAGCATAGCTCTGTGCCTGTCCAGACCATACCTGTCACTAAGCAAGCGTAGTGCCAGACTCTTCAGAGATGTGGGCATATGACAGGCCCAGCCAGCCCTGCTTCTTACAGTGGGGAGGAGTGAGGTAATATAGAACCAGGGAGCATCACCAGGGCAGGAGTAGCTGAGGCTCAGTATACTGGTACTGGGAACATCACAAAGGCTAATGGTGAAGGCCCTTGGACCTGACCACCTTCTGGGCTTAAACTTGAAACTCCCATGGATTCTGTGCTTCAGGAAGGGCTGAGGCTCCAAGGATAAAACCTTCTCGAAGAACAGAATTCAGTGATGTCTTGAGAACTGCAGTGTGCGACCCAGGGAATGGCACTATTTGAAGGCATGGCCCTGTTGGAGTAGGTGTGTCACTGTGGGTGTGGGCCTCATCCTAGCTGCCTGCAAGTCAGGATTCTGCTAGCAGCCTTCAGATGAAGATGTAGAACTTTCAGCTCCTCGTGCACCATGCCTGCCTGGATGCCGCCATGTTCCCAGCTTGATGATAATGGACTAGACCTCTGACCCTGTAAGCCAGCCCCAATGAAATGTTATCCTTATAAGAGTCGCCTTGGTCATGGTGTCTGCTCACAGTGATAAAACCCTGACTAAGACACAGTGATAACCACCACCAGGAACTGGAGTCCAGCTTGTCCGGCTTATGGGGAGGACGCTGCATGCCAAGCCCTTCCTCTGGCCAGGGACACATGTGGGCCCATTTCTGCTCACTATGTGTGATAACACGTTCTCAGACCAGAATGTCCCAGGCTTGGGACAGTGAGCAACTTGCTCAGGACGCACAGTGATCCTGGGTTAATCTGGAGCCCTAGCCCGGCCCCTACTGTCACGTTCACCTTGCTTAGCCCCTGGGGTCCTCCCTCACAGGACTCCCTATACTTAGTGTTCCCCATTTCAGCCCCACCCATCCCGTGTCCTGACTCAAGGTTTCCGACTTGAATCAGAAGACCCCAGGGTCTTGGGTATTCAGGACATCTCATCCCTGTCCACCAGGCCTGCATGTAGGTCCCAGAGAAGAGGGTCTAATAAAGCCCAACAGAGGCCTACTTCCCTGGGCTGGTCTTCAGTCTGCCCGAGCTGCCGTGTCCTCCTGTAACAGGCTCTTCTTTTGTACATGGAATATATGTGCATGCATGGGACTTCAGCAAGGCAGGCTTTCTTGCTGAAGACAGGGCTTGCTGATGCGATGGGTCTTACTAGCCGGCTTGTCCGGGAATCCTATCGTCACCTCCTGAGTGGTGGGAGTACAGGCGGGCTGCCACACCCACCCAGCTTTTATGTGGGTTCTGGGAACCGAACTCTGTTCCTTACACTAGTGTGGCAAGTGTTTTTCCACGGAGCCATCTCCCCAGGTATAAACCTTCTTCTCTGGAAGCTTCTGCCGCCCGCCTTCCACATTGCCGTCACTCAGACGACTCCTAGCCACTGCCCTGCTCAGGTGGTCCTTCCCCGCAAATCCAGTCTTTCTGAATCCACTTCACACTCAAGACCTGGATCCCTATCTCAGAGTGTAGACCTGACCATGTGAATATCACTGGCCCCCAAGGCCTTCATCTGAAAGAGTTCTGAGGCTTTGCCAGACCCCTGCCTCATTTTTTTCTTCTTCTCCAAAATCCTGGATCCTCCTTTTGGCTTGAACCCCTAGGATGGATGAGACCTCCAGATTCACAATCCTGCAGTACCTCTCTGCGCAGGCGTGCGTGACATGTTAAGTGGGCATCACACTACACCAGGTGTAAGGCCCTATACTTGGGCTAAAAGGTCCACAACGTCCAGGGAAGTAGCCCCTGAGGTACACCTCAAGGCAGGAGCCTCGAGTAACCAGAGCATCTCCCCTCCTCTTGTCTAGTGGACCCCTGTTTTCCCTGGGACTCGAGATGTACCTCAGAGTGGGACTTGAGGCTCCTTGGGGGCTCTGTAGAGGCCATTGCCTCTCATAACTGCTATGTCTAAGGCAGTGTGGGAACCAGATTACGGTCTCTTAGTATAGAAAAGATGGAGGAAAAAATGGGGCTGAAAACCCCAAACTGAACCATGGCTCTAAGGAATCTGCTCCCTTATCCTACTGATGTTGTTGTTGTTTTTTTTTTTTTTTTAATCTCCAACCAGTGTGTGTGTGTGCGTGTGCACACACACACACACACACACACACACACTCAGGTGCTCTCTCTTTCACACTTTCAACACATGGCCTTGACACTAGGATTCATGGGTCTCAAGAATACGGGGATCCTCAGACTCCATAAGCTAGCAGACAGAGTAAGAGAGCACCGGGAGGGAGGGTTCAGTCCTTGGTCTCCTTAAGCTCACAGAGTCCCCTGGGCTCAAAGGCTTGGGTCAGCCCGCTGACTCGTGAATAACGGAGTTGCAGTAGCCACGGCAGAAGGATTACTTTTAATCCTCAGTAACGATCAAGCCATTATTATTTTTTCGGTGTTACAGATCAATCAGTCCATCCCCGGGCGCTGGACGTGTGGAAACTGCTAAATAGGCAGGTCTGGCGGTGTGGGAAGGAAGGGCCAGGCGGTGGGGTAGGGTGAACTGGGCAGGGCCCTGCTGCTCAGGGTCCCGTCAGGCCTGAGGGCGAGGGGGCGAGGGGTAGAGGGACCACCCCTGAGGCCCTGGCCTGCATTCGACATGGTTCCCTTAAGCAGTGGGTTTCACCTTTGGCCCTCCAGATCTTTCTGTGAACTGAGGTAGTAACTGATCCACATAAAGGGTAAGTAGGCACTCGGCGCCCCATTTCTCCAACCTTGCGCCCCCAGAGGTAGCCTGTCCAGTGGGGTTTTTCTTGCAGGCTCTTGTCCACTTGAGGGCTTTCCTCTCCTGTCTGCGCCTCTGCCAGGTTGGCCACCTCCTCTGAAGGTTTCCTTTAGCCCTTGCCCAGCCCATGGGCTTCCTGTTCTGTCTTCCGGGCAGGGCACATCCTTGTGTATGTGGGCACTGTCAGCTTAGCCCCATCTGCCTTGGTCAGGCCTGCTTTGGGGTAGCCAAGGGTCCCCCTCCTCCCACAAGACTTACCTTCCTCCCACCTCTCTAGCGCCCTTGGGGTGGGACAGGAGCAGGCAGGCTACTCTGGGTCACGCTGGAGGCTCAGTTTGGTCCTGTCCCCAGCATGTCTGATGTGTGTGGCAGATACACTCTGTTCTTAGCCTGGGCCATGAGTGACCGTCCCCTGGGAGTGACTCCCTGTTCATACTCTGGGCTGTGCTCTTGGAGCGGCCCTTAGATCTCCTGCTACCAGGGCCCTGCTGTTGCCCCTCCATGCACGTCTGACTAGATTCCTGTAACTTGATTCACCCCTCACCTGTGACAAGTCCACACTCCTTCTGGGCACCAGAAGATGTTCCCTTACGACACCCAGAGAATCTTCCTTGGGCCTATCATCTTGGTCTCTGAGCTCAGAGAGGGACAGTGCCTGGTTGCTATTAAATTTAGGGTAACTCGGATCCTAGCATATAGTGGGTATATAGCAAACATTTGTTAAGTCAAGGCCAGATTATCTCTGGACGTGTATAGAGGTCTGGGCTTGAGCTTTGCCCCATCCAGGCAGGGCTGTGATCCCAGGTCTGTGGTTTGGCCTCTCGGGACCTCTTTTCCTTACCACACCCTGCAGGGCAAGGGCCACTAGGCGCCTGCTGCTGCTGTGAAGCTGCTGATGGTGTCTTGCCTGTCCTGTGGTGTGCCCACTGTGGTCGGCATTGGAGGGAACCACAGTGGGCTTCTGAGGGGGACTGCTCACAGCCAAGTCCATCATGATAACAGCAGGCATTTCAGAGGCAATTATCAGAGAGTTTCACTTAACAATCAATTTCCCTGAAGCTCTGGGAGCCATTCTCACAAGAAAAGGCAAGAAAGAAGCGGACAGGCTGTGCGCTGGGCTGGGGACAATACTCTCCCGGGGAGAAGTGGGCCACTGGTACCTTCAAATTTCAGTAAGTTAAACACCTTTAGCTTAGGGGGACTGAGACAGACGACGGGGTGAGATAACCCAGGCTGTGGACCGCATCTGGAGGGTACGAGTCCTACATCCTGGGCTGGGCTGGGCTGAGCATGGGAATAGCGAGGAGGCAAGCCTCAGGTGGGGTACCCTCTAAAAACCTTGCACTCTCCCACAGCACCCCACCTCTTGCCTTTTCTATCCTCTCTCACCCGGGAGCCCCGTAACCAGAGCCAGTGGCAGAAGGCCCTGAAGCAACTACCCACTGGACAGGACTTGTTCAATTGTGTCGCCCAGAGGGAAAGGTTTTAGAGAGTTTTGGGTTTTAATTAGTTAAGGCTACGGCTGCTTCCGAGAGGATATGAAAGGCTTAGAGGAAAAGGCCCTGAACTTGCGAGGAGCCGGATGTTGAGCTCTGGGGTCTGGGGGTGGGTGGGATGAGCCAGGTGGGAGCTGGGATGGAGAGAGGGGCTCTGAGGCAGAGGCCAGAGCCAGGAAGTCCAGAGCAGAGTGGAAGGAAGCACCAGGTCGATGCCCCGAGAAACCACAGGAGGGCTGTCAGAGTGTTTACAGCCACAGCCTAGCTAGCATTAGACATGCCCAGCACCTACCTAGGCCAAGGCTTCACAGACTAATGCATGCCAGATGGAGGATGGCAGGGTGCCTAAGCCGAGGGCACTGAGGCAGAGGAGTGTCAGTGCCACTGCCACAGCCCCCTGACCCGAGTGGTGCGTGAGCCATCTTCAGGTCTACCCAATGCCACAGCCCGGGAGGGTCGGACTATAGGCCCCTCAGGGCGGGGCTGATCAGGCCAGGTGGGACTGGCTGGCTAGGCTTACCTGCTGTTCCCTACGTGGTTCCTTTGTCCTTTACCCAAGAGGAGAGACCAGTAGAGTGGTCCCTCAGAAGTGTCCAGAGTTTACCAACTAATCCTGGTGTCGCTGGGTCCCATCCCGATGACGGCGTGCCCAGCAGCCCCACCGAATAGCCTCGCCCAGCCCAGCCCTCTCCTGTTGTCTCCTTCCCCCGGGGGCCCCCACATTAGATCCATATTGTGCACTGCTAGATACTAAATACAGATTTCCAATTTCCAGAGCTGTTATGGTCTAATGAGTAAATAATATACATATTTAAAACTGTCTAAAAACATATCTGCATAATTAAAATATCTGCATAATAACGAAGCAAGACACAGCTCAGCACAGAGGGGGTTGGAGACCCGGGCTGACAATAGGTGCAGTTGGGGAGCCCGGCACTGCATGCTTCTCCTCCCTGGCCTTGAATAGGCAGTGGTGTGTCCATCTAAGCACTGCGGTCAGGGAGTGGAAGAAACCCCAGCTCAGACCCATCCCTGCACCTCTCGTGGTCTGAGACTGGGCATGCATTAATGGGCAGGGTCCCGGACATGGCCTGTGGGTGCCTTCCTGGCTCAGACCTCTTACCGCAGCACGTGATGGGCTCAGCGCTCTGCACGCTCAAGCTCGCTGACCACGGCCTTCTGCGGGAGGTCTTGTCCCAATCTTTTACAGAATCCCGAGGGATGAGGGAAAGGGTGCCAGTTTGGGCCGAGCAGGCCAGCCAGACCCATATGGGGCTTACGCGTCCCGTGCTGGGGACACATCGGTCCCTCCCTTCATCCATCCAACTCTGCTTCTAACATAAAGATAAAATTGCCACCAGAGCAATGGGGAACAAACCCTAAGCCCCTCACCCTAATTCCAGCAACCAAAACAGGCAGATAGCACATAGCCCAGGGACAGCCAGTGTTGCAGGAAAAAGGCTGGCAGTTGTTGACAGCGACAGGTTTCTAACCTTTTCCCTCTCTGGCCATACACACCCGACATGAGTTGCTAAAATATCTATAAAATAGTAAAGCGGATTTGTGTTCTTATAAAAAGGTCAGAACACATGTAACACGGAAAAACTCATCAGAGTGGTGGTCTCGCTCTGCAGGTGTGAGGCTGCTTCTCTACCTCTGGCCTAGGCCCCCGAGGTCCCTGTGGGCCACCTCAGCTTGGTTATTGATTCCTGAACTTCTCCGGGCCATCTGGGAGAGACAGTTTATGTTTCAATTTTTCAGGACAAAAGGGAAGATATAAAGTGTGGTCTGGGATGGAGACGGGGGTGGGGGTGGGGGTGGTGCAGGGGCAAGACCATGGCCCCAGCTGGTGTGCCCAAGGTGTGACTTTCAGAACACACAAATTTCCCCAGAAAAATCACTTGGTCCTTAAAGACTGGGTCCCTAGGGAAGACACACATGCAAAATACCACATTGTCCTGTAACAGGTATGTTGAGAGAAAAGGAGAGAGAGAGGAGGAGGAGAGGGAAAGGGGGAGGAGGAGGGGGAGGGGGAAGGAAGAGGGAGGGGGAGAGAGGGGGAGGGGGAGGGGGAAGGAAGAGGGAGGGGGAGAGAGGGAGAGGGAGAGGGAGAGGGAGAGGGAGAGGGAGAGGGAGAGGGAGAGGGAGAGGGAGGAGGCAGGGTGCATTTTAGCAGGAAGAAGAGGAAAGTTGTTAGCTTGAAGACGCTCCTTCCGAGGGAGCGGAGGAGGCCAGTGTACCCACAGGTGGCCATCATTTCCACTGGTTTGATTGCTTTAGCGTTAACGGGAACTCTGGTCCGCACAGAAAGAGTGGGTTGTGTCCCTGGATGGCAGCCAAATCTATCTACAGGACGAGGGAAGGGACATCTGCGGCTTAGCACACGTGTTGGGATCAGTTTGAGTTTCCAAACCAGGTAATGGGACCCAGGGGAAAGCAGACCCTCTGAAGAGTTCCACTCTGGCAATGGGCTGCCTTGGGAGGGCTGGGTAGAGACCTAGTCAGTCACACACAGGGCTCTTGGATGGTGTGTGTGTGTGTGTGTGTGTGTGTGTGTGTGTGTGATGTGGTGTATGTGTGTTGTGTGTGGTGTCTTACAGGTCCTTGACACACCTGGTCATTGTACTACCTCTAGGTACCCTAACCTTAACCCCAAACCCTAGCCTCTAATCTTCTAGCCCTAACCTAACCTTAACTCTAACACTAACTCCTAACCCTGCCTAGAGGATGCCTGGTAAGAAATAAACCAGCACATCCAATAAACAGTGCTTGGGTGCCAACTTCCGACTCAGATCCTCGCTGTGGATAAGCGATTTCCACCAAGCAGCACTGAGATTGCGTCTCATACACTTCAAGACTGATGAGGGGTCAGTTTGAGATGGTGTCTAGCCCTGCCCAACCCCTTGAGGGGGCCAATGAATGAGAAGCCCTAATGCTGTACTCGCCCATCCCCTGCCCTGTGTGAACCCCAGCATGAAACCTGTATATCTCTACAGGTGAATTAGTGCATGGTGAGGGGGGAATTGTGCAATAATTTAGGCAGATTTGCTTCCTCTGAGTTCTGCTGTAGTATCTTCATCCACGCTTCTCTCTGCCTTTATCGAGCCTCACAGACTGCCTCAGGGAGGGCATCATGGAATCACGGTGTTGTCGGAGTTGCCCATGGAGCACGCTGGTGCAGTTTGCCCCCTCAGCAGGCTGCATTCCGAGACAGACAATGCAGGCCTGTGCGTATGTGTGCTTGTGGGTGACAATGTTGTCTCCCCCCACCCGTCCCCCACCTTGGAGGCCTGCGTTCCTGAGGCTCAGCAAGTGTCGTCACTTCTCTGGTCTCAGTTTCTCACCTGTATAATGGGAACCAGAGCCCTTCGAAGCTGTGGGGACGTGGACAGAATGGGTCTGGACAGAAGACATGGTTTCATTTTGGACACAGTCCCCAGGTCCTGGCTTTCCCTTTCCCTCGTCTCGGATGACTGTTCCCTGCATACCCCTCAGGCCACTTGACTGCCTAAGCTTGGCTTGACCCAACTTCTGCACCTCGTGTCAATGGACTGCCCTCTCTTTGGTATCACCTTCTCCGAGAGCTGCTTATTATCCCCCAACACCCTGGCCTCATCTCTAACCTGGTGCTGCCACAGCAGGGACCCAGAAGAATGTCACCATCCAAGCCCACTAAGCTGTAACATCCCTTCTGACGGCCATCCCTGTGATGACCCTTTCCGTCTAGAACAGACTTCCAGAACCCCCAAACCCGACCTCAGACCCCCACACCCAAGTGTCTGGCACAAATACATCCATCCCTACAGGCCTATGCTACCATGTTGGCCCCCATGTCTATACCAGTGTTTTCTGAATGCTCTGATCATGCTTCCTTCCTGTTGCATTTTTTAAATTAATTAATTTGTAGTCTCTGAGTAGGGTCTTGCTATGTGGCCCTGGTTAGCTGAAATTCATCATGGAAACCAGGCAATCTTTCTGCCCCTGCCCCCTGAGTGGAGATTCTGGGCAGGTTTATGTCATCATCTTTAGATACTGTTGCCATTTCCCCCCTCAAATGAGGGTTTTCCTGTGTAACCCTGGCTGTCCTGGAACTCACTTTGTAGGCCAGGCTGGCCTCGAACTCACAGATCCACCTGACTCTGTTGCCATTTTTAATAGGGCTGTCTTAACTTTGTCACTCCCCCACTGTGGCGACTTTGAACACTGCCCTCCTTCACACTTAGGTTCTACACTCTTGCTGGACTCTGAGCCTGGACCATCAGCACTTTGTATTTCTTTTAGAATTGGTGTTCACCAATGTCCCTCAGCGAACCTGGTTCTCTGCTAGGCCAGGCTCCAGATCCTTCCGGGCTCACATCACTCTATACTGTGCCTGATTCTATCCCAGATGTTATCCTCTGGGTAGGGACTTGATTCATGAATTTATGTAGTCTCTGTACTAGACATGGGCCAGCTCAGCCAAAAGTACTGAGTGACCTCAGGCTTCTTTGGTGGTCAGTGGGGTCAGAGGTGGACCGGGATCCTCTAAGGGAATGTTGACTCAGAGGCTCTAGGTTTCTCTGGAACAAAGATGGCAGAGACCAAGTCACAGTGGTACTGGTGACAGACAGAGATCCAAGATGACACAGAAGGGAGGGTGTGGGCCAGGCAAGAGGCTGCGTCTAAGCACAGTGTCACCTGTCACCGTGCAGACAGGATTACTGATCCTGTCTCTCTGGGATCCAACCCTACTCTGGACATGACAGGGTTGCTGGCTGCTGTTGAGTCAGTGATGAAACAGAAGTCACTGGAGTCTGCTGGAATCAAGCTGTGTGTGTGTGTGTGTGTGTGTGTGTGTGTGTGTGTGTGTGTGATGCGATGCATACCTCATCAGTTCAGGAGTTCAGTCCTTGGGGAGCATGGAATCCCTGGGAACAGACACCCCATGCCCTGCTCCAGGACCACTCCATTCTCCTGGCACATCCCCCCCCCCCCACCCGCCCCAGCGTCTACTCAGATGTCTCTAACACTCACTGTGGCTCAAGGAAGTGACCCAGTGATCACTGGGCGGGTTACGGCTGAAGGGTGGAGGTGCCTGAGAAAAGGCACTGATGTGACTCTCTGCTCTCTCGCCGCTAAGTGTTTACTGAGCGCTTCACTGTACGCTTGGCCTGTGCTAGGCCTGTGTAGGCCAGCGAACGCGGCTCTGCTGTTGTGTGGCACGTCAGTGAGTTTTTCTTTACATCCCGCCTAACTTCTCCCGACTGGACTGAACACAGAACTTGCCAGAGGACTCTCACGGTAAGAACTGCCTGGGTTTCAAGACTCCCTGGCAGAATTCAGGGTGCTAGGCGGACCCCGTGCTATGGAAAGTGTTCCTATCGGAAAGCCGAGCCTGGGCCGCCAACCCCGACTAAAGCCCTCACCCAGCCACCGAGATCTCTTCTCACGATGTTATTTTTATACTTTTCCCTAAAACATAGCCTGAGCAGGCCCTTCTCAACTCTATTAACATTAGAAATCTAATCAGTAATCAGGCAGCTCATAATTTTCTGATTAGCTCTGATTAGGCCCAACCTCAGGAGAGGGAGTGGGACAGTGAAGAGGGAGGCGGGGCTGGACAGGCGTTGGGGTGTGCCTAAGGGGGCTCTGGCTGGGCTGAGGGCAGAGGGGGAGAGGGCAGAGGGGGAGAGCCCCGGTCCCATTGCTGTCTGTTAGAGGGGAAGCGGCATGGTGTGACGTCTGGGCCCATGCTGGATCAGAGGGACTGCAGGCTCAGAGCAAGGGCCGCAGGGACCTAAGGCCGGGCCGGAGCAAACTTTCAGTACCCTGGACAGAGACACGAAGCTGGGCTCGTGGACTCCAACTGTAGTACCTAGCTCTTTCTGAGTTCACAATCCAAGCAGACCGCAGGCCTGAGTGACGGCGACACAGTATTCAGAGCACTGCAACATGTGACATGGACCTAGGCCACTTTTGCCAAGCACACCACAGAGAAGGCCTTGCTGGATGACGATCATGTTTAATGTGAAGGCCATGAAGTTGGGGCCTACTGGCTCCACAGCACACTGGAGGAGCCAAGGCCTGGAAGGACTGCCAGCCACCATGCCACTGAGGGACAGGACCCGGGTTTATACTGCGGCATGCTAGGCCAGGGCCAGTTCTCTCTCCTACCTCTGGCCTTGTAACCTTTCTGTGCCTGTGCTTAGATGGACATCTGGTATTGACCAAAGCAAACCCTCTAGGTTTAGCCCTTGCAGGACCTCTCCCTGGATGACCATGAATCCCCTAATCCACTGCCTTTTCCCATGGCCCCAGATCCTTTAGAACCACATACCGGAGCCCTGTTTAGGTTAGGGTCGGGTGGCCCTCCGCTGATCCTGTGGTCTGGGATCACAGCCTCGGGTAGACTGTAACCATACAGGTGACCTCTGATAAAGTGCCCAAGCCTATTGGCAGAGACGCTACAGCTAATGCCATGCAAATTGGCACGAAGGCAATCAGTCTGACTCTAAAGGCTGCCCCACCGGCCACAGGCTGCCTCATTGTCTTTCCTGTCAATTTGCATCTCATTACCCACAAGGCTGTGCTCACGGGAGGTTAAAAGAAAAAAGAGAATCAAGTAAGCCTCACCGCGGTCTGCCTTCATCTGGAGCACAACCTACCAATGGGTCGAGGCTGCTCGATACTCTCCGGAGCCCGCCACCTCCCCAGTGTCACTGCCATTCCCCCAACCCTCCGCTTCTGTCTTCACAGCTGCTCCCTGTGACCGCCACCACCATCGCCACGCTCCCGGTCAACACTACCTTTGTTACCGCCGCCACCGCCATTTCTTTTTTTTTTCTTTTTTCTTTTTTTTTCTTTTGGAGACAGGGTTTCTCTGTGTAGTCCTGGATGTCCTGGAACTCACTCTGTAGACCAGGCTGGCCTCGAACTCAGAAATTCGCCTGCTTCTGCCTCCCAAGTGCTGGGATTACAGGCGTGCGCCACCACCGCCCGGCTGCCACCGCCATTTCTTATTACAGCGTCTTTATTGGTATCTTTCCCATCGCCACCAGCATCCTCATCACTAACTTCATCCCTGTCTGTCACGGTTGTCATTCAACGCCATCGACTCTACAACCATCGTCATCACCACCTTCACTGCCAGTGTCACCTCTGCCACGGCCACCATGACAGCTCTGGGGCTGCCTTCGCTGTCACTTCAAGTCCCCTGATGAGCGGTACCACTGCTACTGACCCCAACGATGATCCAGTGACCAGAGACCCCCATCCTCAACCCAAACTGGCCCTGGATACTATGCTCATAACTGGCGCCCCAGGAAGGAAGCACCCCAGGCTACAGCTCAGGTCAGGGGTTCACCCACTCAGGTCGAGGCCCCGGAGAGAATGGGGCTCAGTTTACAACCCTGGTTCCAGCAGAACCTGGGGCTCCATTTCTCAAAGTGGCCAGGACGCCCACCCCTGGCATGGGTGGCTGGCGCTGCTGAGTCCGGCTCACCTCATCTCTGAGGTGAGACTGAATGGAGCCGGTGAGGAGAAACGGAGCATGCCCAGTAGCTCCGAGGGGAGGGTGTGATTAGCCTAAGCCAGGATGGCTGTGGGAAGGAGGGCAGCAGATGAAATCCGAGGGGCAGGGTCAGACAGAGGGGAGGGGTCCCGAGTGGGGGCCTCTGCAGGGACGGAGGTGTGGCGTGGAGACGCACGGGGCAGGTGGGGGTGAGCGGCTTAGCTGGACCTTTGTGCTTCCCAAGGATTTAGGCCCAGGGCGCTAAGCTGCATGGCCACGCCTCTCCCACAGGGTTCCTCATTTCCATGCCTGCCTCGCTCCGCCCAATCCTTCCTCTCAGCTCTATGAAGGAGTATTAGTAATTCTTCATAGTTAGCATTCTTATTCTACAGACAAGGGGACCAAGACTCAGAGAGTGTGAGTCACTTGCCCAAGACGACACAGCGATGGAATGGCAGAGTTCTAACCGGAATATTCCTTTCACCACGCCAGCACCAGCCTCTGACCGCTCTGCCTCCCCGGCAGCGGCAGCGGGGCTAAGGGATGAAGGGACCGAGGTGGAGCCGGGGCTCCCCGCAGAGGTCGTCCGGAAGAGGGAATTGAAGCCGTCTATTTCCACCCAGGACGTGGCTTTGAGTGGATGCCTGAGACTGCCCACTAGCTTCGGTGGCAGCAACGTGGGTACTACCCTGGACATAAGGCTGGGCACCGGCTGCCCAGGGGTCACGTTGAGAGCCTTGGCAAAAGTGACAACCAGACAAAGGCCTGGAGGTGGAAGGCACGGTGGGCACGGCCTGGTTGCCAGGTGGAAAGGCCCAGCGTAAAAGCCGCTCTGAATGCCGGCTGCGCCCCGCTGCTGCAATCAGCCTCGACACTTGGTTATTATGAGGAGTAAAGGCGGCCGGCGGGACAGCTGGAGCCGTGGCGACAACATTTAAGGCGTTTGTCAGAGCTGTGGGACACGGGCTGCCAGGCGCTAATGGCTTCTGTGTACTGCTGCCAAGCGAGGGGCGGGCGGGCGGCGGAGGCGGCCTTGCGCCTGCCTGGGCCTCGTGCCTACCTCATGCTGCGTGGCCGCTCCGTGACAGGTAGGCCCCACCTGGGCCCCGCAGATGCCTAGCAACCGCCACATAGCCTCGGTACCAGCTGGGGACCGTGGGGTGCTAGCCCTGCAGCACGAACCTGCCTATTTAGGGCATCTATACCATCCCCACTTCCACTCAGATTTCAGTTCCCCTTCCCACTGGGACAAGGGTCCGCGAGTCAGTTCCCCACTAGGCCAAGCCTAAGGAAGAGATTTCTAGATCCAGGCTGGCCCAGCCTCTGTTTTCTCAGCCTTTCAGGTTGGGCTTTGTGTGAGAAAGATCCTCCAGGTGAAAGCCCCGCACGGCATTCACGTCCGTCCCAACAAAGAGATTTCAACTTTTCGAGCCTCAGTTTTCCTTCCCTGTAAAATGGGAAAATAAAAGTATCTACTTTTGATAGTATTGACAAGAAAACAGAGGAGCTGGGTGCCGAGCCACATGCCAATAATCTCAGCACTTGGAGTTCATATTGAGGGACCTGTGGGGGGCTGGGAGTGGCCTCAGGAATTCCTGGACCTGGAAGAACATCTTTTTTTTGTTTTGTTTTTGTTTTTGTTTTTGTTGTTTTGTTTTTTCGAGACAGGGCTTCTCTGTGTAGCCCTGGCTGTCCTGAAACTCACTCTGTAGACCAGGCTGGCCTCGAACTCAGAAATCCGCCTGCCTCTGCCTCCCAAGTGCTGGGATTAAAGGCGTGCGCCACCACCGCCCGGCCTGGAAGAACATCTATGGGACTCAGCACCAGCACTGTGCGCTGCAACAGATGATGTCACCAAGCCTCAGTGCTGTTCACTAATCCCCACCCCAAAGCAGATCCATCCTCACCACATTGTACAGACGAAGCTGAGGCTCAGAAGTACTGTCTCCAGTCACAGCTCACTGTGGGCAGAGCAGGGGTTCTTCCAGGGGCTGTGCGGGTACGCCCCTCACCCCACTCACTGACTAGCTCAAGAGATACTCTGGGGGGAGGGGCAGGGCTGGAGAGATGGCTCAATGGTTAAGAGCACTGACTGCTCTTCCAAAGACCCTGAGTTCAATTCCCAGCAACCACATGGTGGTTCACAACCATCTGTAATGGGATCTGATGCCCTCTTCTGGTGTGTCTGAAGACAAGCTACAGTGTACTCACATACATGAAATGAAAAACATCTTTAAAAAAAGAGATGCTCTGAAGCTCCCCAGAGGCAGATAGAAATCTTCAGCTGGCCATGGGTCAGTAATATGAATAGGGAAACACGGTGGATCTGGGAAGAGACCCAAGGGGTGGGAGATCATCTTGGTGGCCCAAGCTCTTTCCTAGGCTACACCAAGACTGGAAGTGGCAAGAGGACCCTGAAGGCCAAGTGTAGACACACATTTTTAATCCCAGCATTAAGGAGGCGGAGGCAGGAGGATCTCTATGAGTTTAAGGCCAGCCCAGTCTACATAGTGAGTTCCAGGACTCATACTGAGAGCCTGTAGTTCCAGAGCTACATACTGAGAGCATGTCTTTATAAAAAAAAAAAAAACAGGGGAGGGGCTCTAGAGAAGGTATATAAAGCCTTGTGTTCTGCCCACAGTCACCCAGAAGACCTCTTCCAAGAGTGTTCTGTTGATAGGCACAGCTTGGGACCCTCATGGCACAAGGGACTGGGACTGGGGTGGACTGCTATAGTTTAGTTGTTGATTATTGACCCTTTGGAAGCAGCTGCAATGGCTCTGTCTTTTTACATTTTTATTTTCCGTGTCTGCATGTTTTGTCTGCATGAATGTCTGTGGGTCACATGCAGGACCTGCCGGAGCCAGAGAGAGCCTTAGATTTCCTGAAACTGGAGTTCCAGACAGTTGTTAGCAGTCATGTGACTGAGAACTGAACTCAGGTCTAGAAGAGCAATGAATGCTCTTATCCACCGAGCCGTCTCTCCAGCCCCAGCTGCTCTGTCTTGAGGGAGGCCATGGCCTGCAAGGGCTTTTCTTCTGGAGGAACCCAGTGGAGTCACAGGCTGGCTTGGGCAGCACAGGCCATCCACATCTGTAAAGGGCTTACAGAGAATGCTGTCCGCATCTTCATCCCACTCAGAGAAGGAGAAACCAAGGCAAAGGGGGAGCAGTAAGGTTCGCCTGGGGCAGGCTCATTCTTAGGGTCTGCTTTGCCTCTTTGAGCCCACGGAGCTAGGAGCTTCCTATGTCAATCCAGCCTCAGCCTATCCAGCCTCTGGGCCACCTCATTCAGAGCCCACTGCTTTGCCCAGACCACTCCTGGGGTAAGGCCTTTCTAACTCTCGAGCCCTCCGCTGCTACCTTACTTCCAAGGCCACTTCCACAGGAAAGGGGGTGACTATGGTCTCTTGGCTATACATTGAGAGATACAAGAGGATGCTGGGCTTGCCTAGTTGGGAGTGGGTGAGGGTTTCATCCTGACTTTGTGACCACCAGCCTTGCCATCCTGGGGGTAACAGGCTTTGAGTTAGAGAAAGAGGTTGTGCATCCATGGACATACGTGAATGTGTGTATGGACTTGGGAATGTGTACATACATGAGCACGGGAGAGCATACACCCACGTACACATGCCCACATGGTATCTGTGTCTTAATGTTTGGCCAAACAACTACTTTTGTGTGCTTGGGAGTGCTGGGAGATGGAGCTTTCTTCCGGGGATGGCGGTGAAGGGGTTACTGAGCGCTGGCTCTTAGACACGCAGGTCTCAGCCCTTGCCACTGAGGTCCAGACAAGTGGGTTTTCCTGGCTAGGGCCTGCTTGGTTCCCACCCAGGGGTCCCCTTCTCCAATGCGATCTCAATCTGCCCACCGCTCGTCCTCCCTTCTGGCCTTCGTCCTAGCCTCTGATCATGCTGTTTTGTATTATCTCATTGCAACAAACACCACAATGAGGGATAAGTGAAAAGGTGACCCCGAGGGCTCCTCTTCTTTCTGCTATCGGCCAACACTATTTGCGGTGTGTGTTGGGTGCTAGAGACACAGGAAGGGTAAGTGGGACCTGACCCTAACCTCACAGAACTCGTAGTGCAGGGGGAGGGCTTCCACCAGTCTCCATACCACCCCATCACCATCCTGTGAACCCCTAACCCCTGGGCAAGTTAGACTAGGCTCCCAGGAGAACTGACCTGAACGTCCTCTGGTTAACATGCGAAACCCTGGATCTCTCTTTCACCCTTAGCTTTCAGGTGGCCCGGTGTCACAGCCTGTCTGCTCAGCTGGGCCAGGTGCCTGATCCTGGCCCCAGGGTCTTATCTCGTCCCTTTTGCCCCGTCTTTATTATTCATATTGTATATGGAAAACCACTTGACGTGCTGCCAAATCAACTGAGGAATAGGCCCAATTAGAGCATCTTTCCTCTACCAGCCAGGCAGCAGAGGCGGCGAGGTGAGGTTGGACTGACTGTGGGGCCCTGTGCTGAGCCACCACCCCGACTAGACAGGCAGGCCAGCATCTGGCAGGCGCAGCCGTCTCCCTGGAAAACGAGATGCTTCTTATTGAGATAACGAATCGCTCCATTTAGATCCAAATTAACCTCCCCCATTTCCCCATTCTCCACTGCATTTCACTAGATCGAAACCCCCTCTGCCCACACAGCTGAGGGCCCAGCCCTCCACACAGCCAGGTCACGTGCTTCCCAAAGTCAGGACAGCTAGACAGCCTTAGCCGGGCCAGCAGGCACCCTTCCGCAATGGGTCACGTTTCCTTTCTTTCTTCCTTTCTGTTTTTGGGGTGGGGGTGGAGAGATTGATGCAGCTGCTGCTCTGAGGAGTGGGAATTTCTATTTTATTTTATTTTTTTAGCTCGTTCTTTGAAATAAGGATGCAATATGGGATCAATTTTTGATGACAGTGAAGTAAGAGGGGAAAATAGTAGCAATTTTCTCTTCTGAACATGCCCTATTTAATGGAAGGATGTCAAGGTGGAGTTTTATACAGAGGAGAGACCGCGTGTTCCCAGGGACACATGGTCAATCAGAAATGCCTGGCGCGATCTCGGCTTGAGGGCGGCTGGGAACCCCTCCCCATTCCCTAGTGTCTACCATTTAAGGGCTACCAGGGCCCCAGAAGTGGGGCAGGGAAGGGCTGAGTTTCTGTCCCCCTCCCCCTTACCTGGCTCCACAGTGGACCCTCCTCGCTTTGTGCTATGCTGGTCTCAGTTTGCATCAGGATTCTAGAGCTGAGACCCCAGGGACTCTCGAGTTAATCAGGGTTATAAAATCCTGCCCAGCTGCTGTCGCCTTCATGGTAAGCCAAGGAAACTGAGCTTTAGTTGGCCTGGGCTTCAGGGTAGGGGGTGGGAAGAGGGTAAGGATCTGGCGGGGACAGCGCTGGGACAGTCAGCACACCCAGCCTATTGTCTGGAGCCTCAGGATGGGGGCTGGGGAGGGGCAGAGGAAGGGGCTATTTACAGAGGCTACTGAAGGTAACTGCCAAGCCCCCACTCCTAGTGTCAGAGGGGGGCTGCCACACCCCCAATCCACCCGTGTAAGAATTGGATTCAGGCCCGGGCGGGCCGTGTGCAGTCACAGTGAGGCTCAGACCCAGATTAGAAATGGACCAGAGGTCAGGGTTTCTGCCTCGAAAGCCACCTCCTAGTCCAGTTTCCCTCACTGTCATCTGGGGTTCTCTGCAGCACCTGAATGATCCCATGGCCATTACTGGCCTATTCCTCCTGCGGGCTAGTCATCTACGGCCAGGGAACTTCCAAGGCCTCCTTCCCCTTGCAATAGCAGCAGAAGTACACATGCCCCACAAATACATATCAGATTCACAGTCACACCAGGCTGTGTGACTTGAAACAGCGCTCAGGCACACTAAATCCCCGCAGACCTGCACAGAGCTGCGGTCCAGAGATATGTACCCCAGCACACCCCACCCCCTGCACTGCCACCGTGGATCCACTAACCACGAGCAATTCCTATCCCAAATGTGACCTTCTGGAGTCTTTGCCAGAAGGTCAAAGCAGCGCGGTCACAAAAGGCCTTGCTGCGCCTCCAGAGTACCACAGAGAACAGAAACCAAGAAGTGGGCAAGGAAGGTCTTAATCCCGAAAGGCCTGCAGACTCAAGGAGGGCCCCTGTAGTGGCCTCTTGTCTCAGCACCTGCCAATCAACAGACTCCGCCCAAAGCCACGCCTGCCACCTCCTTTCCTTCTTTGGCTGTGGCCGGGCCTCTGAAATAATTAGCAATTCTGCTCGACAAAACGCAAGCCCGATGGGATAATAAACTCCAACATCTGTCAGAAGAGCGAGCTCCTATGGAATTGCCAAGAGAAACATTTTTCTCCTCATTCAATTCACATTTAAATCGAAAACAACCCCTGCAAGTCTGCGCCAGGCCTGCGGCGCGGTGCTCCGGGAGCCCACAAGCTGTTCCTGGGCCTGCAAAGAGGCTTGGACGAGTGGCGATCACTCACTCAAATTAACAAATCATTTTATTTAGAAATGAAGAGAATTCGTAAGTGACGGATGGCCTCAGGGCCACTGAGGAGGAGGAAAAGCCCGCCATTGGTCCACCACACAAGGTAGGCAAGCTCTATGCTCCCCTCAATAGAAAGGTCTTCTGGGAGCACAGGGCATAAGAGCCAGCACTCTCCACTTTCACAGCTGCCCAGACAAGCTCGGAATCACGTTGCCGTTCTATGGGGGTTCATGGAGGGCCAGTAGATGCCCTGGGTCCCCAGTTGAGGATGTCTAGCCAGGGCTGGCTCTACCCCAAAAGGAGCCTCTCAGGCCTGCAATTCAACCTCTGGGCTGTAGAAGGCGCTGTGCTGAGAGGCAGGAGTCTCTTCAAAGTTGGATTTAGATCTGGAAAAGCCTCGCCGATAGGACTATACTCCTGTTACAGAAACGCCAGAGACTCGAGTCCCAGACCCAGGGCTGCAGTGCTGCTGTTTTTGTAATGAAGGGTATCCACTCGGATTGCCATGGGCCTTCCGGTGTATGAGAACCTTTGAAAGAGAGCCACCAAATACCAAATAAGGACGCACTGCTGGGAACAGGGCCCAGACCTTGCTAGACCCTCTCAGAGCTCTACACGTCTCTATCGTACCTCGGCTCGGGGCTTGCGAGACGCCTGCAAGCTAGCAAGCTCTCACAGGACTGAACTTTTCTGTTCTGCCATCTTTCCAACAGGCACGGCAGCCTTCTGTGGGAAGCAGGGCTTCCCCTCCCCCCTTTCAATCACAATGGTCTCAGGGCCCAGTAACTATTTCTTCTTAAATAAACACATGAATGGATGAACAGAAGGACCTTGGCTGCCTAGACACGCACGACACAGGAGACATTGGATGTCTGTGTACTGGGATACATTTTCATATTCTTATCTTTTCGCGTGGACAGTTCCTTCTGCCCTTTCCTCTCCATCTCGTACCCAGGCCTCTTTAGCTCAGTCACCCTCCTTTGGACCCTTGTCACTGCTATGGCTACAGCTCACTCTGAGCCATTCCCCTCCCCGCCCCCACCCCAGGGTTGGAGACTGAACACAGGACCTCACGCACACTAGACAAGCCCTTTACCCCTGGGCTGCAGCCCTAGCCTCAGACCAGATTTCCTCAAATCAGCTGGGACCTGGTTCCTCTTTGTCCTTCCTGAGGCCATGGTTGGACCTCTTGAGACTGAGAGCATGACCCACCTCTAAGAGCTTCCTGGCCAGAAATGTCACGTGCTATTAAAACAAATCTAGAAACATCCCTGGAAGGTAGAGGGGTTTGGAGAGGATGAGGAGATGAGGTAAAGGGATGCACCAAGGGAATCAAGGTGTCTAGGAAGGCAGAAGGGATGCTGGGGCTGGGGCTACAGGAGGCCACCGAAGATGGCGCCCATAGGCACTGGCTTTAGCTATGTGTATGTGGTGTCAAACCAAGTTCACCTGGAGACTTGTCCAATGCCGTGTGGCTGCAGCAGGAACCTTGAAGGGGCCGGACAGTGCTTTTGCTTGTCTCTCCCAGATCTCTAGACTTTTCTAGCATGCTTGGGGAGTGAATAAATGAGTGGACCTTGTCATAATGGGGTTTAGGGAAGACTGAAATCTGCTACTGGGGCGGGGGTGGGGGAGAGAACACTGCTGTCCTTGAATTAATGGCTCACAGAAGAGCCACACATATGGCAGTGCTGCAAGAGGGAGGTTATATCCTTGCTTCTGCCGGCCAGAAGAGGGCCGCCAGGCTCCGTTCCTATGACTCTACATCCCCAGAACCACAGAATACCTGTAGAACAAGCAGGTATTGCCTGGGGCTCAGCAGGGTTGGACAGACCGCATAGGCACACAGTAGATACTCACCAAGTCTTTAAGAGTGACCTTGGCCTTCCCAAATCTGGTCTATGGCTAGAATCCTGGCCTGCCGGGATTCTAATGCCTGGACTCAATCCTGAGTCTGAGGTTCAGGGCTCCAACTGCCCTCTGTCATCTCGCCCTGCGCAATCTCTACAATCCCTACTGTGTGCCCCTCCCTATCCTTGTGGTTTGTTTTCTTTTTTGGTGTGGGGGTGTAAGGGCACACCTGTCTTCCTGAACCCCTTCTCTGCCTTATATTTTTGAGATAAGATCTCTTATTGGACCAGAGCCCAGTGGTCCTCCTGTCTCCACCTTCCTACTCTGGGATTACAGGTGTGTGACAGTTTGCTTGGCCTTTGACATGGGTGCCAGGGTCCTGAACATAAGTGCTCATGTTTGCACGGCAAGCATTTTACCAACTGAGCTATCTCCCTAGCTCCTGTTCATTTATTTATTAGTAAATAAATAGCTCAGGCTAGCCCCAATGCACCATACAGTTGAGGATGACTTTGAACTTCTAATTGTTCTGCTTCTACCTTTCAAGTTCTGGTATTGCAGGCATTCGCTGTCGTGCCTGTGTTCTGCCTTTCCTAAATGGCCCCCCAAGTTCCTTTAACTCCCTCTTACTGTGGAGGTTTCCCCTTTGGATTCACTCACTCGCTAGGAGGGGTGCTCTCAGGGGTCTGCTAAGCAGCAGGCATGCCGTGGGTCTCAGGAGGGATGTCGAGGGCAGCCTAGAAGGCAAGTGTGTGTGTGCATGCGTGTGCGTGTGCGTGTGCGTGTGCGTGTGTGTGTGTGTGTGTGTGTGTGTGTAAGAGAGAAAGAGTGTGTGTGCTCACGTGTGTGTGTGTGTGTGTGTGTGTGTGTGCGCGCGCGCGCGCGCGCGCGCGCGTGTGTGTGTGTGTGTGTGTGAAAGAGAGTGTGTGTGAGAGAGTGTGTGTGCGCATGCGTGTGTGTGTGTGTGTGTGTGTGTGTGTGTGTGAAAGAGAGTGTGTGTGTGTGAGAGAGAGTGTGTGTGCGCATGCGTGTGTGTGTGTGTGTGTGTGTGTGTGTGTGAAAGAGAGTGTGTGTGTGTGTGTGTGAGAGAGAGTGTGTGTGCGTGCGCGTGCGCTTGTGTGCGTGTGCTTGTGTGTGTGTGTGTGTGTGTGTGTGTGTAAGAGAGAGAGAGTGTATGTGTGTGCTCACGTGTGTTTGTGTGTGTGTGTGTGTGTGTGAGAAAGAGCGTGTGTGTGTGTGTGTGTGTGTGTGTGTGTGTGTGTGTGTGTGTGATTCTAGCCCCACAGGGTTGACAGCTTCATCTCAGCACCTTCTCAGGGACCTCCTGGCTGTGACTATTACCATTGCTTCAGACTGGGGCCTGCCTGGCTTGAATTTGGAGTTTCTAGGCATCTAGGGACTTATATGAGGAGGGCCTCTGCCTTGAAAGCAAAGAGACAAATAGACTATTGGGAGCATCTCAGGGTAATACCTGGATATCCCTGGGTAAATTCGTGAGTTTATGACCCATTCAAACTGTAGAGGTGTGGAGGAGTGCTAGGAATATGGGGGTGGAGACTTAATTCCATTTCCTGGGCTAGGGAGCGCTTTTGGGAGAGAACATCTATACCAAAATTCTCTAAAGATGGGGCCAAGGAATCGCTTAGGGGGTCAGCAAGTACAATCATGGTTTGACCCAAGGAAGAATTTTTAAACAATTCTAATTGTGAGGCAGGCACCTGGAGACACGGTGGCATCTCTCTCTAGAGTCAGCATAGACAACAGGTCACTTGCCTGGAGAGAGAGACAGACTAGCCTCCTCCAGTCCTGTGATTAAAGATTCTGTTTCGGTTCCCTGATGTCGCGAACCCGGATCCTCAGCATCCCTGGGGCCTTGATCTTGTGAGCCAAGATCTGACAATGCGCCCCGGGGCTCTGACTTGGGAATTTGACTTGTGATGCTTTGGTGACCTCACTGGTGACCTCGAGACTCCTGGTGTGGGCCCTGGGCTGTACCGTGCTTGGTGGGTACTCCCTTAGTTTGCAACCCATGGATTCACCTATGACCCCGAGAGCCACCGAGCTGACAGCACCTTCACGGAGAAGCAGGAGGCCCCTTTATTCAGGGAAGTCCTGGCCTGTTTAATGGGCACACACTGTGTCCCCAAATGACTGTGCAGGGTGGAGGGTGGCACACAAGGCCTCCAGAAGCTTCACACTGAACACGACTAGAAATTATTTCCCTGACAGAATTGAGAGGCTGCGGTGGGCAGCGGGGCAGCCTCCTTGGGGCTAGGACTTGGTTCCCGGGACCCACCACTAGAGACCCAGACAGTCCTGACCTCCACTCCTTGCCTTCCCCCATCCTGTCTTCTAAAAGGAAAATCATGGGGAAGTAAACCTTGAAGGGAGAAAAAGAGAATGTTTTTAATTAAAAGTTTAAAAGGATTCACATCCCGAGGGAATTGCAGCAAGAAAAGGCGGGGAGACAAGGGGGGTGGGGAGGGCAGAAAAGTAGGCCACGCCAGCCAAGGCTCCAACCAGTTCTTCCAGTTGTCTTGTGCACGCACGGCACGGCACCAGTGGGCTGGGGCCCTGTGCAGCGCAGTGCGGCCTCAGGCGGGGAATGGGTACACGGGGCCCGGCAATTATGGCCCGCCAGAGACAGTTCTGATTAAAAACTTAAAGCCAGGCACGATAGCACATTAATACCACTAATACTCGGGGGTGGTGGGGGGTGGGAGTCGGGGGTGGGGGGGTGGGGGGTAGGGGGGGGGTGGGGGTGGGGCTGAGGCTCAAAGATCACCAGCTGGAGGCCAGCCTGGGTTACCTACTGTTTTAAAACATGATCAACACAAAACCAACCAGCAAACAATCAGCTTAAACTGAGGTCTTCAACGGTTCCCTCTGCCTAGCCCCGGGACAGTGAGGCCGGTCTGGCGATGTCCTGTTTGTCTAAGGGCCGAGGCACCTGCCACCCCACTGTGGAGTTGTACATGAATCCTGTCCAAGCAGCCCTGCCCGCGGGCTCCTCCATCGCCTCTGCCCACTTCCGTCCACACCCTCATCTCTCACACATCCAGCAGCGTCCTGCGTGAGCAACACCACCATGTAGTCTACTACTCTGAGCCCTGCAAGTTGGGCAGTGCCTGGGTGGGAACAAGACAGGCGGATCCTCTTGGGAAGGGACTTGGTGAGGTCTGTGGGGTCCTTTTTCCAGGCATGGGAAGCGTTCTGATTCCTTCAGCCCAGTTCACTGACTTCCATTTACTTAGCAGGCTGGGGCTGAAATGTATGGGGGAGGGAGGGGCCGCTGCTTGTGAGGGAGAGAGAGGCAAAGCCGACCCATGAGATGTCCCCACACCCAGAAGTCTCTCTCTACCCTAACCCTTTCCACCTTTTCCCGGAAGAGAAAAAGGTGAACAGAAAATATGACAGATGTAATAGTTTGTGAAATGAGCTAATTACACGGTAGTCACACAGAGAGATGAGGTTAGCAGAGGAATCTTGGATAACAGGAAGCCCAGATGTGTAGGCCAGAGGTAGGAAAAGTTCAGTGTTGTTGGGACATTGTGGAGCTTAGAGAACGGGGCCAGTGGTCTCCGGAATTAGACCCTAGTCACAAATCTGGGTTGTCACACGGTCCATAGACTGTGGCTTACTTCCTGGCTCCAACTCTCCCGAGTGCCTAGGACCCTGAAGCCTATCTAAAAACTGGCTAGAAGCAGGGCCCTGAGGTCCCCAGCTCTGGAAGCCAGCAGGGGGTGCCAGCTCTGGGAATGCAGGCAAGATTGTGTGCATTCGCTGCAAAGTTCTGCAAGACCCCGGGATTTGAGGTCCATGCTCTCACACCACCTCTTGCCCGTGAGCGCCCGACGGCTACACCCCTTAAGCTCCAGGCTTGCCTCTCGGTGAGGAGGCCAGTGAGCATTTGAGGAAGACCTCGCCGAGCAGCCCACACTCATCGGTATCTCCTACCTTATACACGTCAGCACCAGGAAGTGCCCCGGACTCTGACCCCCCTCCTCCGCTGCAGCCAATCCACTCGTGCTGCCCCACTTGATTCCACGATTCTTCCACATAAGGCTGTGGGCCTTCAACCCCTCTCGTGACACCTATGATGGCCTTTCCTTTCCCTTGAGTACCCCCACTTCCTGTATTGGAGACTAACCGTCCACTCATTTCTGAGCTCAGGTACCTCCTCTTTTCCAGTGATGCCATCCTGGACTCGGCTGGGTCATCTACTACCCCGAGGCTCTTTCCTTTCAGAATCTTTTCCCCTGCTTTTTGAGGGGCAAATGTAATGCCCCAAGTTAACCTATAAGCCCCACCTGCCCAAGGACCAGGTAACCTGCTGGGATGCTGGGACTTGTAGTTTTTTGGAACATAACAGCAGCTTCAGGAGAATGTACGGTGGCCTATGGGTTTGTGTTTATAACTCCTGCAGCACATGTCTTGGGGGCCACTCAGCTGGGAAATTCCAGGGAATGGTCCTGACCAAAAGTCCATCTCTTGGTCAATATTTAATATTTAATAAAGCTTCAAATCTGGCCCAGAATAATGGATTTTTTTTTTTCTGGTGAATCCCAGGATTAACACTCGGAGGCCCCACAAACTGCCTTCTTTTCTCTAGCCTTGGGCTCAGTGCCACCGTTTTGTGCTTCCAAGCAACTGGGACGCCTTTCCAGAGAATCCCAAAGTGAAGTGAGGAGACCTTCCTGGTCAGGCCCCCAAATGCAAGTTCAGAAAACCCCAATTCTCTCCCTCCAGGCATCTCCACAGGCACAGTTCTGCGGGGTCTCAGTCAGAGGGGATCAGTCAGAAAACCCACCTGGTGGGCACTTGACACCCATCTCACAGGTAAGGAAACCAAGCAGGGAAATGAACCAACTAGCAGAATTCTGACACTGACACAGTGGCACTGAACTTGTGACCCCACCTGCCCCTTTACCCAGGTATCGCGTCCTGCCCTGGAGGACTCTCCCCAGCGAGTCATCTCCAAGACACTTCTGGAAAACCTCCTCCCCATTGCGCTCTGGTCCTCTGCTCCCATCTGCTTCTGAGAAGAAGCCTCGGCTCCCTTCCTGGGCAGCGGCTCATTCCCACTGGGCTAGGCTTATACAGCTGCTGTGTGGACATCAGTTTCCCTGGAGTCCTAGAGTCTCTGCCCCTCATCTTGTTTCTGCCTTACCACCCGTCTACTCATCTGGTCACTTGCCTGGTACGTAGGTCTCTTTTAGGCTGCTGGACCTGGTGCCTGGGGACATGCTCAGGAGGAAGGAAGGGTCTTGAGGTAATGGGACCCTGTCCTTAGCCTCACAGCCTTGAAGACTCATATGCCTAGCGGTCCCAAGTCATGTATAGGGGAGCCTGCCTTCCCCAGTTCCAGTCTCTGCTTCATTATACTCAGCATTCTTGTGACCACATGGGTTGTGTGTGAGGAGATCTCCGTGAGCTCACTGACCCTGATCCTGCCAGGTAAAGGCCGGAGCCCTGGTCCCCGTGCGGCTAGAGGATGCGGCCTCACTTCTTCGGCTATCTCTATAGCTGGACTCCAGCTGGTGTTGACACAGCAAACACGGGACGACACACATCCACTGAGGAACCGCGTGGGCAAACAGGGAGGCAAAGGGCCAGCGGCTGTGACCAGCCTCCCAAGCCCCAGTCCCGAGGCCTGTGCCAGGAGGGAAGCACTGCGGAGCCTGGACACTGGGAGCCGTGGAGATGCAAGCTGGGGACCGGGCTTCCTTGTCAAGGCCCCAGAAGAGTGAGGGCGGACTGGGTGGGGCTGAAGGTCAACTTCTGGTCCCTGAATGCCTGTGTTCCTTCCTTTCTCTCCTTCCTCTCCTCTTCCTCTTCCCAGGTCCCTTAGGCTTAGCCCCACGTTCCATACTTTGTGACAAGGATCACAACACTGTCACTGTCAGCAGACTGTATTCCTGTAGGTCTATTCATGCTCCCGTCTCTGGTGACTTAGGCCTGGGCCTGCACACGACAGGGCAAGTCCCCAGTACTCACTAAACAGAAGCTGAGCAAGGCGCCTGCAACACCGGATACCCAGTGACTTGATAAACCAGTCCCCTGCCCTTCTCACTGCCCTGTGTCTACCACCCACCCCCAGGGCGTGACACCAACTTTAGTACCAGCACTTTCTCCCAAGGGGCAGCTCCTGTCACCAGGGAGGCACTGCCTATTGCACAGCTCGAAGCTTGGAAAACAGGGTGAGACAGCTCCCAGAGCATGCTGGGAAAGCAGATCACGCTTAAGGATGCAGGTGAATCACTCCAGACAGCAGGCGGTGAGTCCTGTCTCCAGCTTCGCCTCTGCCGCATCGCCTCTCCCCTGTGGTGGAAACTGAGACACAGGCTGCACCCTCTGCTCATGCTCCTTACTGGGTCAGTGCCGGACCAGACATTGCTGGGATATTCCTTCTTTTGCCTTTGACAGTTCCGCCTGTCTCCTAAGGCTCAGTTTAAATTGCCACCTCCTCCAGGCTGTCCTCTTAGACTTCTCAGTCCCATGGTAGCAAATCTGCACACCGACACCCCAGTGCTGTCTGTCTCCTTGAAATCTGGGGCCCAGAGACCAGGACCAGCCTGGCTGGCACACTGGTACCCTCCCCAGCCCTCACACACAATGATTTCAGAACAAAGGGCCACATGCTATTAAAAATCAATTAAATTTCTCACTTCTGTGATCCTAAATTAGTCTGGTCTGTCCCTGTGGCACCTGTAGGTCTGTCCCTCTACCTCCTAGGTTCTGTCCGTTTGCCAGCTAGGACTCCCTACCCCCACCAGCCCCAGAGGAGTGGACCCAGGTAGACGGGCGTCTTCCCCTGACTTTAGGCCTTGTCTGGGGAGTGGACTAGAGTGTCCAATGTCATTTCCTCCGTTTGGCCCTGCCCCTGGGTCAGAGCAATGCTGCTTCTGGACATGCCATAGGTACAAGCCATCAGCCCCTTTGTGATAACCTTTGCCAGGAGAACTCAGCTACAGGGCATGTGCGTTTCACCTTTCAGACCTTCAAGGTGCGTCCCAACCATCAATCAACCCCTTCCTTTGATTGGCAGATGCTGAGGAATGGCAGTGTCCCTCGCCTCTGCAGACCCCAGGCGAGCAGACTGCTGCACAAAGGCCACGTGAGTCCTGAGGGGACCAGATCCAAACAGACAACCTGGCATTTCCGGAGGCCCGATCAGTCTGAGTCAGCTGGGCGGGTAAAGGCGAAGGAATGAAGAGACCCTGGAGGACCCTTGGCTGGGGTACGGCCATACTACCCCTGCACGGTGCTTCTAACAACCAGGGCAGACTAGAGGGCAACATGGAGTCGTGAAGGATCTCAGGATCTCCCGGCCATCCACCCTGGATGCAAGGAGGGAGGAGGGCTCCACTCCCGGGTCCACTGGGAACGTCTTTCTCTTGCTCATGCTGACCTGTTCCAAGACCAAGGATGCTTGGGGGTGTGTGGAGTGGCCGTCAGCTTCTACACACATTTAGGTCACCTCTGAGGGCCCTTTTCTGATCTCCATCTCCAAATGGTGGTTTAGAAGAAACCTCATTGCTACCTGGGCTCCTGCTACCGCCATTCCTGCCCCGCCCCCCCCTTCTCCCTTCCAGCCACACACAGGAAAGGCATTCGATAGATGCCCACTTACTAATCCAGTCCTTCCCTGTCCCCAGGGGCCCCCAGCCGGCTCCTCTGGGTGGCACCTTGCCAGGAAGCAGCACTGTTTGGGTGAGGGGAGAATAATCAGCTGTAAACGCCGCAATCAGGGAGAAAAGGCTGCTCGGGCCCTTGGCGCCCACGCGTGCGCCTAATTGGCTCCACGTGTCTGCAGCTCCTTTCAAGAGCGGGAAAGTGGAAGGGTCAAGATCTCTTAATGTTCGTAATGGAAGGGAGGCAGAAGCCACTGCCAGCCCCACATAAACACCTTTTAATTGCTCGGAGAAGGGTGGGCGGGGGCAGCCGGTGCTACAGACTCCCTTGCCTGTCAGCCCGCCATTACTGTGCCTGTCTCAGCTTCCCAGAACTGGAGTCTGACCCCAGAAGCTGAGCTCCATCCAGCAGAACCCTATAAATGTGGCTCTGTTCCACCAATGTTTGCAAAGCTCTTACTAGAGGCCAGCCTGGTGGATGACTCTTGGCCTGGATTTCCCAGGATCAGGGGTTCTCTGTTGAACCCCTATCAATGACCGCACCACTGGATCCAGCGGAACTAGCTGTCTCCGCACCCAACCACCACCCCCTTGCCGCCTCTTCCAGGCAGTCTTCCCTATTGTCCCTTTAGAAGAAAGGAAATCTTTCTCTTGCCCTATGGCATCTGCACATCTCTGAGGTCCCTGCTGTCCCCCCCACCCCCCCACCCCCCGTGGGACATCAGTCATCCCTGTCACATCATCGCTTGTGCCATCTGACCAGGAAACACAACTGTTAGAGCGGTGTGCTACTGGCACCTAGTGGGTAGAGTACAACGGTGCTACCACACACCCTCCAGGGCAGAGCAGGCCCCGCCCCTGCAGCAAGGACTGATCCAGTTCAAGATGCCTCTGGTGCTGGGAGGCTCTGCTTCAGACAAAGCTTTAGAAAGGAAGCGGCAACTGAGTCAGAGCTGGGGGGAACCTTTTCTTCCTGACAGAGAGGATAGCCTGTGCCTGAGCCCTTGGCTTTTACCTCCTGCCTTTGAACACCCAGCTCTGAGCTCCATTCCTGAACAGACCCCGCCACACTGCCAACGTGCGTCAGCTTAATTGGGTTAAGTGGCCATTAGCGGCAAAAGCAGGGCGACTGCGCACAGAAGGGTTTTTAATTTTACTCTTTAAATGATGCTAATTCTCCCGAGGCCACTGATGGCAGGAGTGCTGTCCACTGGAACCCTCAGATCCAAGGGCTGCACTTCCCTCTGCCCCACCCATGTGAGCCTTGTAGGGGACTTTGGGAGGAACACTCACTGTCTAAGAAAGAGAGTGAGGGGTGGGGAATTTATCCAGGATCACTAGGGCATCACAGGTCAAGGCCTTGTCAGAGGAAGCCAACGAATGCCTCTTCTTTTTCCTTAGTCCTGGTCTTTTGTAGACAGCTAAAGCTACATGGTCATAAAATGGTGGCACATGTGATGGTCCTGCCAGTTTGTGTGGCCTGAGTTCCTAGGTCCAGGAGTCCCAGCAAGGCCTCTTGCCCCTGGACTGTGAGTTTGAAGGCCAAGGCAAAGGACTTCCAGGAGCAGGCAGCCGGTTTCCACTCTGATGCACACAGTAACATCTGTGACTTAGGTGCCGTGTCCCGAGTGCCCCCGCCCTGGCCTTCCCATTCTCTGAGAATCACTGAGCCACAGTCCCTTAGCTTTGTCTGCGGGCTTGTCTCTCACTTCAGCCAAACCCTCTCCTCCGAGCCCCACGGCAAAGGTGCCAGATGGGTGGTAAGTAACACAGCGCTCAAGGACACTCTGCCCTTTGTGAATGACAGCCCCTGGGGTTGGGGAACCAGAGGTACTGGGCAGGGAGGGACCACAAGCTCTTACAAGCCCTTGGTTTAATTTATGCTTCTTGGTTAATTGATGTTGACAGGTGGTTCTGTTCTCTGGGACTCTTACCGTAGCCTCCTGAGGAGCACGGACCAGTGGCACAGACAAGGGACTTGGGGCCTGAGATGGAAAGGTGTGGGCACCTGAGGGCAGGAACATGTCCTCCCACCACGCCTTCAGCCCCAGCACGGAGATCACCACGTAACTGGCCACAAGCGAACGTTGGTGACAACACTGGGCAGACGGGTGTGGGGGACAATAACGAATATCGTCCAAAAAAGAGGCTGTGTGCCAAGTCCTCAGTCGAGAGGACAGGGACCTAACGATTGTACTTCAACCCTCCCAAGTTCTCATGGTGTGTCACAGGGACCCAGGCACCTTCTTGTGCCTTCTGTGACTCAAGACCCTAGAAAGCCCTGATACAAAGGCTTCTCCAATTTGGGTAGTTGAAGTTTCAAGACAGAATTCCCAAAGCTGAAAGATTAGCATGGTTCCTGGACCTGGGGACACTGCTCACCTGTGTTTGTAAGACCCTGATGTGGCCTGTTTTTATCTGACTCTTGGCTTCAGGTCAAAAGATGCCTGCTCGATGCTGATTGGACGGACAGCACTTGGGGCCAGCATTGCTCAGTTCTCTCTTTGCAAGCCCCAGATTCAGATTCAAGACTGGATCAAGGGATTTTTTAATTGGATTACTGGATGGGGTTCAGGGAGGGAGGAACAATGGAATAGGGGATGAGGGTCAAGACCCCCCAAACTCCTCCCCTCATTTGGGCTCAGGATGCATACAAATGTGGAAAAGAAGAAAAGGATCAGAACTTGATTAAAAGCAAATTTAAAACATAATCAAGTTCAAAGCTGACTTTGAACAATTAGAACCAAGAGACTAGGCAGTCCTTCTGTTCTCTGGGGATAGAGGGTAAGCCTGGAATCAGGCTGTAGCAGGAAGAGGCTGGCCAGGACAGGGCTGGGACGGCCAGAGGGGCAGCCTTAGTGCATGCGTCAGGAGTGTGGGGGAGCCACAGGTCGGGATCTGAGTCAGGAAGCCCTGTGTTCAAATTCTGGCTCTCTTGCATCCTGTCCTGACATGTGACTTCTCCAAGCCTCATGTCCCCTTCTCTAGGATGGAGCAGCAAAGACTTCTGATGGGAGAGGCCATGAGAATGCCTCACGAGAGGCTGACCAAGTGGTGAGGGCCTTTCCCATCATTCTTCCGTTAAAACTCATTTTGTATTTGTCATGGGGTGTGTACTGGGGAATGGGCTGGTGCTGCTGCCTTAGAGGAGAGGAGGCAGGTGTCTGTCCTGTCTCTCAGCCAGGGATGAGTATGTGGGGTGCAGGATAAGAGTTAGAAAAAGACCCCAGGTCCCTGGCCATGCCCCCACTTCTTCCGTTGTTAGGGTTGGCTGTTCCTGTGGTAGTGTGTTAGGGGACGACTCTAATCGGGCTGGCAAGCCAGTTTTGGAAGTATATGTTTGTAATCTCAGCTTATGAGGCACGGGTAGGAAGATTGGGAGGTTGGGGCCAGCCTGCGCTATATACTAAATACTTACCTAAAATAGAAGTTTGAACGAAGCAACCATGTTGTCTAACTTGTGAAGGGGCAGGAAACCTAGGCAGCAGTGTGCAAACTCAGGGGCTGGGATGGACGAGGGGCGGGGCCAGAGCAAGATGAAAGAGACACGTTTGGGAGAGGCAGTGGGATGGGTATGGCATGCTGGAGGGGAAAACTTGACAGGGCTTGACACTCACACGTAGAGACCTTTGACCTCTTCTGTGACAGCCTGTATCCAACTGACTCCCCGTATCTGTGACCAGGTGACCCCAAAAATCAGATGAGACAAGGCTCTCTAGGCATAGCTCTGGGTTTGCTGGGTTCATAATCATAGAGAGATCCTTAGAAACCATTTTCTCTAGGCTCAGAGGCCAGCCCCACTACTCTCTTCCATGTACACAGGTCACTTCAGACAAAGGAACCCGTGAGGGACAGCAGGGTCCAGCTACTGGGAAAGGAGACTCATTGTCTATCGGGGCTAGATATGGAGGGTCTTTGTTGACTTGACCATGGCCATAGTTGTGGATGGATGTACTAATTTTTTTTAAATTGCTTTATTGAGATTTAATTGACAGCAAATCCAGTTACATTAAGCACGCATTTCAGTGGTTCTTAGTATAATTAGAGCCATGCAACTACCACCATAATCTAAATTTAGAAATTTTCATTACCATCAAAAGAAACCCTGTATTCACCAGCCCTATCTCCTCCCCACTAGCCCGTGGCAATCGGTAAGCTAGTTTTCCATTTCTATGTGTTTGCCTTTGCTGGATATTTTATAGAAATGGGATCACACACATGGCCTTTGTCACTGTCTTCTTTCACTTGGAGGGATTCATTTGAGTTTATCCATGTTGTAGGGCACATCAAAACATTTATTCCTTCCCTTTGTTCCTTCCTTCCTTCCTTCTTTCTTTCAACCAGATGTTGCTATCTTCTACATGGGCTGGAAACAGCTATGATGGTGCCGCTGATCTAGGGGCAGAATGGATGCCTCTTGCCCCTTTATGAACGTCCCTGTAGCTCCTGAGAGGCCCTCCCCATCTGCTGTCCTTGGAGTGAGCAGGGGTCTGATAGCTTTAACAGGCTAGCCTGGCAGGTCTTACTACCCGTGAAAACCCAGCGCCTGTGAGCTGTTACCTCTCTTAGTATAAATGGGAAGACAGAGGCCCGGAACAGGCAGAGAAATATTTTAAGATCTGGGCAGAGCAGGGACTCCAGCCTTCCCCTGTGTGCGGCTGCCTCTGGCCTACCCTCCCACCAGATCCTGCATCCCACCTAGTGGCAGACTCTACCGACAAGCCACGGTTCTGACCTGGCACTCATTCCACCATCCAGAGACAAGCAGGGGGCCAAGAGGAATGAGAAAACTCCAGGCCCTGCAGGAGGGAGAGGCAGGACACCCTAGGTCTTCCCCGTCACTTCACATGCAGCCAAACCCAATTACAACTGTCACAGCTGCCCACAGCCCACAGCACGGCCTGCTGCTGATTTTCCTGCTGGAATTCAGGGATTCAAGTGCTCTGTGAGAGAGAGCGAGGTTGGAACACTGCCTTCCGTCAGGGCCACTCCACCCTGCCTTCCTTGAATGTTCTCAATCTCCCAACACACTGGCCTACCTTCAGGGCCTGGACCTTCCTGTCCAGCAGGCTCTCAATGTCCCCTGCCACCTTCTCCACCAATTTCTGTGGTTCATTCTCCTGTATTTCAAACAGGTTCCGATTGTCCTTGTAGATCTGGAAGGAAGCAGAAGATAAAGGTGAGGCCAGTGTGGTCCATCACTCCGATGCCGTGGTCTCATCTACTCGATGCCTGCACACCTCAGTTCACCCCGTATCCCTGTAGGACACTGGTTTTGGCCCCAACAAGCACAGAGTCCTTCATGATCTTAGGGGAGGGGAACGCAGGCCTGGGCTCTATAGCTTACATCTGGGCTGAGGGTCCAGTGTGGGCTAGTTGGTGGCCAGTGCTGGTGGTTGGTGGGAAATTTGCTTTGTCTGGGCCTCAGGGGCCGTGACTTGCACCCACTGGGGGCTATGAGCAGCAGCAGGGGAAGAGCAGGCCAGATGGGAGGCAGAAGGCAGGGGTGTGGAGAGCGAGGTGGAGCTGAAAAGCATCTATCATAAACCACGTCCCAAGATGAGGATGCTCTCACACCCACACGCGTACATATATGTACATATCCACGAACATATCCTCTTACGTGTGCATGCTCACAGCTACTCCCCCACATCGCCTCAGGCAGCTGTGCTCCTTTTGTGGGTGCTGCCCTAGGCCATTTGCAGAAATTATGGAGAGTTCTAGGAGCTCCCCGGGCTCCCTCTGCCATTCAAGGCACAGAATATTGATGGAGGCCGGGTAGGGAGAATTAATCTGCCCGTTCCTCCTCCCTAGGAGGCGCGGTCTCAGTACACATGCACGTGTTGGTGTAAAGTGATGGTTAGTGTGGCATGGGCCAACACTGCCCTCTGTGCACATGCCATCGTGTGGGCTTTGAGGTGGGTGAGGCTGGGTCCTCTAGATGCAGCCTGGGAGCCTGTATGTGAACCCCAGAGGAGATCTCTGCAGGCATCTTTGCTTATGCTCAGGGTCTTGGGTATTTGCATGCATGCGTATGTGTTCTACACCCAAGAGTGTCTCCAAGCCTGACCTGGTCCGTGTCCCCATTCAAATAATGCCAGGAAGTCTCTACCCCAAGTTGGCTTCTTCGCCACTAGAGGTCATAGGCCCAGCTACCACGACAAAGCTTTGTGGAGACAGGAAGAACTGGCGGTGAGGGGCAATAAGTAGGTGACAGAGGCACCTGACGAGAGACAGCCAGGCAGGGAGTGATAAGGTTGAGAGTGACAGAAGACGTGCAGAGATAAGGACTCTACCGTCTGACAGGAGGAAGGGCTGGGGGCTGGGGGTTGGGGGCTGCCAGAGCCTCGGCTCTGCTGTCTGCCTAGTGCCCAGCAGTGCAAGGGTTAAAGCAGCACAGAAAGCAGGCTCAGGCAATCTTCTCCTCCCGCCATCCTCTTCCCTCTCTGCCTCTCTTTTCTTTTTTGTCCTTCTCTTAGAACAAAATAATTTGTATGAAGTCGCTCCTTCCTACAGAGCTGCGGCAATTAGGGGGCGAGTGGCAGGGCCTGGTGGTGCAGCCAGAGAGGACTGAGGCTCTAGTGGACACCAGGGCAGGGTGTTCCATAGAACCCTGGAGGCCATGAGGGCCCTCGGGTGGTCCTCTGTGATGGAGGCAGAGGAAAGGCGAGCAGAGAGCCCTACGTCAGGGAAACCGAGAATCAGACAAAAGAACACAATTGCACACAAAGGACTGAGTGACAAAGCCACAGGCTCTATGGAGGTTTGGAGATTTAACACCCCCACCCTCACCCCCCATTCCCTGCTTTGGAGCATAGCCTGCTTGTGTTACTACCCCTGGTCTGGGCTACACGGCTGAAGCAGCACCCAGCCTATTTGTGCCAGCAGGGGGCGCAGCTGCCTGACTTCATCAGGGCCAAAGGATGAAGTTCTAACACATTAGATTCGCTTGTCAAGGTCATTCCTAGGCTCTGAGGCTGGACTGCGCTGGTTTCTTGAAGACCGTGCAAGTCTTTCTGAAAAGCCTGGGAACTCCTTTCTCAGGCTTAGGATACACTTTGAAGTCTTCGTGGCTACTGGGTTGGGGCCAGCCAGTGAGATCTGGTGTCAGGGCCACACTCCAAGGTCCCAACAGGTGACACAAAGCTGGGAGACTGAGGTCCTTCTGGATCCCCAGTGTTTGGTATATTTGTGAGAATGGGAGTCCTTGCCAGCCAACGAACAACAGCACAGGCCACGTCTTTGGAACTCTGTGCCCTTGCCCTTATTACTGAGAGTAGTTTCAGTCCCCGCCCTGCCCCGCCCCGCTCCGCCCCGCCCCGCTCTGCCTCGCCCCACTCTTCTGCTAGATAAGCCTACGGAGAGCTGTCCAGAGACATCGGCTTTCATTCCAGGCTAGCCAACCTCTTTCTCCCGAGTTTTACCCAAGTCCGGCCCCACCCCCTCAGCTCTTTCCCTCAGCCACCCTGTCCTCTTTCCTAACACCTCACCCTCAGCCCTGGAGGTGATAACAGAGGAGCCCAGACACCAGGGAGCCACTGATAGCACACAGAGACAGCTCTTTTTTGCTGTCCCCCCAAGCACCATGTCTGTGTGCAGAGGACACTCAACAAAGGCAGATGCCAGAATCCGTGTTTAAGAGCAGAGCTTTGGGACATGGGTTTCATCCCTCCGCCCCCACCCAGAGCTTTGTGAGTCTGCAGAGCCTTGCAGGCCCCTGCCAGGCTCTCTTCCCATTCCACTTGTCCAGAGGCCTCTTTGGACTATTGCTAGCAGGCCTCGGAGCATCGCTATCCCGGCTGCTCTGTCTTCCCATGAGCTCTAAATACTGCCTAGAGTGAGGACATGGATTGGAAGGGGTTCCTGGTGTAATGAAGACAGAATCCTGGGGGCTGCTCGAGCTTCCAGCCCAGCCAGCCCCCATTCCCAAATGGAGCTCTGCGGGGACCCTGAATGGCAGGCCCCTGCTGTCTCACACTTTGAACATTCCCTTGGGCCTGTTCCAGCTGCTCCGTTCCCTGGAAGGGCTCTGCGCTCAGTCCTGAGCCCAAGGGAGATCTGAATGACACGGTTCAGCAGGCGCCCCTCCCTAGGAGATAGGTCATCTCCACATTGATGTGGTCCAGGGAGCTGATTTCCAGCATGGACCCAGGAGGGAGCCCGCAGAGAGTGCAGTGCTTGGACCCTGCCAGCTAGCCTCCCACCAGCCCCAGCCCCTAGTCTCGGGAGCAGCTGGAACATGGCAGAAAGGCCAGGGCACAGGGTGCAAGGCCTCAGCCACAGCAAGACCACATGCCTGTTGGTTTCTTTGTCCCGGGAGAGTTATTTGGGGAAAAAAAATGCAATAGTTCCCATGGCAACGCTGCCTCAGTGGTCCTCACCTTTATCCGGATAGCTGGTTTGATTTGAGCAAAGGCACCAGTGGGTACCCAGGCTGCTGCAACTCTAAGCCATCCCTGTTAGTAGAGCGAGAGGCTTCATCCCACAGGGGATGGAATGGAGGTGCTGGGATGGGGAGGCAGACAAAGCCATGGAGGCACACGGGGGAGGGAAGGAGACAGTGCAGGGGGCCTGAGAAGCAGCAGGGATAAGGCAGGAGGGACAATTTATGGGGTTGTGTGGAGTCCCTCGTATCACAAGCCTCCACCATTCTTTTTTTTTTTTTTTTTTTTTTTTTTGAGTCAGGGTTTCTCTGTGTAGCCCTGGCTGTCCTGGAACTCACTCTGTAGACCAGGCTGGCCTTGAACTCAGAAATCCACCTGCCTTTGCCTCCCAAGTGCTGGGATTACAGGCATGCGCCACCACGCCCAGCTAGCCTCCACCATTCTTTACCATGTACTTCCAGTCACCATTTTTAAAAACGTGTAAGTGTGTGCATGTGGAGGCCAGAGGCTAACATCGGGTGGCATCTTCAATGTCTTTCCACGTTATTTGGAGGTGGAGGATGTCTCTCACTGAACCTGGAACCCACTGATTTGACTAGACTGGCCAGCCAGCAAGTCCCAGGGGTCCTCTAGTCTCTACAAGTGTCCCCAGTGTTTACAAACTCTAGGGTGCTAGAGTTTAACTTCAGATCCTTGTGCTTATGAGGCATCTTCTCAGTTCCTACCTACAGTCGTGACTTGGTAGTGGTACCTTCTTCCCTTTATGGTACTCATGCTGGCTCTGTGGTCCCTTTGGGGGGGGGGCGTTCCTCACCCTCTGCCTAGCCTCTTGCTTCCCAGGGCAGCTACATAAATGAGAAGCGAGCCTGCAGAGCCTTGGATGGGAAACTTGAACACCTGCAGGACAGAAAGAGTTAGCCTCATCCCCAAACGCCAGGGACATTCAGAAAGCTGCCACAGGAGACAAAAGACCTCAGGACAAGTGGTACGGACAGACCCTATCAGGGGTACTTTATAAAGTCCTAGAAATCTGGCAACAGTGGGGCCCAGACCTGAGCCAGCTACTAACCTGCCTGCCCAGGGTGAGAAGGTTTAGAAGGGAGAGGGAGGAGGGACGAGAGAGGAAAGGGAGGAGCCACGGAAACTGTCCTATTGGCATACTCCGGGGCAGGTGCTTTGCATTCTTGACCTCACTGATTCACGATGGCCCCTGGAAGACAGTCTATTCCTGTCATCCCCATTCCACAGCCAAAGAGAGGTGAGGCCCCATGGTAGAGCTAGAAACTGGACGGACCCCGTCTGACCCAAAGCCCTTGCCTTTGGGTACTTTGCAGTTCTATCCTCTGCATTGATCTCTAAACTTGAAGGTGAGACTTTTGAGAAAGGGGGCATACGGATTTGAAGGGATGAAACGGGAGTTTGACCAACCAGAAAGAAGCTTGGGGTAGACACAGCGATGATACTGAAGAGCTGGGGGCAGGTGGGAAGCCAGCCGCTCCAGAAGGGAGGGGGGGGCGGAGGACTGGCAGACTTAGCCAGCTCCTCTAACCAACCACATAACCCTGGGAGTGAGAACAGGCACACTCTGGAGGCTTCTCCGCAGTGAAGGTGAACGGGCCCTAATCTCTGGAAAATTAAATCAGAGAGAAAATGGAACAAGAAAGATTTGATGCAGGCTTGCCTCGCTTCTGTTTGTCTCCTCAAAGGCCCAGGCTCAGCGTGGGGCCCAGCTAGGTGCCCCAGCATCCCAGCCCCCACCCCAGAGCCTGCTCTGCCCAGGTGAGCAGCTGTTCCCTAAACCTTCTCTTACCACACCTCTTGATGTCTGACATAAAGCAGCCACGGCGGGTGTCCTACCCACCCAGGCCCTCATGCTTCCACGCTCCTAATGGGCAGGGCAGAATAACAGACTGCAAAGGGCAGACTAGCACTCCCAGGGAAGAGGCTCCTGGAGTCGGCCACCACGGACAGGTGTTGACTGCCAGACTGGCCTGTGCTAGACATTAGGGAGGGTCATAGATAGCCCAAGACCAGCAAGGAGGTTAGAAGAGTGGAGAACAGGCAGTGACCAGTTCCAGACCTCTCAGCCGGGCTCTCAGAGCCAGAGTGAAGGCCCTGGCCTCACCCCAGGAGGCTGCTTTAACCAGGCTCCTATCTTCATCAAGAGTCAGGAGATCCCATTAATCACCATTGCCTGGGAAGAGCGATGCATGGCCACGCACTGGAGTTCTTTCTTGCATAAGCACCTAAGACAGATCTAGTACAGGCGCTGTCTTATCGGGACTAAGAGGGCGCCCCACATTAGGTTCATGAAAACCCTAATGCAGGGTGTTCTGCACTAGGATGTGTCTGTGGCTGAGACCTCGCCCGGCAGCTTCCCTTGCCAGGGACAGAACTTAACACCCAGGCAAGGGCAAGGGGTCACTGCAGCCCTCAGGACGCAGTCCGTGCCTGGGCGCCCACCTCAGCCACTCGCCTGGCTTCCTCACGTGCTCACAGCTGTCAACTGCCACCATCCGATGGTGGGCTGGCTCTACGGTGGGTCAGCCATATATGGTGTATCATCACAATCAGGGTTTGTATGCTGGGACATTGGTTGTCACTGCTGCTAACAAGTGAAGAGAGACTGCCTGAGGAACACTGTCTAGAGGGGGTCACAGGCAGCCGCAGTCTTGCACACCGGGGAGGACTTTCTGCCATAGGTGATACCTTTCTTGGCCCTGCCCTACCTGCACAGCCCACATTCCCAAGGGGGCACACCACATTGGTGACATACTTTGCCTGAGCCTGGGCAGGGGAGAAGGGCCCAGTGGCTCTCTGGTTTGGGCCCTAGGAGACAGCTGCTAAGAGCTTTTATAAGCAAGCTCCCCCCATCCCCTTCACAAAACTCAAGGAGGGGGGGGATAAAGTCCCTCCAACCACCCCCAGCAACGCCTCCCTGTTTTTAAAGTTAAAGTTTAGTTGACTGTCATCCATTACTGCAATTAGTACATTATGTCTAATTATGCAATTAGTGTAAAAAGTGCACTTGCCGCTGAGAATGGGAAATTACGCTGCCTCGTTATGCTGTAAAATCCATGTCATAAAAAGGCTCAATCTCTTGTTTTTCAAAAGACACAAAACCCAACACAAAACAATAAACCAAAAAAAAAAAAATCATCCTAGCCAGGCTGGGGCCAGGCTGGGTACATGTCCCTAAGGTGGCTCTAGGACAGTCCCTTGGTCTCTCTCCCTGAAAGTCCTACTGTGCACGTGGATAGAAGAGGTGGAGCCCATTCCTGGGTGTGGCCCTGTCTTTACTTCTTTGAAACAAATGTAGATTTCTAAAGGGGTTTGTTTTCAGCTTGTTTCCGTTTTGAGTTAGGATCCTTGCTACTTTGTAGCACAGGCTGCAATCTAACCCCTGATCTTGTTACTTTAGCCTCCCAAGTACTGTGATTGTAAGCATTGACCAGCCCTTCAGTACGACCCTGACTTTAGAGCCTTGGTAAACCTGATGGTCTACTGAGGCCTGTTATCTCATGTGGGAAAAGTCTTGGCTTCCACCACCAAGTTCCAAAATGAGAGGTTCCTTCTCCAGCATTCCTAGGGTTACTGAGAACAGAGGAACATATCTCACCTGAGGAAAATTAAAGGGACTTTCTTACATCCAAGATTCCCAAATCCTGGAAGCATTCGTTGCTTAGTGAGTAACACGTTCCCTGTCAAAGGAACTAATGCAAGCCCAGCTGTCAAGGTGTCTAAGAGATCACAGAGTCACCCAACACAGTGGCCTGGCTCCAGGTTACTATAATTAGATAACATGTTCCCATAGCCATATGCCGATGTGACACTTAAGTGTGTGACTAAATTTTACCTACATTCTGGCTCTCTTTGTACTGAGGGAATGTTCTGGGACAGGCAAGGGATGAAAGAAACTTGAGGAAAAAAAACCATCCATTTTTGTTTTATGTGTATGGTGTTTTACTTGTGTGGATGTCTGTGCCCCAGGTGTGCATCTGGTGCCCACAGCGGCAGGAAGAGTGATCCTCTGGAACCAGAGCTACAGATAATTGTAAACTGTCATGTGGGCGCTGGGAATTGAACCCAGGTCCTCTGAAAGAGCAACAAGAACTCTTAACTGCCTAGTCATCTCTCCAGCACTGAGAGAGGAATTATGACTCTCCCTACTAAGGAGATAGCAACCCCTCCCAAATGGCCTAGGTCATGAGGAATAACCTTAGTGTATTTCAACGCCAAATTTTTATTTTCTGAATTTTTCAAGACAGGATTTCTTTGTGTAACCTTGGCTATCCTAGAACTTGCTCTTATAGGCCAGGTTGGCCTTAAACTTACAGAGATCTGCCTACCTCTGCCTCCTTTGTGCTGGGATTAAAGGTGAGAGCCATCGCTGTCCAGCTTCAAGACCAAATTCTAATTGGCCAAAGCCACTCATGACCCATACCCAAGGTCACAAGCAATAACTGGAGTACAGGCCACTTAATGCTTGCTAAGGAGGTCCTGGGTAGCACCCCTGAGCCCTCACCTCCAAGCTCCCAACACTCTTTGACTCAAAATTCTCCACTGGGCCTTGGAGTTAGGTGGTGCAGTGATCTGGGAGTACCCTCACAGTGGGTATCCGCCCAATCTCAGGGGTTGAGCAGATAGGCCTTTCTGCCAATAACACTGCCTTGATGGTGCTTGTAGAGCGAAGAACCTGAAAAAAACGCATCCTTCAGCAGCCCCGGGACGTGAGCCCATGCATACACCTGCTATACCCATTACAACAACAGAGCACCTACTGCAGCATGCACCTTTCTGTTTGGAGTGTGCTGAGATGCCAAGAAGGTAGCTGGGGTATAGATGGAGTGAATTCAAACCCCACTGGAGGGATACCTGTTGTTTAAACTCAACACAGGGGTCTGGATGGAGCCTTAGCAGCCGGATAAACAGCTCTGACCCAGCCCAGGGATATGACCAACTGCCAAGGAGACTCTCAACACCCTGTCTCCCACTTTTGTCTTGGGAAAATATCAGCGATTCAAGCCCCGAGGTGAACCAAACTGTAGGCGAGATCCAGGGGCCCCTGCTCACACTCCCCTCCCTGAGCTGGGAGCTGCCGGCTGTCGAGGCAGCTGGGAGTGAAGCTGTGCCCAGCATACCAGCTGGCACGGGGGAGTGCGAGTAAACACACCCGCACTCTCCCAACTCGTAGAAGTCGCGGGTGGCGGCCGGCTGGTGTGGGTGCCCATGTTTATGGGAAACAGATTGTTTGTGTCGGCATCTGTGGCCCCTTGCCACCCACCCTGGCTGCACTCTCTCCCACTGCCTTCCCATCCAGTTGGCTCGCATTTTCTTCCCACGGGAATCATATCAGCCGCAGGAGGACACTGACAGTGGTGACAAGGTCCTCTGCGCAGCCCGACAAGGCTTGGTGTATAACTCTAAGTCCCCTTGACAATCCCACGGTTACTACTCCCATTTCACAGCTGAGGAAACCAAGAATCTGGGACCCCAGCTGTCTAGCCTGGAAACTCTAAAAGACGCCGCCATGGCAGGGGGTTTTCTTGAACCATCATCATCGCTAGCCCCTGGGTACGTTGCCTTTCTCTCGGCTGCCAGATGAGCTAGGTCTGCTCTGCACATCCTCGTTCTCTGTGTGACCCTGCCTCAGCCTGTCTCTGCAGGAGGACCTTGCCCTCAGAGGAAGCAGTGAGCTTCCTTCCACTGACAGCCCTAGCAGAGACCAGGGGTTCTATAAAATGGACTGGAGTGAGGCCGCTCTATGACCTCTTAGGAGCAGAATGCTGGGCAGAGTCTGGGATCTGGCATGGTGAGACGCTCAGTGTGCCCTTGGCGGGTCAGGGAGGCTTTTAATTATTTCATCGATCCAAGATGTGATCTCATTCAAAATGACGGCCTCGAGAAGCCCCTCGGCTATACAGATCTCCTCGGAGACACCCATTTCTCATGCCCTAAAGTGAGCAGAAATTCAACCTGCAAACTCTCACATAAGATGGGCTGGAGGTTTGGCCTGAAGCATGGTTCTAGAAGCCGGAGAGCAAAGGACAGACCCTGCTTCCTGTGTCTGTATGACCTCCATTTCACTGGGATGACCCAGCAGAGAAGGCTTAGGAGTACAGAGGCTGGGGCAGGTCCTTCAGAGACTCCAGAGTGGGTAGAAACAAACCTTGCTCGGAGAGAGTCCCCTAGTTGGGCTGCCTCTATCAGAACTGGTGGCAAGGCTGGCTGCTTTGCTGTCCTAAAGATGAAGAAACTGAGGTGCCACAGGGGTCAGAGTCTGTCCAAAGCTAAAATCTCCCGATCCCTCAAACCTGTGCCTAGAACGTTTAGACGGTGAGTTTGAATTCCAGCCCTGCCTGCTCTTTAGGAGGGATATCCATTTTCCCTTGGCCTCGCTGCTCTGAACATTCCTCAAAGACCAATGGTCAGAATGTGGGGTCCGGCAGGCTCCTTGTGGGGTCTCCTTCCAGGGTTGCTTCCAAGGCCTTCAGTACCTTCTTTGCACAGGCTGTGCTCCAAGGACCAACGTTCTGGTCTCAAAGGCTATCCTTTACTAAGACTTACTGCTTAAGGTGTCACCAGTGACTACCTCTGTAACAGCTTTTGTCGTGAGAGGGGCATCCAGGGCCTTGGAGCTGGCTGGCTTTGTGAAGACATGAGATCTTCACATGGTAACAGCGGGGCATCAAGGCAGAGATGGCAGCAAACCCCAGTGGTGGCAGCAGCTTCCCACGCTGTGTCAAGAGCTCTCTCTGGGATAAGGCCATCCCAGACACCCATTCCCACAGACAGCTTCAAACACACCTGCTGGGGATGGGGAGATTTCTAAGCATTTGCTACTTTTGCAGAGGACCCGGGTTCAATTCCCAGCACTCACATAGAAGCTTTAACTATCTGTAACTCCAATTCCGGGAGATCTGCTAGCCCCTTCGGGACTCCACAGGCACGAGGCATTCACATGGTACACCAACAAAAAATGCATGGTACACCAACATAAATGCGGACAAAACACTCGTACACATAAAAAAAGATTAAAAATTAAAGGAAGAAAAGCACACACGCCCAAGACTCTGTCACACGTCGGCTTTAGCTCCTCCTTCGCAGCCAGCCCCTAGGGAGAGTCCCGCTTGTATCTTATATCTGTGGGTCTTCCATCCGCACCTCGAGATGTGTTCTGAAGCCGCCTTCTATTAAAACATGGGCAGTGTTTTAAACAATAGAGCTTTGCAGCTTCCAGAGGGCCGGGGCTTACCTGAAGGTCACAGCCCTAAGTCCTCCCATGGAACACACCACTGGAAAGGCTCCTAATGATATTGGGGACCTGGCAGGAGTGAAGACGTGGCATAGTCACCAGCGGCCTCTGAGCCGGGTCCTAGCAGACACTGGGCTTGTCCCCCAAGACCTTGATGCAGGTTGATCACATGGCTTGAGGCTGAGGTAGCAATAAGGCAGTGGGCACCAGAGCCAAGCTGGCGCTGCCCATGTGAAAGGTGCTAATGAGTGTACAAGAGCACTCGCACCTTATACAAGGAGCACTCATGCCTGATTCAAGGAGCACTCACACCTGAGCCACGGCGCTTACTTCTTCTGTCAGTATCTCCCAGCTCCGTTTTTCACTTTTCTTTCTTCCCTACTCTCAGTTTATAGCTCTTCTTGAGTTTTATGTACCCTTGTAAGTGCCTTTACATCTTCCGCAGAACAAGTTGGAAGCATAAAGAAACCAACAAGACCCAAATACCGGGGCCTTTTGCACACACCAAAGATATGCTAAGGACAGGTACACTTGGGGACACAAGTCCACTAAGGACACACACACACACTGGGGGCATAAGCCCAGAGGGGACTCTCTCTCTCTCTCTCTCTCTCTCTCATTACTCATAGCCTATTTATTTATTTATTTATTTATTTATTTCTGTAAGTTTATTGTAGTTGTCTTCAGACACACTAGAAGAGGGCGTCAGATCTCATTACAGATGGTTGTGAGCCACCATGTGGTTGCTGGGATTTGAACTCGGGACCTTCGGAAGAGCAGTCAGTGCTCTTAACCACTGAGCCATCTCTCCAGCCCCCCACTCATAGCCTTTCTAAGCCTTCACAGGAAGCTCCCTACTCAGAATCCAAAAAATGCTGGTGCCCATCACTCAAAGCTTTCCTGAGCCGGGACCCGTGAGCCGGGACCCGTGAGCCGGGACCCCCTGTGTCTGACAGGCGTTCTTGAGCAGGCGCTGGTCCTTCTCCGCACCTTGATCTCCCTTTATTTCACTGCTGGGGGAGAGCGAGAACGCCCGACACCTGCGGCTCCAGCTTTTCCCCATGAATGCCAGAACCCCAGCAACGGCGGGAGCCAGCATTTACCTTCCGTGGGCCCGAGCAGTGTTTGCCCTGCAAACCAACTGTGCAAACAGGGCTGACAGCCCGACACGCTGGCAAACACAGGCAGGCCCTCAGCCTGAATGGTCATGAACTTCTAAATAAGTGTGAGGTGCTCAGGAGAACAGATGCTATGCATACCCCCACCCCATTCCATATGAGCCGCCTCCTCATCCAGCTTTGGGGACAGCTGAAGGGGTTGATGATTACTGCAGTGACGTTGGCAGGACCAAAGCAAACCTCCATTCTAGTTACTCACTGTGCCACATCCACACGAGCCCCTGTTGCTGTCCCTGCTTCATAGATGGGACAAGTGACACACAGAGAGTAATCTAGCCTCAATGACCATGAGGTCTAACCATGCATATAGACAGAGACCCTGGCCCAGCCCCAGCCCTACGTCCCCACCAAGTAGTCTTCAAGAAACCACTCAACTGCCCCTCCTCCCCCAGCCACAGATCTTGGGCCACTTGTCAAAGTTGTGACAGCTGCGTCCTGAGTTTGCAAGTCCATCCCGTTTTAAACATCCTGTAGAGAGCTGTTCCTCAGAAAGAGCTGAAGGAATGATCAACAGAAAGCCATCCTCCTGACACCAGAGTTCTTGTTCATCAGGACATCCACTGAAGCCTTCGGCTGCTCAGTGGCTCCTCCTATGGGCTTCGGGGGAATACTGCATATAGTCTAGGCTGAGACCCAGAGGGAAGGACTTTTGAAGTTCTGTTTTTTTTTTTTTTCCCAGAGGGATTGTGGGAAAACCTATCCTTGGACAAGGCCAAGTGTCAGCTTCTGGAGGGGGTTTCAGTGTGAGAAGAGACATTTTTGTCTTCTACCCCTTGCTGAGACCTGGCATGAGGGTGTCTGCCTGTGCAAATTCTCTGGGGACGTAACAGGTCATCGGGCAGACTTGGGGCTACAGGCCTGAGTGCCCACATGTGCTGAGACTTATCCCCTTCCATTTGCTTATGGCCTAGACATCTGGCAGATCTCAGCAGTGACGGAGCTGATGGCTCTCACATCCTCTGTTCGGCAACCCCCAGCCGGAGGGAGGGAGGCCTGAGTGAGGAGGTGGTGCTGGCCATGACACCAGGAGGACAAGAGTGGAACAAATTGCCCCAATTATGTAAGGCGGCCCCATTTCCTCCTTAGCAGGACAGGAGGATGGACAGCTGTGTCCTTCCTTACCTCATTCCCACTGGGCCTGCTGGGAGACCCCTAAAGTACCCATAGGAGATGTGCTAAGCAGGGTCTGTGGTCTGATCTTCCCAGCAGTGCTAGAGAAGGCTCGTGGGCTGGACTCAGCCAACCACTCAGCTATCCTGCCTATACTCTGGGCTGGGCTGCAACCTACGCTCCTGCCTCTGCCACCAGAGGACCCTACGCTCCTCCAGAATGTAGCTGTAGTCTGCCCTGTCACATCCTCAACTAGAGTACTGCCCAGGGCTGTTCCCAGTACTCCTCCCGTTCAGTTCCTAAAGATAGTAAGAGATAGACCATCTGGGTCCTCTGCATGGCCTGTAGACTGTTCTGCCTCCAGCCTGAGCTACAGTTACCACTTCCCATCCTAGGACTAGAGATGTACCAAGCTGGAGTCCCAAAGTGGCGACCACAGCCCTGACTCTTTGCCCCTCCCCAGCATAATTTAGGCAGTCTGCACAGGCCTCTCTGCCGTTAAACCTGGTATAGTCTGCCCTGGAGGATGTCATGCAGAGCAGGCTGGAAACCCTTCCTGTACAGTGCATTCTCAGCAAGGCTCAGTGGAGCCCAGGCTATCCGCTCTTTATGGTTATACTCCTGGCAGGTTTAGGGCTGCTAAACTGCAAATTTATTTCCACCATAAACCCAGGTAATGGAGGAACCAGCGTGTGTGTGTGTGTGTGTGTGTGTGTGTGTGTGTGTGTGTGTGTGCACACGCTCCCTCCCGAGCCTGTGCACTTGCACATAAGCTTGGCTATTACACATATGTTGAATGCACACTATGTGGGTGGCTCCTAGCAGTATGTACACACTTTTGTGTACATTAGGGGAGTAATGATGTTCCAATGGGCAGCACATGTCAAACAAATGTCCCAGTGAACGTGTGTCTTCAGGTACTTGGACGAGCCATCATGCGTGTCTCTAGATACGTATGTGTCCTGGGGTGTCTGTATCCAGGTTCATATGTGCATGCTGGGAAAAAACATCTGTGACTGGCAGGTGAGGAATCCTTCCTTCCATGGACAAAGCCTCATGTCCTGGAGTCTTTCTGCTCAGGCCCAGGAGTCTCTTTCCTTTCTGCCTATGTCTTAGAGACTACAGCTCTTCCTTTGCCACATGTTCAGCCCCAGGCAACCCAGAATCTCCCACTAAGGATGCCAGACTGCAAAAGAGCCCTATCACTGAAACTCGAGGGCAGGACACAATAAAGGACTTGTCAGACAAAGCATCCTCCCTACCACCTCTGTGTCCAACAAGAGTATCTAGAAACGGCATGGAATGGCTGACCGGCTGCTGGTGGTGGGCTGGAGGAAGCCACCTTTCTCTGAACGCCACACGTAAGGGCTGTTTCCCCCAAAGCAGGGCCTCCCCGAGAGGCTCCTCGTCTGATTAAGATAAAGCCCCAACAACTCATGACAAGCCTGCAATGCAGTGTTATGATGGCGACATCTGAGACAAGCAGGGAGGCACACAGGCAGGTAGGCAGGCAGCGGGAATCAGGTCCCCATATGCTGCTAGCGCCCAGCTAGTAGGCTAACAGATGAGCAGGTCCCCCCTCTAGAAGGTGATGAATGAACATCAGGCCAGGAGAGCTGGGGGGTAGGCCACCTCCCTCACAGCACGCCTTAGGCTCAGCCCTGTCTAGTCTCTCTGGGTACCCCAGTTCTGTCATGCTGAGAGGGATGTGAGTTTTGGGTAAAGACTAACTATAGGCTGTGGGCAAGGGGAAGACAGAAAGGGCAGCCCAGCCCAGGACGTGGACCTGTAGAACCAAAGGAAGGCCCTGTCTATGGTCCTGCTGTCTGAAAGGCACTTTTAAGACGGAGGGGTAGGGACAAACACAGCCCTCCTCAGACACCCTTCCCATTGCTTCCAACACACTGTGGCCTTTTGGCCTTGAAGGGGAAAGCAAGCTAGTGGGAGCCCAGTCCCAAGCCACGCCCTCCACACTTGTTACACTGCCCCTTGGACTCGGGAACTGGTGGACATAGGGAGAGCCTCGATGCTGGGCCCTGTGGGTCTGCTCATAGGAGCTGCTTCTCCTATACAATGACAGGGCTGTAGCCTCTCAAGTGCATGGACCACAAAGGAGACATGGAGTCGAAGGCACAGGCTGCTTGCAGGGGAAGGAACGACTTCCAGAGATATTAAGTCGGCACGCAGAAGGTGGTCCAGCGGAAGTAGACCTTCTGGTCTTATCTAGTCTTGTTTGATTGACAGTCGGGCTGAATGGTCCCTTCTGACTTGAGGGCCCAGTGTCTTCCATAGGTCCCTTAATCATCATAGAGTCTTCCTTTATGCACCTGGAATGGTCGGGACTTAACACATTCTGTGATAGGAGACGATATGGGTCCTTTTGAGAGCCTCTGGCCAAGGAAGGCAGCCTCAACCCAGGACCCAGGTTGTCCTGAGCTCCTTGTGCAAACAGCCCCAAGCCTCTGCCTGCACCCTCACCTCCTGCCTGCCTGCCCTCCCTCCGCCCTCCCTGTGTAAACAGAACCCGCCCGCACTCTCTCCCAGGGGCTGCTAATTCCTCACCAGAACCGCTCGGACGTGAAATTGGAGTGAGACAATGTGTGTTTAAGGAAATGAATCTCGAATCTTAAGAGGCTCGGGGAGCCTGCCCTGCACCCCCATCGCCTCACCCACCCACCCACCCAGAGCTGGGAAAGGCACACTTGGCATCCTGGAAGAGAAAGGCGGAGGTGACATCCAGTGCCAAATTAACAGCCGCCACAGCCAAATATTGTACTTGCCTCCAATTTTCTTTTATTTTTTGAAAGAAAAGGCTTTTACAAAGTGAGAGAGGCTGTTGGAACACTAAGGCTGATGATGGTTTTTAACTGGCATGCCAGCCTGCGCATGCCCGGCTCAGAGCCTTCCCTTTCTCTCGCATGCCAAGGTTTCCCTACTCGCAGCCACACCCGTAAGGCGTGTGTCCTCGTGTTCCCACCCTTCTACACCAGCCTCAGGCTGCTGCAGCAGGAATACACAGCCAGTGCGCCAAACATGGGCATGGGATGTACCTGTGACCCATCTTCAGGCTGCATAGGGCTCGTTCAAACAAGGAATGTGCCCCGGGTGCTCAGATCTGCCTTGTTCCCAAGGCTTCAATCAAGGAACCCAGCCATGGCCTTGGCAAGGGCTCTTTGACTAATCCCTGGTGGCTTTCAGTGTCTTTACTATGGACAGTCACCTGTCTGAGGTGGCCTCATTATCCTTCTGCTGACGGGGGTGGGAGTGGGTGGGGATTGGGGTGGGGCGCAGGGAGTGGGGGGATAGAGAGCAGGCTCTTTCTAAGCTTAGCTCCCTGGCTGCCTAACGATCCTTTACTCTTTGGTCACTTTGTTGAGCAAATGTCACTAGTGCCAGTCCCCATCTGCCATTAATTTAATTAACCCACTGAGAGCAGGCTGTACAGACTCCCCCACTCTCCCGGGGACACAACGCTATTTCCTTCCCAGACTCCTGGCCTGAACACTCGGGAAACTTTCTGTCTCTGAGTCAGGGTCTTTCTTTACAGCCCAGGCCGCGCAGGAACTCACGGTTCCATCTGCCTCCTGGTTAATGCCACTATAGGGTCCTCAGACAACTCTGGCTTTACTGGCAAGGCAGGCTTGCCTCACGGCTCCCATCTCCTCAGATCCAGACTGCCCTTGGCTTTGGCTTGCTGCACGATGAGACTCGCAGCTAGACCGTCGATGAAGCTCAGCCCTGACCCGTGTGTGTGCAGCTGGAGCTCACGCCATGCCCCAGCACCACTGTCACTGCGTCCTGGGAACTGAAGGTACGGCAGTGCCCGACTGACATGTGTGCCACTGGCCGAGAAGACCCTAGGGGCTCGCCTGAAGGCTCAGAGCTGGCAGCAGACGATCCAAAACGGGCGTAGGGGTTACGGATCAGGTCAAGTTCCTCTTATTCCCCCTCTAGGTGGAACCAGTTTAGGCTTTGGTCAAGGGTACATCACAGTCATCCTATTCAGCTGCCCAATCAACCCTGCTTCCTTTGCCAAGCGAGTAAACCGTGCAGACCATCTCCACCTCGCGTTCTGACTCCAGGGAACTGGCCCAGCATAGCTGGTGGCAGACGGCAGATCCCAGAGTGGGCACTGTCTAACTGTCAAAGAGAGCCTCACTGTGGAGGTGGGTAGGGCACTAACAGTTCTGGCATGGGGCAGGTACAACATCACCCATCGTGAACAGAGCTGGGATACTTCCGCATGGGCGCAATATGTCAGGCGGTTGAGAGGCTCAGGGAAGTGTAATTATAAGGACTGTGGAATGGGATGGCTGTTGCTGTAGGCTATTGGTACTTTGGAGAGACAATCAAAGACTGAGTGCGATTAATCACGAATTTAAGGCGAAATGCGAAAGTCAGAAGCCCCTTTGGCAGGATATAAAAAGACTCTCTCTCATCTCTTGGCAGCCAGAGGCAGAGGAGCTGAGGGTCAGGCACAAGGCTTAATTATAAGAGTCAAGGATCCTGAGGGGCTCACCGTCACACTCCCACCAGGTGGGTGACACAACAGCCAGGACCCGGACTGGCGTCCTGAGTCGTGGGATGGGGGCATCTGGGTCACTGCACTTGGGAACCTTGAGGTCCCGTAAACCCTGAGTTTATAGAAGAGACACCCCACCATTGCACAGAAAGCTGAGGTTTCCCGTGATGGACTTGCTGGAAAGGCCTGCTGTATCCGTGTCTAGGAGTTAATTTCTAAGGACCAGGACCCCAAACAAAGGCTTTGCTCTGCACATCGCCGTGCAGCCAGCGCCACCCTCTCTCCCACCCGCACTGTCGGGCTTCTGCCCGTGCGTCTCACTGGAAGCATCCTTCTCTCTGCCCTAGCCGCCCCCAGAGCCTTTCCTACCCCCCCAGCAGTCTGTCTGTCCCTCTGGGTCCCCTTAACCTCTCTGTGACACATACATGTATATTTCTGCATGCACACACAGAGTCTATAGCGTGGTACAGCTGTGGTCTCTTGACATTCATATGTCACCTGTGTATTTGGACAGAGACCCTGGACTGCCACACCCTCGGCCAGTCGACAGAGGCGGGAGAGCCGTGGGCTGCGGGAACTCGGCACCCCTTCCCTAGGCCCGTGCTTCATATCTCCCAGCCCCAAACTAAGGTCACACCCCCTTCAGAGAGGTTTGATTACCAGACCCTTGTCCAGGCAAAGAAAATAAAACCCTAAGAATTTTGTGATAGGAATTCTCCAGTCCATGGTCTCAGAAAAGAGGATTGAAAGTCTATCTGATTCTGATTCTGATTCTGATGATGATGGTGGTAGTGGTGGTGGTGATGATGATGATGACAATGCTTCCTTTTCTCTCCTGCACTTTAGATTGACCCTATGGCCTTGTGCATAGGAGACAAGGGCTCCACCACTGAACCATATGGCCTTAGTCCTCTCTTTACTTTTTTTTCCCCCCTCCAAGACAGGGTTTCTCTGTGTTGTGCGGATTGTCCTAGAACTCACTCCATAGACCAGGCTGGCCTTGAACCTGGTCCGTGCACACACCTGCCTCCTCTTTTTCCTTTTTGGAACTCAGTCTCATTAAGTTGCCCAGGCTGGCCTTGCATTTGTGATTCTCTCATCTTAACCTCCCGAGTAGCTGGGACTGTAGGCCTGAGCCACCAGGTACAACTATCTTTCTGACTGTTATACCCATGATTTCTGTAATTGCTGGTGGAGCAAGCCAGAGGGCTGTCAGGGGGGCTCTGGCACCTTAGAGGAACTGGCTTACCTTGGGTTGGAGGGATGGATTTCATGGAGCAAGTCTTGGGTTTAGATGTGCACATGGGAAGGCGTTACAGAACGAGGGAACTGTGAGGTGGGGTGGTGGCTTGGGACGATGAGTCAGGGAAGGGGGTGTGGCCTGTGTGAAGGTCATGGTGGACACAGACAGGTTCAGGCCCTGCATCTGCTTCAGAGCCTCCCCCTCCTCTGAGTCCTGCATCCATCCCCCCTACCCCACCCTCAGGTTCCGGTGCCTGCTCTGAATGGCCAATGAGGCCATCTGATTGGCTCATCAAGGGCAAATAATAGCTTTTGCTGAATTCAGCTGCAGCCAATCAGAGGCAATCAAGCACACAAGAGGCCTGATGGGCCATACGGGCGGGCGGGCGCAGGCACCAGAGCTGGCCCCTCTGCCTGGCTGTGGAACCCTCCCCCAACCCTCACGTGTTTGAGAACTAGGGTGGGGGGTTGGGGGTTGGAACAGTGTCCAGGAGACCTCAAAAAATAAATAAATAAATAAAAATAGAGGAAGAGGAAGGGGCCCAGCTGGGCTCCAGAGAGCGGCCTTGGCACCTGCTGTGTCTGAGAACTGGGAAAGCTGTTAGCTGCTGGGGGCAACTTGGGAAGAAGATACTCCCTGGCCCAACACAAGGCAGCCCGGCTCTCAGGCCCCATAGCGGCCTCCCAGGATTTGTCCCTCAGAGTCAGAACGAGTCCTTGCCTCTTCCCTTAGGAGAGCGGAGCCTCCAATCAGGCCCCGGGAAAGCAATTTTTCAATCTTCAACTGCAAACACTAATACCACTGAAGCTAATTTTACAGATTTCCACTTCCAGGTCTTGCCTTTGTCCCAGAATCCCTTAGCCTGGGAGATTAGCAGTTTAGAGACTGGAAAAAATAAGGTATTTTAAAATTCAGCATAAAACTCTCTCTTAGACTCAGTGAGCTAAAAAAAAATTTTTTTTTTTAATTGGAAAAGAGCCTGTTAGTGAGGGAGGAGCCAGGTCCAGTTCCTGCTGTCAATGGACTGACTACTAGGAGGAAGAGGAGGGGCCGTGGGCCGGACCCTGTGCTCAGATCCGCAGCTGTGAATAAGTGACAGGGAGAGTTGGGAGACCTGCTTGTGGGAAGCCTTGCTGGCAGCAATCTCGGGCCCCCTTTCAACTCTCCCAGGATTTCCCTGACCCCAACCCAGATCCCTTTCCAGCTGCAAAGACAGGCTTCTGACACCAGGGCTAGGGACAGGCCAATGGCCTGCTGACCATTTTGCTAGTAACGTTGATTCCTCTCCCTAGTGGACCCTTTCTGGGCCTCAGTTTCCCTCATAAATAGAAGTTCAATGCCCCTGGCCACATGTCCATCCAGTGCATATGAAGTTCAGAAATATATATCCCAGTCCCCACACCCGGGCCCTTGCCAGCGCGGACAGGCACAGGGCGGAGCTCGTTCTGTGGGTACCCTCCGCGAGGACCCCTCTATTGCATCTCTCGCAGATGAACAGCGTAATCACTCTGCTCTCCAGGGGCCACAAGCTCAGAAACGTCCTAATGAAAAATAAATGTATTTACAGGGAGACGTCAAAGCCGCCAGGACGAGTCAAAGTAATATGCCTGCGACTGGCACGCGGACTTTTATTTCTTCCCCCTCCACGCTCCAGAGCTGCTCCTGCGGCGTGGAGAGATAAATATTTTAAATAGCGACACTTTGGCAATGCATGGTTATGCAAGACAAGGAATAATTAGAAAATAAATTACTTTTTTTAAACACAGCGTTACAAACATCACGCGCATCAGATTACTGCTTTATGCAGGCCGAGGCAGCGCGGTTTGAGGAGGCCAGCGCAGCAAGGACCCCAGGGAAGATCTCAGCCTGTCCCCGAAGCCCCCAGATGGAAACGCTCCTCCCTCCCGCTCTGGGAGGCTCCCAGAATTGAGCTGAAGACCACACTTGGCAGCTTCCAGAAAATCTCGGCGATGGAAAGGCATCCTCCGGCGTCTCACCAGCAGTAGGCACGGACTAAAAATAGTTTAATCTCCTTGAAAGCAAAAGGAGCAATCAGCAAAACAGACACTCGGGCCCGCATGCCCATGTCGCCTCGTGCTCCGCTCCATCCATCCCAGCCCGTCCCCAGCACCAAGCATTGTCAACTTTCGGCAGATCCCGGGAGGGCGGGGTTCCAGTGTCTGTTCACCCTCCCGCCAGAGCGGCCGCCGAGGACCTCCATCAGCCACCGACCAGCACCTCCTCCTGTCATCAGCCCAGAACAGAACATTATGTGTTGTTTAAAATTCGAGACACCCCAGGAAAAATCAGGACATGTACTGTTAGACCCAGCTTTCTAGGTGAAGAAACTGAGGCACGGAGAGACACACTCACCAGGGAAGGTCCTGTACAAAGGCCTGGCAGACAGGAGGAGGTGGTTTTTAATAAGCACTGAACCAAAGTCTCCATGGTTGGTTCCCATAAAACAGAGGGCAAGAAAAGGCAAGGGCTTACTGGGTGGGGGAGGGGAGAAGTTCACAGGATGGGCCAGCTCCCTTCACGGCTGAGCGCATCTGTCACACAGATGTATCTCACCTACAGCAACCAGCACAACAGTTTGACTACATCATTTTCACCCATTGACCCGGGACGGGATCTGGATCTGGTGTTCTGGCCCCCGGTTTGCTGTGTGACTGAAAGCCTGTCTTGACCCTCTCTGGACCCCAATTCCCTAGAAGGACAGTTCCCCAATGTCGTGCCAGGACTCACCAGGACTCCTGCTGTCCTCCTAGGCCTGCTCCTATATCTCTCTTTTCACGCAGTCCCACCTAGTTTGACTCTGTCCACCTGTCCTTCCTCCCTGGCTAAACACCGCAGACCAGGAGCATAGAGCACAGCCGTGGCTTCTATGTCACCACTCAATTTTGCAGGAGAAGAACCAAAAACAGGGAGAGAAGTTCAGATGCCCCAATCTACCACAAAGAGGTCAGAATAGGCACAGCACAGTAGAGCCTGGCCTCTCATCCCAACCCTACACCTCCATGACAGCCTCCCCCAGAATGTCATTGCTGGGCTGGGATGTCACTCAGTGGTGGAGTACTTGTGTAGCACAGGGGTGGCTCTGGGTTTTATTCCCAGTGACACACATGCACAGTTGAACATGCATGTGCTCGAGTACACACACACACACACACACACACACACACTCTTAACAAACACACTCGGCACTGCCTCTTTAGAGGTCTGCAATGCCTCTGTCCGCTCTTCCATCCCTTACAGAATAAAGCCAGGACAAAAAGCAATAAAGTTTGCTCGGGCAGGTGGTCCAGCCGGCCTAGCCTCTGGAAATGCCATCAGAGAAATTGGAAGTGAAGGCTCTTTTCCTTCTAAACATCTTTCCTTGTAACCAGCGGTTGCCTGCAAAAACTCATTCCATTATCTTAGCTCTGAGCTTTTCAGGAACAGCCTGCGGCTCCACCCAGCCGGCCCTGCCCTCTGTGTGTGAGGAATGTCTCCCTTCGGCTCCTGGAGCCCTCCACTTCCCTCCCGCTTGCCCTTGGGTGGTGGGTGCTCCAGTTGAGCTGTATCTTCGGTTCTTGCCTCTGTAGCTCCGTGCCCCTCTGGGCCGCCTCTACACACCTGGAGCTTGGTTCTCTTACCTGTGATATCACTTCCTTCCTCGTCTCAACATGGTTCTGAGGGCTGAAACAACGGTCCCTTTTACAGAGGAGGAAACTGAGGCCTGTGTCATCTTCTGATCTGTGTGGTTGATTTTGGTCGGACCACCCTTAAGACCCTACCTAGCCTCACTTCTTCAGTTTCCCAGGAGGACGGAATTGTTCAGATAAGGGATGGCTCTGGTGTTGGGTGCTGGGACTTCCCAAGAACAGCTGAGCCTTGCCATCCGAGGCAGAACCAGAACGCGCTATTGCAGGAAGCCCTGCCCACTGCATGCACGAACCAGGCCTGTCTGGGCTCTCTCTGCAAGTTGGGAACTTAGATCCAGATTGAGGGGTGCCAGACCATAGGTAGGGAGAAAAGCAAGTTGTCTCTCTGAGGCTGGCACTGCCCTTTCTCTCACTTTTGCCAGAACTGGGGGAATCCCAAAATTGGAGAACCCTGAGGCCCAAGTGGGATATTAGAAGAATCTTCTCAGGGGTGGGGGTGGGGGGAACCTTCAACCCAGGATGGTAATCTGACCAAATTTCCCTCAATGGATACACATCCCTCCCCCCCCCCACCCACCCAGAGCTCCTGCACACCGTACTTGGTGGTACTTTGACTTGGGATCTCTAGGGTTGTGTCAGTGCCATAGTCCTGTGTCACATGATCTCTGTCCGCTTAAAGATATACAGAGCAGGGACCTCCCAACATGGAGACGAGGGAAGACGCACCTCAGAACCAGAGACCAATCGAGCAGAGGGAGAGTGTGCAAGACGTGCTATAGAGAATGCGCACTGGGACTGGACTAGCAAGTGCATTTGTGTGCGTGAGAACTGGGTTCTTACTGTTGGAGAAAGAATTCTCTAGAAGGAAAGGAAGCAGAATTGAATTAGCCTCTGGGTTGCTATACTGGAGCCTGCCCGGAGCCAGTCCATCATGGCTGCACAATTTAAAGATGGGTTGAAGGACAGATACAGGTATGATTATGGATGCTGTGCCGACTTGGGTGAATGTATGTATGTATGTATGTATGTATGCATGCATGCATATCTAATTCCCTACTCCTTATCACAAAGGGGCCTAGAGGCCGTAACAGCACACAACAGCAGTGCGCACACACAGCACCCGGACCTTAATGTCTAAATATTCTCCAATAAATGGAATAGTGCAGAAACTCAGGGTAGGAAAGAAAAAATACGAGATGTGCTTTGAGCATCTTGTGATGACAGAAATTAAAATAAGGGCTCGTGCATGGATAAAGGCACTCCCAGAGAGCACCGGGGCCAACCGGAAAGGGCTCCGGAGTGAGAGCAATTTGCACAATAAAACTATTATCAAAGCTGGGCAGTAATGGCAATAGTGTGTGCCTTTAAGGCAGGCAGGTCTCTGAGTTCAAAGCCAGCCTGGTCTACAGAGTGAGTTCCAGGACAGCCAGGGCTACACAGAGAAACCCTGTCTTAAGAAACAAACGAACAAACAAACCACAACCAAAACCAAAAACCTAATGCTGATACTATTGAATTTTATCTATATCTATAGATTACTATATAATCTATATCTATAGATTTCAAAGAACATCCAGGAGTCCACACCGAAATAAATAATTGAGAAAATAAACAGAGGAAAGAAGACAGCCCTTCCTTACAGAAGAATCCCCGCTATTACATGCAGAAGGAATGAGAGAAAGAGGAGAGCGCCATCTGAGCACTCCGGTAATAACCGCTGCAGGCGAGCCGCAGCCGCGGCAGGCTAAAGCTGACAGGCGCGAGTCTGAGAGAAATGGGATATTTGCACAGCCTCAAAGTATGTCCTCCAAGAAAGGTTTTTAAAATTATAAATGGGAAAACAGCAAGTTTACGATGGAGGAGGCACACAGATACCCCTCCCCCATAACCAAGAGACCAAGACTAACATCCCCAGTACCAAGACGTACTGACACCACGCAGCCCTAGTACAACATGCTGGAAAGGACGCACGTCTCTGTTCCTCTTTAAAGTGTCATCCCGAGGTCTAATCATGAAGGATCTTCAGAGGGAAAAATAGGGGGAGGGGCAAGACACCAGTGCACTTGAAGTAAAAATAAATAAATTAAAAAAAAAAACAAAAAAACAAAAAAACAAACCCGAGGAAGGACAAGTCAAGATCTAGAATCTGCTACAGATTGGAAGAGATTAAAGAAACATGGCGGCTAAACACAATGGGCTATCTTAAATCTGATCCTGGGAGACAGAAAAGCACGATGGTAAAAGCCAGCGAGGCCTTCCAGCAGGTCCTCACTGCGGCAGCTCTGCCGCCGCGGCTGCTCGGTTGACATTTGTGCTGTGGATCTGCAGGGCGACTGGGAAAACTGGGGAACGCATCGGAGCGTTTTCAGCATGGTCTCTCCAACTTCTCTGGTAAGTGTTTCTTTTCTTTTCTTTTCTTTTCTTTTCTTTTCTTTTCTTTTCTTTTCTTTTCTTTTTTTTTTTTCAAAATAAAAAGGTTTTCTAAAAAAGGGACACTACTGCGAGCTTGCAGACACTGCAGCAACAACAAAACAAGAACAAGAGGTTATTTTTAAAAAGGTGCAAAAAGCCTTCCGAGAAACTTAAAATATGGTGGTAAAAGGTAAAGCTTGATAGCAAGATTAGAACACACAACTGAGAAATCGCCTGTCAAAGGTACAGACATGGAAAACCAGAGAGGAGGAGGAGGAGGAGGAGGAGGAGGAGGAAGAGGAGGAGAGGAGTGGAGTAAAGAATGGGGGAGGGAGTGGGAGGAGGGAAGAGGGAGGAGGGAGAGGAGGAGAAAGGAGAGAAGAGAAAGGAAAGGGAAGGGAGGAGGGAGAGAGGAGGGGAGGGGATGGGAGGAGGGAAAGGGGGAGAGGAGAGGGGAAGGGAGGTGATGCAGAGAAGGGAAGGAGAGGGAGAAAGGGAGGGGAGAGAAGAGGGGAGGGGAGGGGAGTCTTAGAGGAAGAGACGTGCCTAAGTTAAGGAGTCTCGAAAACAAAATAATTAAAGTACAAAGGAAAGGAATGAAAGAAAAGAGTTAAAAGAAATCATTGAAGAAAACTTCAAAAAACCCAGTGTGTGACACAGGCCTTTAATCCAAGCACTCGGGAGGCAGAGGCAGGTGGATCTCCTAGTTCAAGGCCAGCCTGGTCTACAGAGTGAGTTCCAAGACAGAGAAACCCTGTATTGAAAAACCAAAAACAAACAAAAGAAAGAAAAAAAAGAAAAACTTCCCCAAAGCGAAGGGTGTGAGTATGCAGTTTGTAAGTGTGAGAATGAAAGTAAATACCATTAAAGTGGACGTGGGATTGTTTGAGCACCCTACAGAGAGGACGCTTTATCTTTCTGGTTAAGGAAACAAAACAGGTCAGGACTCTGCTTTGAGACTATCTCAGGAGGCTGGACTGTCTCGGGAGGCTGGACGGAACTGCCCGGATGCATTGGCGGCCAAGGCCCTCCAGGTGGACTCTAACCCACCTCTGATTCCCGTGCTGGGGACAGGGGCAGGAAGGCTGAGACCTGCAGGCCAACAGTCAGGTTCCCTCAAACCCTTCTCAGGAAATCAATGAGAACATCCTCTGGCAGACAAAGGAAAGAAAAAAAATCAAGAAATCAGGGAAGAAGAAAGAAGTCCCAGGACCCAGGAAAGAACAGACTCCTCCTGGAGAAGTCAAGAAAACCCCAGAGACCAAGGCTGGTGAGCAGAGGCTGAGACTGGCCAGCTTGGGAAACAGCCGCTCTTCACTGGAATAAGCAAGCTGGAAGGGCTCAGACAAGAACTTCTTGTCTTGTGAGGAGAACCTGGAAGTGTCAGTTGGAAGGAGAGGGGGGTCGGATAAAATGGCGGGGGTCTGAGACAGGACAAAGCACAGGCTCACAGAAGACCAAGCACATAAGAAACAAACGCCCAACAGTTGTCATCAGAAACAACTGAAAGATTACATGGGCTGCGACGTACAGTTCTGAACAGCATTGGAGAGGTCAGGACAAGGTCAGCAGTGAGTTCGAATCTAACTGTCTCACACAATAACACTGGAGGGCCAGGACTGGGAGTGGGGCAAGTTCTCGTCTCCCACAGCGGGGTGCCTGTGATAATGTCTAAAACTGAACAGCTATACAGAGGCAGCGTAAGTATGTCATTCTGGGATACGGAGCTGGGAGAGTAGACGTGTCAGCCTCTGGGGAGCTGGGAGTGCAGGGGGGGCTGCCGCGCTAACACAGCTTGTCTGGTGTAACTGCGACTCTACACCAGGTGCCTTGTAATGCAGACTTAAAAACCCTAAATTTTGAAATCCATCTAGAAATGTCAGGGGGGTGGAGAAGGCAGAAAAGCGAAGGAGGGAAGACTGCAGATAATATAGGGAGAAAGGATGAGAGAGAGGAAATTACTTTGACCTTAGTTTCGGCCTCAGGACAAGGGCTACAAAAGGGGAGGAGCTAACCATTTTCCTCAGTCTGAAAGTGAAGGCAACTTGATGGTTTAATTCTCTCACCCGCAGATATAGACCAGGCCCTGCAGTCCAAAAGACCAATTTGGTGTTTGTGACCTCTGTGCTGGGGGCTCCTTGCCTACATTTCCCCAATGTCGGAAGTAATCAGAAAGGAAGCAGCCACAGAAGTGATCCGGCAGATAACGCCACCCATCCCAAGGGGCTGAGGGACAGTGCCAAGGAAGGCTGGAGACACCCCGGGTCTTTCACAATCGTTGCAGCTTTATACCAAAGTCAAGCGGCCGATCTCACACGGACTCATAGGCCATCCTGCCTGGGGAGAAGAGTGGCTGTCTGGGAGGCAGGACTGAGTGTGTTAACTCCCACAGCACTTGCAAGATGCAAATTTTGCATGAGGTATAGGGAATGTTCAAACTCACCGTCCCTCAGCTTCACGGCTTTTTATTCGGGGGACAGAGTGGGTGCTCAGGTCTTGGGACAGGAGGATCAGTATGTGGCCTGTACTGGTAGGGTCTCAGGCCAAGTTCAGGTTCAGATGAGCAGTTAGGAGCACTGAGTTCTTCAGACACTAGCATGCTGGACCCAAATCCACTGGGCGTGCTCAGTTCTCCCAGCAGACAATGTTTCAAAGGAACAGGAACTGAGGCTACTGCAGAGCCCCAGCGTTGTCCTAGACAGACATGTCCACGCTCTCTTATGCGCTGGCGGCACCACAGCCCCTTCAAGAACCCGCCACAGCTTCTGATGCCCCAGGATGTTGGCATTGTCCCAAACAGTAACCTTTTCACATCACATGGTCACTGGTGGTTCATAAGGGACTCAAGGGAAGAGGCGCTCCCCTGAGACACGGCTCCCCTTGGCTAGATGTGACCTTTTACAAGCGTTATTACTGTTACTATTATTATTAGTGTCTGTGTTCATTCATGTACGATAGGGCAAGTACATGTATGCCGTGTACATGTATGCCATGTATGCCATGGCATATGTAGGGAAGTAAGAGGGCAACCCAGGCACCAGACCTCGCCTTTCATCTTTTTTTTTTTTTTTTTTTTTTTTTTTTTTGGTTTTTCGAGACAGGGTTTCTCTGTGTGGTCCTGGCTGTCCTGGAGCTCACTCTGTAGACCAGGCTGGCCTCGAACTCAGAAATCCACCTGTCTCTGCCTCCCAAGTGCTGGGATTACAGGCGTGCGCCACCACTGTCCGGCCCTCGCCTTCCATCTTGTTCAAGCCAGTCTCTTTGTTCTTCTTTGCTGGGGACGCCAGGCTAGTTGGCCAGCAATCCCCCCAGGATTCTCCTGTCTCTGCATTCAGTCTCACTGAGATTACACAGCCATGTTACCGTACCCCGCTTTACGTGGTCTCTGATAATTCAAACTCAGTTCTTCATGCTTGTCTTTACCCACTGAGCTATCTTCCCAGCCCTGAACCTTTCACGGCTCCGTGACGACTTTCGATAGAGGCCTTGTGGATATGGGGGATATGTCCTACCCGAGCTAGTCTGAGGTGGGAAGTCTTATCTAATGGGGCAGCTCATTCAGCTTCCTGGGAACCCTTAGTTTGTGCCCCCCAAAAGCTGTAGCCTGAGGTATAAGGGGTGTGCAGGCTCCTGGGGAGGGGGGGGTCCTAATCAGAAATAGAGCTTGCCAGACCCTCCTTGTTGCGAAGCAGTGAGTTGTCAGGGCCCGGTTTTCCATCCACCCGCCCCAAGTAGGCTCCAGACCCCACCGCCTCCTTCCCCCAGGGCATCTCCCCCTCCACTCAGCAATGGAGACAATTTACATAATGCATGGCGTGGCGGGTGAGCGCAATAATGACTGGAAAACAGGGTACCCTAGAGTGGCTCCCCTAGTGGCACCGAGGGAGGGAAAAATGCCTGCTCCCACACCACCGCCTCCTCCCTCAAGGAGCTGGCCTGCAAGGCTGCTGGGAAGCAGGGCCTCTCGGTGCTCAGCAGCTGCCCAGGGAGGATGGACCCGGCCCGAGACAGGGACTGAAGCAACCTCAGGACAAAGCAGCACACTGGAGGAAATTTCCAAAGTACTCAAGTTTGGAACACAAATCCACCCAGCCACACTCCTGGAGTCCACACCCCTGCTGGGCCCAGGCCCTGCGCCCTGCTCCTTCCTGGAAGAGGCCACTCCTCCAGGCAGGAAGCTTTAGCTAGGCTGCCATGGAGCTAGGCTGCAGCTGCCCGGGAGGCGGTCACGTTCAAACACAAAGGCATCGACGGGAGGGGGAGAATACATAAAAATTACTGGCATGGTAATTGCTTTTTATATAAATGTTCCTTTTAAAAGTTTTCCCCAGTGGTAAAGTCCCTCTTTAAAAAAGAATAAATCCACTGCTCACCAATTTATTCCACGCCTATAGATGGAGCATAATAAAAGCTCTTCCGTCAACACCTGATCAAGAGGCAAGTGGCTGCCTCTTGACCCAGCTACCCAGTCTGACTATGCAACGATGCGCGAGAGTACTGGGGTGGGGCTGGGGGGGTCTTTGAGGAGTGAGGGCAGGAGTTAGCATCGAGCCCAGACTGTAGGACTCTGGCACAGAGCTCAGGGCTGTCTCAGGAGCTGTGCTGGAATGGGAGGAGCCATACAATCGTGGGAAGGAGGGTGGGGCTACGGTTCCTGGGAAATGTAATGGCCCTCCTTTTGCAGGGATGGGATAGCACGACCATTAAGGCAGGAAAAAACATGACGGGCTGGCTGGTAGAGCTGACTGACGAATCGCCCACCTAAAGAGTCCTCTACACACATCAGGAGACACAGAATCTGTCCCCCCTGACCAGCTACAGTTCCACAGGAACGAGGTACAGCCTTTGTACTGGATGAAGGACATCAAGGACTACCCTGCACAAGGTCCCTGATCTCCACTGTGGGGCCATTTCATCCTGGGCACAGATAACTGATGCCATCCTGTCCCGCCGCAGGGAAGAAGCACACAGCATCAGGGAATGACTGGGGAGGGGGTCGGGTGGGGGGAGGCATGTGTGTAATGTGTGTTCCTCAGCCACAACTGAGACTTCTCAGCTTGGATAACGAATCAGCTAAGTAGTTCTCACCTGCTTAGGTGACAGATCTCTTGGCATCTGCCTCCTCCAGCCCCACCCTGCCCTGCGTTGTGCCTGCCCAGACTTCCACAGGCAGCTCGCAGAACCGCACGTTGATCCCTGTGCGCCCTCTGGCCTGGTCACACTTGCCGTGTGGGATACACACAGGCATGGCCACTCCCTTCTATGGACACACAAACACTCATTTGTCCATGCTTCCCTGTAGCACTCACACAAAGGTGTTCGTTTAATATGAACACGAATGCAGCTCACACGCACGCGGCTCACACGCACGCGGCTTACACGTATGCAGCTCACACTCATGCGGCTCACACACACGCGGCTTACACGCATGCGGCTCACACGTACGCGGCTCACACGTATGCGGCTCACACGCACGCGGCTCACACGTACGCGGCTCACACATACACGGCTCACACGTATGCGGCTCACACACATGCGCACTCCCACTCCCACTCAGCATCATGCCTATCTTATCCTCTCTTCCACACACAGTGGTCAATGGTCAACTCAGGTACCACTGTCTGCCAGTTTCAGCAAGAAGGCACTGTCCCTTAGTGAGTCACCAGGCTCATGGCCTTCCCAGGCGTTTAGGTGCATTCTGGAAGGCATGGGCATGGCCCTACCCTCCCGCCATGGTTTCTGTACTCCATATGATGAAATCACAAGCCCGGACCTCCCAGAGGCGCCTGGCAGGCTGTGTGTACATTAAAGATGCAAAAGCTGATTGCAGTGGGATGTCTCAGGCAGCGTGGGCTTTGGCACTGATCTAGAGGGCTTCCTAGAAGAGGAGAGCTGTGGTCTGCGTTTAAGTCAGCAGAGAGGTGGAGAAGGTGAATCAGGAAGGATTGCAAGTGGCTTTAGAAGAGAGGACAGTGAGGTTAGGGGCAGGCACGGGGCAGCTGGGAGGCCCAAAGGCCTAAGCAAAGCTCCCTGCTACCCCTGCGTGGGTGGGGCTTCCACCTTAGCTAAGACTGTACGCCACCCCGGAAAGGCCCCTGCTCCCTCGCTTCAGCCAGAGCCAGCACCCTGTGCGGCCAGCTGTCCTCCGCATGCCTCTCTCAGCCGGCGCCCATTCGCTCATAGAAAGCACTCAGCCCCCCCCCCCCCCGTATGTTGATCAAGTCCTGGCAGCCCCACATAGGCCTGTATCTCCCAGGGCAGCTAGCACTGGCTTCGCTTCCCTCATGTAGGGACCACATGGTACGCAAGGCCTCGCGGGACATTCAGAGTCCAGACGCCTCCTCAGTCTTTAGATGTCTACCTTTGCCTAGCCATCCGCAGAATAGTCATCGGTTGAACATCTGTCTTCACAGCTATACGGTACCTGCCTGCATAGCCTATCCAGCAGTCATGTATGTGCACAGCCTGTTTCTCATCCTGCTGTGCACCCAGAAGCTCGGCACCGAAGCCTCAGAGCCCGTCATGTGGTTGCCTAGCTTATGAAAAGCCAAGGATAGGCAAGGACAGGGCCTTAGGTGTCTACGCAGGGTCTGGCTACTTCAGTCTCCTTCCTCTGTGTGAAATGATAGGTCGCCCAGCCTTCAGAACCACCAGGTCCCAAGGCTAGAGAGGCATGCAGGGAAGACCACATCTATGGCACCACTTTCTCCAAACACGACATCTCTACACATACACAGAGAGGACGGCTGTACTCAGGAGGGATGGAGAGAGAACACCTCCATTTTTGGCCGGGTAGTGGGAAACGCTGTCTGTGCTACCCCTAGGGCCGGCTGTGGTTTGTCAAAACCAATTACTTCTCTGCTTCTGCCAAGTGCTTGGGGCTCCATGAATCTGAGTCAAGTGCCCCCATGGCTGCCACTGATCCAGCAATGGATAAGAAGGGGACGGGGAGGGATATAGACTGGGTCAACTGTCCCCCATGGCCCAACCCATAGCCCCTCCATCTCCCATCTCCCACCCAGGATCACCGAGACGAGACCAGCCCCCCCTGGCTCTTGACACAGCAAGCAGCCCAGTCACTCTTCAAAGACGAGTGCAGAAGCTGGTGGAGGGGAAGGAACAGAGTCCCTGGCTATTTCCACAAGCTACAAGGGCTGCGTCTTCATAGAAGCTGAGCCCTGTGGTCCTGCCACAAAGCCAGCCTCTCTGGGGACCTCTGAAGGGAGCCCATGTGTTCACCAGAACATCCTTCCCATGTATGTGTGTGCTAAGAGGTGTCTTGCTTTAGAGATAGGCATTGGGTAGGCATTTCTTATCCACAGGTATCTCCAGAATTCCCAAGACAACAGAACTGAGGGGCTTTCACTTCAGGGAAGAGCTGTCTACCTAGAAAGGTTTTGCTCATGTCTTTCAAGACTGCCTCTTTCTTAAGATGAGAGACCCCAGCCAGGAGACCCTGAGATCCCTGGAGTGTCCACTTAAAGAACCCCTGATCCTAGCTGTGGCCTGACCTACCAACCTCCCCATTCCTAGGGACTATCCCAGAGCCTGGTGGCTTTGTACTGTCCCTGAGTCTATGCTAGGCAAGCTGCCATACTCTTCCTATAGGGCTTGGGAGGCAAGCGGGTGACTTGTTGCCTAACTGGGTAAATCAAGTCAGAGTCTTCTGGGATGTAAGGGTCCCTCCCCTTAACTTCTACTGTCTCCTCCCCATGGTGTCTCTGCATTTGGCTCCCCAGGCTTCTGGCCAAGAACGCCACTGCCCGTCACTTGCTCATAGATGCTATATATTCCCACCCTACCCAACTTGGCGGCTGTATGCCTTTTTCAGTAAAACATCTTCAAAATATGTCATCATCAGCTGGGATGAGAAAACCAATTTTCAAAAGCAGAGAGGACATTTTGATATCTGAATTTTTTTTAAAAAAAATCTGTGACCAACCCTTGGAACTGCAATCAGTTTGTTATGGACATACAGAAGGAAGGCCCCCCCCCACTTCTTACAGGGCTTTTCTCACACCTTTCCTTGTCTCTGCTCCCCTGAAGGTCCTATGTCTCCCCTGAAGACAGACTGGATCCCCATTTCCCAGGGAGAAGTAGAAGCTCAAACAGGCAGGAGGACGCAGCTCAGGTCCCACAGTGGCAGTCCAGTCCTGTGGTTCCAGCCCACAGTATCCTTCCGCTGCTGCTCATGGCGTAAACCCAGGTTCACCCAGCTCCGCCCGAGTGTGAGCCCAGAGCAAGGTCTGCCCTCATAAGACACTAACCACCTAACTCGTCTCTCTCTCACTCCAGCTACTCCGTATGCCCTAGAGCTGACCTTGGATGTGTTCCAAAGCAACCTCTTTTTTTTTTTTTTTTTTTTGGTTTTTGGTTTTTCAAGACAGGGTTTCTCTGTATAGCCCTGGCAGTCCTGGAACTCACTCTGTAGACAAGGCTGGCCTCAAACTCAGAAATCCGCCTGCCTCTGCCTCCCAAGTGCTGGGATTAAAGGCGTGCGACACCACTCCCGGCTGCAACCTCTTGTCAAAAGCTAGAAGCACAGAGGCCTCTCTCCCTCGGCATGCATCACTGACCAATCCCCTCTAAGAGTATTCTTCAAGACCCTTCAGTGTCTATGGGCTCCCCAGAAACCTTGGTAGTACCTTTCTGCAGATACGTACAGAAATCCTAGAAGCCATCTAGCAAGGCTCCCTGCCTCAGCCTTTCCCTGTTGAGACGCCAGGGCTGAAGGGCAGGGGCATGTTTGTGCCCAGGCCCCTTCTGGGTTTTCCTTCCACTGCATCTTCCACCTGCTGAGGCAGTTCTGACATGGCACACCCATACTTCCAAAAGGGAGAGGGGGAGGGCTGGGGCTGGGGCTGAGGAGGAGGGGGGACTGAGAAAGGCATAGTGCCGGTCCAGCCTCAGCGGACTCGCGGGGGCTGCCAGGGCCGCAGGCACTTCGGTTGTTAGTGCTTGAGGCAGAGGTTAGCAACACAGAAATCCTACCTACCACCCTCCACCCTACTTCATGCCCTCTCTAGTGTATTGTATGAAAAGGTAGGTAGTCCTTAGCCTGGCTGGCCCATAGGCAGCAGATCCTGCCACAGATGAGACAGCTTTTAGAAAAGCTCTTCAAAAATGGAACCGTTTTTCACTATGCCTCCTTGGAGAGTGTGCATTTCAGGGTGGAGCAGGAGAGCGGCCATCCAACACTACGCATCCCCACTCAGGAAAGTGTGTTCCAGACCTCTGTGAGGTTGGGGGTGGGGCTGGGGAGGGGAAGAGTTGCTACAGCAAAGGTGGGAAAGAGGGAAGAAAAAGGGAAGAGGTAGGTAGGGAAAAGGCTAGGTCCAGACAGGGCTCGGCCAGGCTCTGATGCACCCGCCTCTCTGTAACCAATTATGCTCGAGCAGCGGCCTCATCACGTTTCAGACACCCTCCCAGGAGCCCCCCCTCAGCCCCATGCATCCCCGCTGGGTGCCGAGCAAGAGGACCATATGGAGGGAATAATAAGACAATTAACTTTCCATTAAAGAATAATATATGTGGGTTTTTAGGGAGGCAAGCGACAGCAATCCCTACCCAGCGGCATATTTCACACCCGAGCCCCTTACCACCTCTCACAACTAAGAGGACGACGCTCACATCATCATCGTCTGCCCAAGAGAGAGGAGGGTGTCACTGGGCCCCAATGGGAGGCAGGCCGCTCCGTGGAGGGGTGGGGTCTGCGCGATAAGCAAGTGCAGAGCCACTAGGATGATGATTCTTGCGGGGTGGGAGGGGGGGTGGGGAGGGTGGGGAGGTGGGGAGGGTGGGGGGAGTGGTGGTAGTGGTGGCAGCTAGTGAGGATCCGGGAGGGGATGTGTGGGGTTCCCTCATCATCCCTCAGCAGACTCTTGGTGCTCTGCACACCTAAGGAGCTGCTTGCTGCTAGCCTTTCAAAGGCACACACAGATCAGTGTCCTGATGGAAGGACCCGCCGTGGGGCCAGGGGTCACAACCTCTGCCTTTGCCTGGCCCCTTTGGGACTCTTTTAAATTCTTGTCACCTCTCCTCACCCAAGCTTTTCCTTCCTCTTCTGACCCCACCCTCTGTGAGTCTGAGGCTCTGTGCCACCTCGGGGCACTGCTAAGCTCGCCTTGGGTGCCCAGCATGCATGCTCCTCCAACAGGGGCAGACCACATCTTCGGCAAATGCTAAAGCCAGTGTGTGTTTGCAGAGGAGCCAGCTGGGGAGGAGGTGGGGAGGGGACGGAGATTTCTCGGCAGCATCTACAGAGGACCCTGGATGGTTCCAGACTCCGGTCCCTGCTGATAGCCAGCTCCAGATGTGGCACTCTGCAAATATTAATTACACATTCCTGGGAGCACTGAGCTGATGAGCAGGAGGAATAGCCAGGGGCGGACAAGACGGAACAGGATGGTGCCACTGACTCTGGTTTAGAAATGCTATTTTTGGTTCTCATAAGAGGTCGACACCACAGACACCAGAATCACTCGGCTTGAAGGATGTTAGTTAGCTGATGTGGGGGAGGGGGACCCAGAAGGAGACTGGGACTGGAGGGTTCCAAACCTGGGGTCCTGCTCTTTGTGGATGAAGGCTTCACAGTTTGGGGAGTTGCTGTCTAAGCTGCTCCATTTGCCTGGCCGCTTGCCCTTCAGCACTCATGCTGGCTGGTCTGAACTCCAGGACAGGACTGGCTGCTAGAGATGATTGACAGGACCTTGGTTTTCCCTCCTTAATAATAGGCCTATGACGATAACCTGTACGCATGGGCCTGGGCTTAGATCATGCAGGTGGAGGCAGTTTGAGATACGGGCAGTGCCACAGGCATTTCTGCCCTGACCAGCCAGTGCGGTGTGTGGAGTCTGACATGGGTGGCATGTTTTCAAAAGATATGCTGTGGTCCCCTCCCATGGCCATCTAGGGTCCTTGCTCCAAGCCAGCTCTGTCAACAGCTTCTCCTCACTTCTAGTCTAAGCAAAGGGTCTTCCCCCTGGAAGGGAGTATCTCATGAGGTCAGAATCGTGTCCCCGGGGTGGTGAGCCTGATGACTGTCCCATGCCTGGTGACAACTCTCCTGCTTTACTTTCACAAGGACCCCACAGCTGTTCTCCTTGTGCCCTGGACATCCATTCAGAAGCGGGAATGTCCCTGACCTAGGCTTCCAAGAGGAGAGGCCTGTCCTTCTCCTCATCCTCCCCTTGCACCCCTCCAGGCACCTGATGAATTATTCATTTGATATCCTCATTATGCAAATGAGTTTTGAGCCCAAGCATATGTTCTCTGCTCTCCCCCTAGGATGGGGACAATATGGTACTGATGGGGGAGGGTGGCGAAGCAGCTCAGGGGACCTCACTCCGTCCCATGGGCTGTGGAGGGGACAGACAGCTCAGAGTCCCTACCTTCATGGACTGTACAAGGCTCAAGGGCTGGGGTGGGGCTACAGTGCCCAAGAGACCATAGCCCAGGGGTGTCTGGCTAAACTAAGGAAGCAGAGAGAGCAGTCTAGGCGGCCTAGGGTCAGACGAGGAAATGGGATGGGGTCTTCACAGGCAGCTTCCTTACCCTGTGGTAGGCCATGGTTCCTAACCTATAAATGGGTCCCAGCCGGCCCCCAGCCATGCCCCCGTGGGGTTGTGATAAGGTCGGAAGGAGGAAAATGCCAAGGCAAGGAAAACTCTCCCAAATGCCACTGTCGGCAGTTTCTGCTCTCCTGCAGCTGCCAGCCCTTGAGGCTCCAAGCTACTGGGGGTGGGGCAGTCTCTAGGGGTAGGGCAGGCAAGGAGTGGAGCCATCTAGGATGGAGGAGGCGCTCATCACCCCAGTGCCAGGAGTTTGGGGAGCTCAGAATTGGCTCAGAAGCCCGAGGAGGGGCAGGCCCAGTGGGGGCCTAAACTGTGAGCTTGGCAGCACCAGTATGAGGGTCTGTGACAGCATTGGCAGCTGGGTCACCGCTCTGCACCAACCATCCTCCTGACCCGTCAGAGCCGGACACAAGCAGGGTACACCAGCCCTCACCCAGGCGTCGGGAAAAGGCTTATTAACAAGTCAGGCTTAACCGATGGAGCAGGTGGAGAGCTCACTGGTTAGGTTGTTGCTGCTCCCACAGGGTCGCTCCCTTCCTCTAGAGCTGTACACCTGTCCCCTCCCCCACAGACACATCTTGGCAGAATACTCTGTGCCAAGAAGCAGTCCCAGAGCTGTCAGCAGGAAGAGGCTGAGGAAGCAGGTGAGAAAAACTGGAGCAGGACAGAGGCCCCGAGAGCTGGCAGCCGGGAGCAGGGGAGGGCTTGCCAAGAGAAAGGGACGCTGGGTCAGCACTTCTTTGCCCACCTGCCATACCAAACGCATCCCTGCCCAGGTCCCCACAGCCCCAGGCATCGCCTGTGCACCCAGAGGACTGGCTGAAGCCGGAGTCGGGAGCCCCAGCTCCGCCATAAGCCAGCGGTGGTAGCCTGTTCACTTCTGAGCTGGTGAGAGTCAGAGATGATAGTCTTCCCTCCATCCGAGGGGAGAGAAAATGGCCCCAGGAGAGGAAATGGCCAATGAAGAAAACTCTGAGGACTCCTAGGGAGTGGGGAGGTGTAATTGGCTTGTCGGCCGCCATTGTCACTACCTTATCTTCCAGGCAAACCTCTGAGCAGAGAAGGAGGATTGCATGGCCCCAGGTCTCTCAAAGGTGCGGACGACAGGTGTGCAGACTCATGTCTGGCCCTCGCCGTCCAGGAAGCTCAGTAGTGCACACAGATCCGCATCTCATGCATGGAGTGTACACTGTTTTTCATGAACAAATGCTCTGAGTTGCTCATAAGGGCAAGATCCTGGAGGACTCTTAACTGGTATAGCTAATGCCCCATAGGAAACTTGGAAAAGCACGCACCACACATTCCAGGGTCCCACCATCCCTCCATTATCCCACACCGTTGCGCTTGGCAGCGGCCACTTATAGCCTGGTTAGTGCGGAATGCTATTCCTGAGCCTAAATTGACTCCCGTTCCGGAACAGCTTTGCCTACAGTGCTTTCTCTGGAAGCTCTGGCGGCGTCCAAGTGCAGCTGAGTCATTGAGAGTTCACAGGAAGAGTAGGATGGGGCTACTGCTGTTCAAGCCCAGCACCAGGAAGGGGAGGGACAGAGGCCGGAGCGATCTCAGGAGGAGCCATGAGCAAGCTAGTACCTCAGCCCCTCAGGCCTGGGTGCCCCTCCCCACCATGCTGCCCACTAATTAGCCATCTCTGATTAGCACCACTTATGCCAGGGGTCTTATATCTAAGAGCGACGTCAATATATTCACTCCGAGTGACCACTTCCCGGGCACCTAGAAGCTAAGGCTGACAGGCTGAGGGTGAGCCTTGCCTGCCCCCTGAGGTTACATCTCCCGACCCTGGCGTTGGCCAAAGGGATGTCAGAGACATTAACCACTGAACCCTGGGCCTAGACCCTTACTTGAACCCCCAATAGTAACTGTCTTCTCTGCTGTTCCCAGGCCAGCTACGGGAAGGAGAACTCCATTAATTCCCCTGTTGATTCTGGCCAGCGCCTCCCTCACAGACCCCAGCAGAGATACCGTTCTATTAGAGTCTTACGCTGCTGGGAGAGCTTGGCTCTCTGAGCCTCTGCATTCCACAGACAGAGCTCCAGCCTGTAGCCTGACAGCAACACATTTTGCAGCCTTCTGGGGGTGACGAATGGCCCACTCTTCACATCGCTATTTCAAACATTAACATAATCTCCCAGGATGGATGTGGTCGCTGGCGCCTAATCAATCACCCCTCCTGCACCTTGATCCCTCATTCTGACACTTAGCAGAGACAGACTTGCCACTTCGTGGAGACTACAGTGCCTTGAGTACCAGTCTCCCATCCTGCTTCCTGGGTCTTGCTTGGCTTAGTCATACTATGCACTTGGTGATGACACTTCTGGGCTTCTGTGCACTCTGTAGCTGTCGCCCCTCAAGGCTCTGGGTTCCCACTCAAAGCACTACCTCAAATATAGAGCTCCCCAAACTTAAAAACTGAAAAGCCCCAACACCCTTTCAGGGACCAGGCTTATGGCAGTAGACCGCCATTCCAACGGGTATCAGAAGGTCAGACGGAGACCCTAAGGATCACTACTTGAGATCTGGTAGTACCTCACTTTGCCAGGACTTCAATAGTGTCACCTCCTTGCTCCCTCATTATGTATCCTTTCCTCACTCCTGCTGGGAAGAAGGTCTCCATGGGAAAGCAAGTGCACCAGGCTTACCTCTCGGAGCTGCTGCACGCCTCCAAAAATCCGCATCACACCGTCAATCTCCTGCTCCAGGCGCCGGGCCCAGTGCTGCATCCTGCAATCCAGAGGAGAAAGAGATGTCAGGAGGGCCTGCTGGAGCTGCTGCTGCAACAGCCAATTCCTGGCCACCCAGGGGGACCAGGACAGCTACTCACTCAACTCAATTTTCACTAGAGAAGGAACAGACACAGGAACCAGAGTGAGCCTGTGATTTTTCCCTTTGAAGTCTGGCCTGGTGGCCTAGGCTTTCCTCACATTGACTGGCAGCCAGGGAGGAGAGGACAGGGCATTGTGGATTAGCAGAGGGAGCTAAGCAGGTTGGAAGAAGCCTGCAGGGAGACTATTGTTCACTATAAAGACAAGTCCTTGATGTGGCTGTTCTGAACTTGGGGACTTCCAGACACCAGGGAGGACAGAGACAAGGCAGGTGATGTTTGAGAAAAGGGAGGGATGCTGCTGTCACCTCCAATCCATTATGTAAACAGGAGGAGGTTAGAGGTACCTGCCTCCCTGGGCCTCACCTGAGCAGAAGACAGAGAGCACTTGCAACTCAGACGGTCCTTGCCTTTCTAGTTCCCTGATAGGAGATGCTCAGCAGAGACCCAAGGCTGGCTGGCTATCACGAGCCCACCCAGGGTTCCAATACAAATCATACGGTCCCTTTCCGGAGGTCTGGCAAGCAGAGGTTCTGAACTGCAAGCCTGGACAGGCCTTCTGAACTCTGGCACCACCACAGGATCATTTAAAACCATCTCTGTCTCTCAGCTTCTTTTTCTGGAATGTGGAGATAATTTAGGGCCATCTCAGAAGCAAAATCCCCAAATCCCAGATGAGGAAGCCGAGACACTATCCAAGGTCACTCATTCAGGAAGGGATGGACACTGACTTACTACCAAAGGGACCCACCACAAAGATGTAAAGAAGCCATGGCTTCACAGGGCACAGCGGACTAGGATGATGTCAGAAAAGTTGCAACTGTCTCCAACACCCTTCTCAGGACCAACACCCCCTAAGGTCACCTAGGGCCAGGACTGTCTTGTGGCTCCTTGTCCCACACTCCTCCTCAGGCCTGCGCTGGGGGGGTTGGGCTCATGCCATTGTGTGTGCCCCCGTTGGTTGGCATGGGAACTCAGAGCAGGAGGCGGGCAGATCACTAATTGCAATTTGCCAAGCTGAATGTCAGGACCGTGATGGAAAAAAAAATCAACATCAAAAGAAAGAGGTATTAGCTTCAGCCTGTTGTGGGCTGAGCCACAGCCTGACTCCCCAGCTCTGTTCCCCACCATAGAGGAAAAATCTAACCTCACACCACGCAGAGGCGAGGCTGGAGGCTCAGCTGGCAGTCTGGAGAGGGAAAGGTACAAGGGAGTAGCAACATCCCAGCCTGACCCCCGGCCACCAGAACTGATGTTCTGGCCCTGGGGGCACTTGGACAAAGTGGCAGGTGGCTCTTTTATAATCCAGAGTCTACAGACTCTTGGGGGCTAATAATGGAACAGAGTCTGTCTCACGCCGTCCTATATCTGGACAGAACGGGCAGGGTCACGGGTCCAGCTTCAAAAAGATCAATTAGCTCTGCCCTGACCCTAAACCTGACCTCATCATTGGTTTAGGAGACAAAATACCAATCATAACCCTTCCTGCATGAATCTACAGAAGGGTGCCCGCTGTGTACAAAGTACAGTACCAGCACGTCCTGTGCTCGCTGGCTTTGATCTTCACAGAGGCAAACAAAACCCCCAGATCCCAGATGAGAAAGCCAAGACTCTATCCAAGGTCATTGATCCAGGAAGGGGTGGGCACGAGACATTGCAGTTTTCTCTTGTGTCGGGAACTGACATGCAAGAGCCAACCGTGTACGCCTCCTTCCAGTCCAGTTCTTTACATCACCTTCGGTGCTTGAAATCAGCCTCAGTGGGGACACTTACACCACAGGAATAGGCAAAGGCCAGAAACCACAGCCCCGCCCCTCCCCCAGAAGCACACTGAGACCCATTCTAAAATTCTTTGAGAATGTCTTATGATGTATTCTGGTCATATTTACCCCCATTCATCTCCTTCCATATCTATCCCTACCTCCCAACTTTATGGCATTTATTTATTTATTTATTTATTTATTTATTTATTTATTTATTTAATTTTAGACAGGGTCTTACTATGTTGCTGTAGCTAGCCTGGAACTTTCTACGTAGACCAGACTGGCCCTGACTCGCCTGCTTCTACTTCCTGAGTAGAGAGATTAAACTTGTGTCCCACCAGCCTGGCTCCTCTTTTTCCTCTCTTTCTTTTATTCACCTATTTGTAAATAACCCACCGAGTCTCATTTATGCTGCCCATACACTCATGGGTGTGGGGGCCATCCACCGCAGTGTGGTCCACCTACCCAGGATCATACCTTTCAAGAAAACCAATTCTCCTTTCCCCCAAAGCCATCCATTGCTAATGGCTTTTCTCAAACTGACCGTATTTACCAGTTCACCAGTGATTCCACCTGGGTATGGACACTCTGCTAGTGTGCGGATGGGACCTCTTTTCTGGAATCTCACAGATAAGTAAAAGACAATTAATTGGAAGAGCAGGCATGGGTGCCAAGTTCTTACTTTGCTTAGACAACACATCATTAATATAATCACCATCATTTCGGGTAAAAAGGCTAAACAATAAAATAATTTTTAGAAGAACCAATTCTTAGGACAAAATCAAATTCTTCCATAAGGCACACACATGCTCCCTCTTTCGGACTCTCTCCCACCTCACTCTCTGGGGTTCAGGAGTAGCTCTGGTCCTTAGGTGTGGTATCCTGGGCCTCACAGGCAGACAGAGCCCTAGCTTCCTGACTATCGTTGCAATGCTGAGGAAAACAAGTTACTCTGATGCTTCACCTAAACCAAGCCAAATTAGGAAGGCAATATCTGTGTCCTGGAGCTAAAAGGAACTCGACAGATGATCCATCTCATTGTCACAGAGATATGACTTTGTGGGTTCTAGGGTTTGGCCAGTGGCCAGGGCTGGCTGGGAGGGAGCCTGATATACAATACTGAGGAGCCTGATGAAGTGAGCATGTCTGAAGCATTCCTGTCCTGAGGCCAGAAAATCCACACACTAAGCCAAGTTCAACCCTGACAGAGGCATAGCCCGGCTCCATCCCACAGAAAGGCGCGGTGGCTTTGAGAAAACTGAGAGATTCGTGAGAATCCATAGTCTCACTCACTCAAAGGTAATTGAATCAAATCCTGCCCGCGTTCCTGTGGACTTAGACCCATGGGTCCATGCCAATGCCCCCTGGCCAGAGAGTGCTGCTCACGGGTCATTCTCCAACAAAGAGGTCCCGCTTGCTAGAGCCCCAGATCCTGGGGATTTTCCATCCTCTTCGCTGAAATGACACTGCTTATCTCTAAGAGCCTGTAAGTGCCAAATTAGCAAGCTGGTGAGTCTGAGGGAGGAGGCTGAGGCCTTGCGGCTGGTGTGAGCACTTCCACGGCCAGTGTGAGCCAGACAGGATGGGGACTGTGGCCTGTCCTCCCGGGGGCCTGGACTGGGCGGAAGTAAAGGCACTGCGGCCCTACCTTATGGATAAGAAAACCAAAAAGACATCCAGTGAGCGGGGTACAGGGCCATGCACTTAAAAAGAAGCTGGCTCCATTGGGTCCCCCTGCCCCTCCCTCCAGGACCAGGCAGCCCCTGAGGAGCCCCAAGGGAGAGGCTGATACTGCCAGCTGTGCAGTCTTGGAGAGCTCTGTTCCCTTGGAACCTCGGCCTTCCCACCTGTCAACGGGAATAATAATAATTGTCTAAACATTGTAATGGGGGACCTGGGGATATAATTCAGTTGGTTGCGTGTTTGCTGAGCCTCATATCAACAGGGTGTGGTGGAGCATGCTTGCAGTTGCAGAACTCAGGAGGCGGAGGCAGGAGGATCAGAAGTTCAAGACCAGACTAGAACACACCTGCAGGCGCCTTAATAAGCGGTAATCATAACGGACAGTCTCCTAAGGGCTAGACATCCATACAGTATGACCTTTATTCTCAAGATCTAAGGGCCCACTAAGGGCATGGCGGGCCCAAAGGGAGTGTGTGGTGTGGCAGGTTGACTCAGCTCATTAGGAAAGAAGCTGCTACTTGGAGCTATGGACCTCAGGCCTCAGTGTCTAGAACCATGAGGAGGGGGAAGGAGGGGGGAGGGAGCATCGAGGGAGGGAGAGAGGGAGGTGTCCCCACCAGGCCAGAGAGCAAAGTGAGGGGGAAGAGCTGGTGCTGAGGAGCCTTTTAGTAAACAGAACCATCCAGAAGCCCTTTGAAAGGCTGGGAGGTTCTAGTTCCAACCTCAGGTGGGGGCATCCAGCTCAGGGGCCAGCTGCAAATGCTCGCCCTGAGGAGAGGGGAGGAGAGAGGAGGGCATGGAGGAGGAGAGGAGGCAGGGAAGGGACAGGAGAAAAAGAGAAAGCCCGTGTGCAGATGCGGCAGCATAGATTAAACTGTTGTTGGTTGTTAATTTTATATGTGAAGTTGTTGATCAGAATGTGATTTAATTGTACAGTATAATCCAGGCTTTTGGAATAAATTATGCAGAAAACTCATCTATAATTAAACAAATCAAAAAACCAGAGACAGGTGACACTGCAGGTTCACCCTTAGAGGGCATGGGCAGCGTGGGCAGCTTGGACCCCGCAGAGGGACCAGAAAGGGAGGAGGGAGGGGACTTTGTTTAAGAGCAGACACAGGCCCAGAAGAGGCCAAGGCCCGCCGGGAGTGAGGGACTCAAACTGCTGAGTTTGCCTCTGCAAGCCCCTCTCACCACACTTGGAGGTATTTTTCCCCCATCAAAACCCCACTGCCCCCGCCAGGCAGCCTGTTTCACCAGGGCCTTCAACTGAGCAGAACAGCCATCCTTTGGAGGGGTGAGGGGGGCGTGCTACGGGCGGAGCGCTGGAACAGTAAGGCAGGTGCTAGGCCCGGGCTCAGCTGGAGCAGGCAACGGTGTTAGGGAGCTGCCACGGCTGACGCCTCTGGCTGCCAAGGGCACGGCGAACCAAGCTTGGCACTGGTAAAGGCCCCAGGTCTCTTGCCTCTCTCGTGACAGGCTGGCCAATTATTCTCCCAGCTTTGGGGGAGGCAACGATTTAAAATAAAGTGCTATTCAATTATTCTGATTATATTTCAATTGGCCTACCACCTCCACCTCATCTCCTTCACAGGCTTCTGAAAGAGAGAGAGAGAGAGAGAGAGAGAGAGAGAGAGAGAGAGCCCGCGAGTAGGAGATGGGAGAATGGACCAAAGATTCCTGAAGAGCCCCAGCCAGGCTAATCTGGCCTGGGGGAGATAGGCTGTGGTGTTCAGGGAGTCTATTACTCCATGCTGGCCGTGAGGGATGCGCTTTCCTCAGTGGTATTCAGAGCTCTAATAGCAGCTACAAGCTACCTCCCCCCTCCCAGGCTGCACCCCTCCTACAGGTGGCAGAAAAGCCAAAGCCGTCCTGGAGAATCTCGGTGTCTTCAGGGCTACCTCCCCGGGGCCTCCTTCCACACCCTGTGTGCAGATGTTCAGCTGTGCCCACATGCTTAGGTCCAGCCCCTGCTACTCCTGATTCTTCAGCCAGATGTGTGCTCTCAGGTCTTCCCATCTGGGGAATGAAGAATAAGCCAACCATCCTGCTCACTGCCCAGGCCCAAAGACAAGGCAGACGGAAGTCTGCCTCGTGCAAGGCGCTCTAACGGGGATGGCTCTCCCACATACTGACGCGTGCATGCCAGGCTTTCTGGCTACAGAGCCATCTTCCCACCCTCCAGTCGCCCTCAGATGGGCCTCCAGGAAGGCTCCACCCTCCCTGTGTGGCGTTGCTGAAAGCCCTAGGGAAGAGAAGGTACTGCTGGGCCCACTGCGCCTTTCTTTCTACTGGGCTCCTGCATTTTTCAAAGGTCAGCACTGGAAGGGGCCCCACCCCAATCTGGTCAGTCTCTCGGGGGATGACAAAGCTGGCAGAGGGCCAGTCAATGTGGCTAGTTCTCCAGAAGCCAGGTGGACAAAGCCGTCAAAGTCAGTTAAGACCAGAGATGTGGCACTGGCTTCGCACAGCATGTACCATGGTGGGAAAGAGGCCAGGGCAAGATGGGGGCACGTGTGCTGGGTTGATCACAGGGGTATAAGACTTCCCATCTTACACCCTCACCCTCGCTGCAAATTCACAAGCAGATGAACTGAGGTACAGGGCTCAAAGGGGGACCCTAGGCATCATCAACCTATTTGTGACTCAAGGGGACCTTCAGAGTGAGAAGGCAAAGCTCCCCAGGGCCCTCCCCTAGCCAGGACAGCCCATTTGTCTCTGGGGACTCACAGACCCTGGGAAGCTGGCAGAGGCTAGTGCTGCCGATGCTTGAATTAGTACAAACCCACTGCCTCTCGTCTACGTGTGTCTTGGGACCCTGCCCAAATACTGCTCCTTAATGAGGTTATTAATTATGGGGCTGTCCCTTCCTTTTCTTTGCTGAAAAAGAACTTTTCCTTCTAATTGGTGCTTGGCTGGGAGGCAGCAAACTTGTACCCTGACCCTACCCCCACGCTTCCCCAGACTAATAGTCTCTTGGCTTTAATTAGGGCACTGGGTCCACCCAATATTTACTCATAACAGCATGCTGGGGGTTGCGGGGAGGGGCAAAGGAACAAGGGCTGGAGCTAGGGAGTCTCCTCACTCAGGGCTGGGAGAGTCCAGGTGGCCCACTTGGCCCAGAGAGACATGGAGGAGAGCCAGGGTCACAGAGCAAATGACCTCGACACCTCTCACCACCAATAGTAAGGAAGCTTCCACAAGCAGGAAAAAGCATGAAAGTTGGGTAAGGCTTTAGTTAGAACAGGGGGACTAAGAAAGATTTCCCAGTGGCTGTTAGGGATGTGTTGAAGGTCTAGTTAGGGATGTGTTGAAACTCTAGTTAGGGATGTGTTGAAGGCCTAGTTAGGGATCGTGTTGAAGGTCTAGTTAGGGATGTGCTGAAGGTCTAGTTAGGGATCGTGTTGAAGGTCTAATTGAGTCTCACTTCTGCTTCCCCAGATGTAGGTCTAATCCTCTCTTTCAGGTTTTGATGGGGCTTTCTGGTAACACTGCGAGACCCCTAAGGTGGATTGCTCTAGCATCCAGGGGAGCAAATTCTACAGTAACCGTGACATTCATGGGAGAGGGGCTGGAGAAGGCAGATGGCCCAGGGGAGCAGGGAAGAAAACAGGGGTGCAGGAGAGTGAGGAAGCACTGGTAAGGGGCCCTGGTCCTGACAGAGGGCCAGTCAAGGGGGTAGCCTGGTGGGTAGAGATCCAGGGGCCATCTTTCTTCCAACCTTCTCCACATAGCAGGCCATTCTCTATGAACTGCATGCAGATTTCAGTTTTCCTAATCAAGCAGGGGTACCCAAGATCCCCAGACCACTTGAGGATTCATGCGTCAAGAGGTGTGATGCAGTCCTTTTTGTCAGGGTCTCCCAGTCTTCAATGTCCATTTGCTGGTGTTATATGGCCACTTGGGCATCTAGCAAGTCTCTGTGTATGAAGCTCAGACCCTGACCTTGTCATTGGGGCCACTCCCCACCCCTCAACTTCTTACCTCTGCTCATGGTCACCCCCTCCGTTTAGGCCAAAGTTTTGGGGGTGACTGGGAACCTATTTTCTCTCACACCCACATCTAACCTGTTGGTCAAGCCCTGCACAATGTGCCCTTCCCATCCCCACCAACCACCTTTCTCCACCCCCAGGCCCCACCTCCAGTCTGGCCTGGGTGACCATCATCTCCCCAGGACTGGCAGCAGCTAGCTCACTGGTTGCCAGTTTTTGCCTTGGCGTCTCCCCAGTTTCTTTTTCTTTTTCTTTTTTCTTTCTTTCTTTCTTTCTTTCTTTCTTTCTTTTTTTTTTTTTTTTTCGGTTTTTCGAGACAGGGTTTCTCTGTGTAGCCCTGGCTGTCCTGGAACTCACTCTGTAGACCAGGCTGGCCTCGAACTCAGAAATCCGCCTGCCTCTGCCTCCCAAGTGCTGGGATTACAGGCGTGCGCCACCACACCCCGCGATCTCCCCAGTTTCTTGATCACACGTAGCCAGGGTATCCTTTAGGAATGGTGTTCCTCCTGTCTGCAACCAAGCTTGGTTCCTGGCCCTGGGGAAACCAAAACACTAGCAGCCATATATCTCCCCCAAGGCTGGACGCAGCCTTGAGCTCACAGTACATGTCACCGTTCCCTCTTAGAACAGTCTCCTCAGCAGCGCACGGTCCTCACCCAGTCCCAGCCCTCCACACACACACCACCAACTCGGTGAAGCCCACCTTAATTCCATCTCAAAATGCAATCTCTCCCCTAGCAGCAGCTGGTCTCCATTCCTCCTGGAAGGTCAGTGTTTTAACTAGCCATTTTCTCCTCTGCAAATACTTCTTCTGCCTCGGGCTGTGAGCCCTGAGGGTAGCTGTTCCAGATCTCTGGCCTGGAGAAACAGGTCCTTGACTGAGCAAATACACTTCCCCTGAGCCCAGCTGACCTCCCAGCTGACCTGCTCCAGCCTGTGGGAGGCCAGCTCTGCGCACTCACAAATGAAGGCCGCCTCAGAACTAGCCCAGGAGGCCCTCCCTTCCCTGGGCTCCTCTTTGCATGAATTATTAAGGCTCATTTATGATGGGCCTGCCCAGGCCTGTGGCTTCCCTGCATAATTCACGACTCCCTCTGAAGGGTGGTGTGCGGCACGGACACTGCTTCCAGGAAGCAAGAAGAAAAGTGTAGAGAAGTAGCCCAGACGGGGACTGTCCTCCACTCTGTGACCCCATCCCTAGAGAAGGCCATTCAGTGCCTTCACCGACCCTACGACCCAAGGTGCTCTCATGGCCACTTGGGTTCTGGTGTCCTAAGTAAAAATATATTGGCTTTGTGCAAGCGTACATACTCGCCTGTCTGTGCCTCAGTTTCCCATCAGTAGACTTATAAGTTTGGGCCACACAAGTGTTTTCCAACAGCCCCAGCAGTGGGGCATTTTATTTTCCAGCTAAATCCTATGTGGAGCCCCAGCGTCTTGTTTAGTTTCCCTGGACTATGCTAAGAGGTCCTGATCTGTGTGTGATTTACAGCTCATTGCGTAAGGGACCTTTCCTGAGGTCCTGGGAAAAGCCAGCAGCTTCCCTGGTCGCTGTGCCTCGTGACCACCTGCATCCAGGTGTCATTATCTGGAAAGTTCCCAGTCCCAAGCTGGGACTCAACAATGAGCATGAACAACCCATGGAGTCACTGAGGCCTTAGGACAAGCAAAGGGCTCCAGCCACAGTTACCGGAGGTAGGCTCTCTGTCACAGGTTTCCTAGGCCTGCACCCATCTGCACCAGGCACTGAAACCCCCTCTGCTGGTGCGTTCCCTACAGTAGGGCCCCACCCAGACCCATTTCACAAACTGGTAAGCTGAGGTTCCTCAAATTGTCTCCTAGGAGGTAGCCATATGGCCGTTGCCTTGTGTGCCCAGCCAGGTGCCATGATGGGGTAGCCTAGTGAGTCTCAGAAGGTACAGAACAGGTCTGGGACACCTGTAGAGGTCACCAGATAAGCCAGGGATGACACAAGCGTGATACCGCCCCATCCCTGCCCCACCCAGGAGCTCAAGCCCCCCTGGGGTGTCAGGACAGAACCCCCTCGCATCCCACCAGCCACTCTGGTCAGATTCTATGATTCAGCCGTCCCCATCTCCCCTCCTGCGTGTTCTTCCCCTCCCCCAGTATGAGTCAATTCCTCACCGAGCTACAAATAGCTGTCCTCTGTTTGTCCTCAATGTGGTTTCATGCCTTGAGGAGGACAGAGACCCCCTCAAGATCCTTTATTTCTCCTCAGTCACTAGGCCCCCCAAAGGCTTTCATGTTCAGAGGGGAGCCCAGGCCAGGGCTCCAGAGGCCAACCTATCAAGGATAGCTCTGTTCTCTACCTTTGTGCTTCCTCTATTTGGCCCAGTCATCTCTGCCAGAAAGGCCTCCTGGATTTTCCTGACACACACACACACACACACCACCACCACCACCACCACCACCACCACCACCACTACCACCCTACAAATCCACAGCCCTCACCATATTTGACCAAGCCTCACCTTACATTGAGACTGCAGTCTGGGTCCACAACCATCCTTCTTGTGGAGCCTAGTTTAGAGCTTAGCAAAGAAGTCTCGTGGGGACAGAGGTCTGGGGACACAGGTCTTCCCAAACTGGTGTCAGGTCTGACCCTCCCCCGTCTGCAGTGGGAGAGAGGCTTCACCCTCTGCAAACATCCAGATACCCAGGAAACAGGGGTGTAAAGCACCCACTGTGTGCTAGGTATTCTCTGTGACTGCAACCAAGATAAACAGCCAGGTGCAAGCCTAGTCACACTCACTTCACAGACATAGACTCTGAGGCCCGGGGAGGCAGACCAACTCACCCAAGAATGTTCAGCCAGTTGGTACAACCAGATTTGAACCTGGTAAAGTCTGGTGTCAGAGTCCTGGCCTTGCCCTGAGACTCCAGACCTCTCTCTACCTTCAAGGGGATTTCAATAGCCAAACTTAGGGAAGGGGAGAAGCTAAAGGCTGTCTGTCCTTCTTTGATTACCTTTTCCACCCCTACAGCAGAGACTTTGGTCTCTTCAGGCTAAGCCAAAACGGAGCATAATAAAGTAGCTGTTCCTCACATCCCAGCAGACATATGGGGTTCCGGAGTGAGTGTCATCTCTGCTGGGTTGAGCTTGCGCTACAGCACCTCCAAATCCACAGTAGGAGCCCGATGCAGGTAAGAGCAAAGACTCACTTCCTCTGGATTTGATTCCTTTTAGACTGGCTTCTCTAAGTGAGCAAAGCCCCCGGCAGCATGAGCACATACCCACCTTGCTGCGTACCACTGGCTATTTAGCAACTTGGGAACTCAGTGTGAGTCTCCTGCATCGACGACGGGTGCACACCCACTGAGGAGGGTGGGACCGCTGATGCAAGGTGGACTTTCGATGGTGCTTCACACGGGTCCCTCCTTCTCTGGTGCTAGGGGAGTGACCAGGCAGACAGGAATCACTTTGCTTGGTGAACCCACACTGTCCCTCTCAAGGACAGGCAAGCAGGTTGAACCAGAACTCAGAACTGGCAAAATACTTCTCAGGGATCTCCAACCTTCTGCAACGTCTTAACTCGAAGCCTCATGCTTCATTCCCCACTAATCCACGCATCAGGATGGTTAGTGAGCAGTGAGCACCTGCTTTGGGCATGCGGGAGGGACTCTGCGGTTAGCAATGCGGGCCTGCCCTTGGAATTCAAGCAAGGCAGGAAGACTTCTGACCATGATGGGGTGGGAAGAGGAGCCCCGAAAGCCCTGAGGGACGAGGTGATTGCTTTTGAGTCTGACCTTAGCCTGGGTCAGGTTAGGATAGTTCCACTGAGCTGGAGGGCAGTGCACACCCAGGGCACCGCTCGCAGAGCTGGGAGTGAGCTCTGCACAGTGATGCTCCATCGGTTCCCAGACACCATTCATGGTACCAAAGCAGGCTGCTCTCACACAGAGGCCTAGGAAGTCCAACCCTCATCATGCTGGCTGATAAGGGTTTCAGGCTCCCAACAAGGAGGTCTTAGGAAAATGGACACAAGCAGAGGGTGGTGAACTCAGGAGTCATGGAGCAGAACCCTACTCAATTCCTGGTACTCAACATAGAGAGGTGATAGCTGAGCCAGGACCTCTCCCCAGGAACGCTCAGTACCCTCTATACCATGAAGCTAGGCCCTCTGAGTCGAGAGGACAGAACAGGCTGGCAGGCAAGGACACCTTGCCTCAGGTGTGAACTCGTTTCTTTTTTCAGTCACTCCACAGAACATGAACCTGTGCCCATCACAACTGGGCCCCACGGTTGACCCAGTGGGCCCATGAATTTCAACATTGTAGGCTATACTCTGTAACTAGTAACCTTATTCCTGAGGTGGGGGCTGTAGGTACTGAGGCTCGGTCCAGGTGGCTGAGGCATACTGAGGATGACCTTGACATTCAGAGCCTCCTGTCTCCACATCCAGAGTGCTGTGCCTCTGTGGCCAGTTTGCATGATTCTGGGACTTGAACTCTGGACCTTGGGCATACTAGACAAGCGCTCTACCAACTGAGCTACATTCTAAGTCTAGAGTATTATTATCTTCTACACCCTTTACCCTGCTGCCCCTTTTACTGACAGAAGGCATTTTCTGTTTTTGTTTTTGTTTTTGTTTTTTTTTCTCTTACTTTCTGGTACTCTATGCGAATCCCCTCTGTGGACTTCTAGGAATCCAGAGGCATATCAAGAAGGGGCTTGATGGGCCACCCAGAGGCTCCACTTCCTAGAGCACCTCCAGGGTGGTCGCTAGGCAGAGAGGAACTACAGTATGTCATTAAACCCTCAGCTGCCGAGAACAGGGTTAAACGCCTGAACAACAACAAAAAAAAAAAAAAAAAAAAAAAAAAAAATCCAATCCCCTTTTAAAGATGATAAGGCACAGAATAATTGGAACTCCATAACTCAAGAGGCTGACTTTGTGACTCCTTGCCTCCTACCGCAGCCCTTGCCCATGAATCAGATTTCCTAGCACATAGTAGGTATATACACCAAAGAAAACAAAAATCAAAGCTACAGGTCCCTCCAGATGGGCACGTGGAGTCTCCACCCTTTCTTCAGTGTAGAGTAACAGCCCCATCCGTACGCCACCCGTCTGGAAATCACCTGTGAAATATATTTCTCCCGGCACTAGCTCAGGAACCATGTAAATCACTCGATTTAATGGCCTCTGGGATTGTTCTCCGCCACCCACTTCCCAGAAGCTCTGTGCTAAGAAACCGGGACTGTGGGGCAGCAGGCCGGCTGGCCCCAGTCATATGGTCTGGCTTCTAGGAACTGCCCAAAGGGGCAGCAGTATCTAAGAGCAAGGGAAGAGAAATGCATCAGCCTGTCAGGGGCTGCAGCCATGCACACGGTCCACCTCTCGCAGATTCTACTCTTGCTTTCTGCCTGACCCCACAACAAATCTTCAGGGGAAGGAGAGTCCGCGTGACTTTCCAGAGCCTCCACAACCTCAGCTGACCAGGGTCCAGGGCCACTGGGATGGCCAGGGACGATAGGAGGCCTGGAGTATGATGTCGCCACAGTCCCTGGTATTCCACGATGCACTGGCCATTCAGGGGTACCCCTTGTTCAGCTACACTTACATGTCAGACTGTGACCTCCAGAGAGCAGGGACCCGGTTAACTCAAGTCACAGTGAAGGGCTTAAGCTGGGAAGGCAGTTAGGAGGCGGATCTAGAAAGACGGGCAGTCCGTGTGTCCATCAGGGCAGATGGGGTGTGGGCAAGCATCACTGCAGAGGATCAGAATGCAGGCAGTGGGGTGGCCTTCTCAGTAGGCCAGGACACCCCCCCACCCCCAGGAAATGCGGAGAGATTTGGGAACATCATAGCTCCTTGGAGCCATATCACCACCACCATCCCGCCCCTCACCCTTGTCAAGCAGAAGGGCACATACTTTCCTGTGTCTCCTCTAGGGCACAGTTCATTACCTTGACCAACCCAAAGGGTTCTAGAAAAATACTGGTTCTGGTTTGGGGATGTAGTTCAGTTGGCAGGGCATTTGCCTAGCACGCCTGAGGCCCTGTGTTCGGTCCCCAGCACCACAGAAGCCTGGTGTCCTGGTGCATGCCTATAATTCCAGCACTTGGAGGATCTGAAGTTCAATGTCATTCCTCGCTACAGAGTGGATCTGAAGCCTGCAGCCAGCCTGGGCTACCCCATTGTCTCTAAACAAACAAAAGAGGAACGTGCTAATGCCCTACCCACACATTAAATGGTACAGCTCCTTTTCACCCTCTGAGTAGCCACTGCAACAACATCACTGGAAGACAGGGGGGGCTCAGGGCACAAACTGTACTACCAGCAGCCAAACCAGGCCCGCAGGAGGCCCCATCCCAAACCCTGGATACACCTGATCCAGTTTCTATAGATGTGACTAGTTTGCCCCTGGGGCCACCCATGCAGATCATGAGCTACTTGCTTTGCAAACATTTATTTGAGCACTTGAGAGGCAGGATGCAGGAGCTGAAGACAGTAGCCCTGGGTACACAACCTTGATGGTTGCATATGGGAAGAAGGGGATTCTGAAGTATCCCAGACTGTCATGACCCTCATAGGGAGATGTGTGTGGGGGGGGGGGTGTCAGAGGACAGCGATTCCTTGCCAGGCACTAAGAAACAAGCAGACATTAGCTGGACCACAGGTGGGCTTGCTTCAGGCTGGTTGGACCCTCTGAAGTCCTTCTCAACGGTGCCCATCTTCATAACAGGTGGAGGTGTCTGGCACCCTAGCGGGCAGAGACTCTCTGCTGTGTTGCCCCTAGACCATCTCTGTGTCTTCCATCAGCAGACTCCTGGACTGTATGCACCCTGAACGTCAGCTTACAGGGCAGGATACAGATGACAGACATGCAGATGGGGGGGGGCAGAAGAGTATCTTCACCTGCTACAGAATTATCGCTTTGGAAGGGCCTGGAAATGGTGAGACCCCCGAGGCTTGGAGGAGGAAGCTGGGAGGCTTGCACAGACTGCCGCAGTCAGCTGGGCAAGGCTGAGGCTGAAGTGGTCCTGGAGAAAGAGGGTGGAGGGGGTTCCTGAGATGCTACTGCACTACCCCTCAGGGTTTCTGGGCCTGCCTGACTGGGGTGTGGTTTAAGTGATTCGGTGTGCTGCCTCACACTTTGCCAAGTCTCCCTGCCTACCTGATGCTGAGTATAACCTGGGGCAGAGGGACTAGAGCGGGGACTCAGGAGTGAGCCTTGACAGCTCCTCCCCTTCACCCCACATGCACACAGCGCCACCAACTTCCAGCAGGGGTGGGATACGGGTGTGGCTCCCAGGAGGCCTGTCGTGGACAGAAGGACTCACGGCTGTGCCCAGCAGAGGTGAGGTCCGTCCTTTTCTGAACCCCAATCAGCTCTGGAGGGCCAATACCCTCATGTGACAGATGGGGGGGCAATAACCTGAAGGGTACCCAAACTCAGAAGCCAAGGATTAGCGCAGTGAAGAGCCTAGAGAGCCGATCAGTACTACCCCAGGTTCTTCCCAGTGCCCAGGCACAAATACAGTCCCACTACAGACACAAATACAGCCCATCCTGCAGCTGCCTCCCTCTTAAGTGGGGAAGAAGTCTCGTAGACAGAACCCAGTGAAGTCTGGGTCTTCCCCGTGGTCATGGCCATGGGACACTGAGGCAGCTCCTTTAGGCAGGCCGGCTGCTTGGCTCCACAGCCCAGCATATGCCCCACTGCCATGGTAACATCCAGACGCTTCCTGCTGCCTGGAATGGCCTGTCCTTGCCTTGACAGAGAAACACAAATGGCCTGAACGACCTCCTCCAGGCCACGACCAGCCAACATCAACTGGTAAAACACAGCATCGTGATGGGTCGAGGTCTAGGCTAGGCCTCGACTTCTTGAAGGCTCAAGCATTGTCCCTTTGTAGAGCTCAGTTTCTCCATCTGTACCTTACGGGAGTTAAAGCGGACAAGTCAGAATACCACTGGCCCACGCCCATACCACAGATGAAGGTACCGTTGTCCTACTGGGCCCCTTAATCTCTGAGATGCCTCCATCTCTAGGGTTGCTACAGGCCCAGAGAGAAAGCCAGAGGGCCCCCGTGACAAACCTTCCCTTCCCAGGCTTTCGTCAGAGAGGGTCAGCCCTTGCAGATGGCCATGAATGATGACACAACATGGGTGTTAAGGTGACACCCAAAGTTCCTGAGGCTGGCGGCTGCCTGGAGTGTCTGTGTTCTTGAGTCCTGAGGGCAGAGTGGGAACCCCGACCCACCACTTGCTATCTGTGGAGGGATGCACACATGTGGTGAGACAATAGCATCACTTAGCCATGCCGAGAATCTCGTTCTCTTGTGTGAAACAGGGTATGTGTGAGCTAGCCTCATTGGAGAGCATGTATGAGACACACTACCAGGGCCCGATGTTGTGGATAAAATAACCACTTTCTTACTTTCTTGACTCCGTCTCCTTTCTCCTCGTCTTTTCTCCACCTCTCCTGCTTTCTCAGCACCTCCCTGCACCTCTTGCCTAAGCCCGTAGCAGCCACGGTCTTCCTATCTTCCATCACGCCAGCCTCCTTGCGGAACAGAACCCAAGTCTGTCTGCAGAATCTCCTCCTCCAGCCCCAAGGTGACCCCATCCTCAGCTCAAGGGTAAATCCTGATTAGCCTGAACCAATCACAGCGTGCCTTCTCCATCGCCAGTGATTGGTTCAGAGTGGGCATGTGACCCAGTGCTAGCCAATGAGGTGTAAGGGAAAGTCGGCTGGGGGCTCCTAGGCTAGGTTTCCTCTCCTCTTAAGAGAAACTCAGAGGAAATATCGCCTGTTCTATACATAAGGTCTGGGTCTGATATGATGCCTGGAGCTGCGGCAGCCATCTTGTTGCCATTAGGGAAGTTGAGCAAAGATAGCCAGCCGTAAGGCCAGCCAGGCAGCGCACAGGGGGAGAACTCGGCTCTCACTGGCAGCCCATATTTAGCAACCTTGTCAGAGGAGGAAAGGCCTAGCCACAGGAGAGAGCCTCATCTAGGGATTGCCAAGGTGAACACAGATGTAGCTTTCTTTCCTCATCCATCGCCAAATACATACATTCCTCAGACTCAGTGTCCAATGTGGTGACAGTCAGTACAGTCCCCTCCTCTTCCACGGGTCCCATAAAGTAGCCTACTACTCACACACTACTGGTGTAGGATTATAGGAGAGCCACACAAGGTATGAGGGGCAGAAGGGCCATATCGTTCGGGAAGGGTCCTCAGTCCAGCACTGACTGACACCCAGAAGACCAACTGCGATGGTCACAGAAACCGCGTAAGTAGAGACTTCTGGGAGAAGGCCAGGGGTCAGGGAGGCCACAGCCTACTAGGACCTGCAAGTGTCTCTACCTAGCTGGAGAACTGGCATTTCAGGGCTAGTAGCAGCCTAGGCAAGGATTTGAATTCCAGACTGGGCAGCCGACTTCTGGAGTGTAAGTCACTACTGATCCTCATAAGGGGACAGTGCAGCATGAGGAGGAGTGGTCCCAGGAAAGAAGGGGAGCCCACCCGGCCCCTGCTCACGGGGAAGACTGGGAAAGGATCTCTGTGAAGGCTCTGCCAGCTCCGTCACATTTTTAATAACTGAAGTTGGGGGCGGGGCCAGAGTGGGGTGCCTGGCTGTTTGTTTGTTGGAGCTGATGGCGGCACCGAGCCTGACCTTTAAGGCTTCAAATGCAGCATTTCAGGCAGCGCCAGCGGGAGAACGCAGCTGCGGAAGGAAGTTATCAAGACTGAAATGCCATGTCAGGCTGGAAATCCAAGGCAGAGCAGGGGCTTCTACCTGTCTGCGGCACACGCCTGTCCCTCCGTGCCCACCCTCCCGCCTCCTTCTCAAGGAGACCCAGAAGGCTTAGGTGACCCTGAAACAGCACGGGAACATTGGCGTCAAGTCCTGCCTCCCCTGCTCCCCGCACACCAAATCAGGATTGGCGTGTCACACCACAGAGGGCGGTGACTGGAGGAGACCTGCTTGGTGCCGAGAGCCCCCTCAGTCCAGGCCACAGATATGGCTATTTAAGAGGAAAGATGGCGTGCCCCAGTAGGCAGACGGCCACATGGGGGTTCATCCTTCAAGCTCTGGGCGCCGAAACTGAGCCTACAACTTAAACATGTGTCTGAAGGCTCACCTCCCTCTCCTTGGGCCTCAGTTTCCCTGAGACCGGGGCATCTGGATCTCCTGCAGCTTTGGTGCCCGTGACCCTCCTAAGTCCAGAACTCACGCAAGGCCCATAGTGCCCGGCTGGTTTCACCCAGGTTCCTTGCTCCTTCAGAGACCCCCCTGCCCCACAAGTCTCCTGGGCCCTTGTAGGCACCTCTGCCCTTCCTTACAGAAACCCCTTTCTCAAATTGTACAGAACCTTGGGCCGTCCCACCTCCCAACATACTGACTTTGAGAACACTGATAACGTTAAACTTACCGTTCTTTCAGACATCAGAACCATCGGGCCAGGATCTGGATAGCCCCGAAGGCCAGTGCCCTAATGTGGGGTATCAGGACAGCCAATTTCACAAAGATTCAGCACATTAAAAAAAAATGTATCCTTGAATCTCACTAGAGACACTGAATAGAGCCCACAGGGTCGACAGGTTCAAGTCTAGATTCTGAATGGTGACTGCTGACTGCCTGGACATCTCCCATTGGGCAGGGACCCTAAACCTGCTGCAGATGCCCCTTGCCTTTCAGTGTGCAAATGAGACCTTTGCAGAGAGGGAAACCCACCAGCCTAAGTCACACAGCAAAAGGTCTTCCAAGCCTCCAGGACCCTACCCTTCTCCGTGGGACCCTACAGACTTTCTCCAGACAAGGGCTACTTGCAAAGACACTTCACTTCTCAAAGGCTGCTCAGAGAAAGCTCCTCCGAGTTCCGAGCCCTCCAGTGAATCCGAACACCATTCAGTGTGCAGAAATTTGAATTACAAGGACGTAGCCTCTGTGTGTTTTCCTTGCAGACTGTCATCCTGCCAGTTGGTAGATGATCAAACTTTCCAGCTCAGCCTCAACTCAGGCTGTTCCTGACATAAAAGTTTGCAAAACATGGGTCTTCACAAGCAGGAGGCTTTGTTTCTCTCTGCCAGCGTTCGCCCACCAAGTTCTGGCATTCACATCAAAGGCAGGTACAGAAGGTGGGCACGGCAGGCACATTCTGGCTGCAGAGATAAACTGTCATGTGCCTGCTCTACACACACACACATAGAGGCATGGGTTCAAATGTGCCTGTGTGCATATACCTGCACCTGTGTGTCTATACAAACAAGTATGCACATACACACCTACACACATGCACAAATACCATGCTAGCACAAATATACCTAAGTACACACCAACTCACAGGCACACCGTAAACAAGTATGATGTATATTCCAATACATTTGCAAAGGCGTTCTTGAACACAGAGGTGTAGGCAATCCTACCTACAAGCTTACATATACACTCAGGCCAAAGCAAGGGCCCTCCCTGTACAACAGGAAAGCCCCAGAAACCATAACTGGGCCCAGGTCCTTATAGGATCTGACTGAATACTGGATGCTATAGGTAAGGGGACAGGTGCAGTCAGGGCAGGCACAGGTGTATTTGCGTACCTAGATCCGGGGTCTGGAAGTGGGTCTATTCCTCTGATCCATGCCATCCCTTCTCTAGGAGGTAGCCCAGGGACCTCAAAACCCAGAGGAGCCTAGTAAGTACCCAAGGTCATGAACTCCTGGAAGGAGCACTGTCAGGGGCATACCGAGAGGGCATTGCTCAGAAAGAACCGGCTATCTATCCAGGACAGAGTAACCCAAGGGATCCGGGATCTCAGGAAATGGAAGCGACACTGATTGGGGTGGGAACGTCTCCTTTCTTGTTCCCTTTGTCTGATGCACATCATTTTTAAGGTTGGAGAGATGGTTAATGACCAATAGGAAAGATTTCCTCTCCTCCTCTTTCTCTGCTAAACAATTAGGCTAATCTAACCCAAAGTGGGTCAGTCAGAAGCAAAGAGACTTCAAGGCACCCAAGGTACCAGGCCCAGACAACCTCGTGCACACACAAAGAACAGGTCAGACTGGAGTGGGTCACACTTCATCCCTGCTAGAATGGAATGTGGAGAGGAAGACAGTTCCCCACACTTGTCTTCTTCAGAGTGCTGGAATGTCAGAGTTGAAAGATCTGAGAAGAAAGGAAACTGAGGCCCAGGAGGGAAGGACCTCTGCCCAAGGTCACCAGGGAAGCTGCCTCACTGAGAAGACTGGGCTGAGTTTGCTGGGTTTGCTCCTGACAGCTGAAACCCAACCAAAGTAAAGTGTCCCCTCCCCCATACACAGCTAAGCAAGGTCTCCTGGAAAGCCCCATTCCCACCAGGCTCAGTCACTAGCACCAACAGTAGCTAATCAGACCAGACCAGACAGATAAGGGTGTCTGTGGGGACAGCAGGACCAGGATAGGAGACAGGATCAGGGGTGGGGACAACCATAGGAACTGATGAGTCCACAGGGGCAGGACAGGGCTTGTCCACATAAAGTCAGGCTCAAGCTGTGTGCGTCCAAAGGACAGAACTCCTGATACCTTAAGGAAGTCCCACAGAACCTCTTTTAGGGACCCCAGAAGCACTTGTGGGCATTTCAGTCTCGATGGTCATCTGCACTGACACCCTCCCCACCCGTGAGGTCCTCAGTGGCATTAATGTGGCTCTTGAGGTTGCAAAGAACGAGAGAAAAAAGGAAGGCTAAAAAAATTTTAAAAAGAAAAAAAAAAAAACACTACAAACCACACATACACTTCCCTCCGGGGATACGAATATTGATTCTGTAGCTTCTTGTTTAGATAGTGGGCACCAGGAAAAACAAACCTGTCAGGAAGAGAATCTCCTCAGCAAGTTGCAAGTCTGCATCTGTGATGGGAAAGCCATCACTATTACCTTGGGGACATTAGGCACCAGTGCTCCTCCCGGGGCTAGAGCCCAATCCCCGGAAGACACAGACCAAGGGTTTCCAGGCCATTTTGGAATGGGTTGATGGCTGCAAGAGAGAAAGAACCTTTCCCAGAAAGAAACCATTCTCATACACAGTGCTGCCCTGCAGCGTCCAGGCCTGCCTGCTGTGACCCCTAAAGCTGCAGGTAACCTCTAAATATCAATGGGCCCTTCCTTAAGAACCTAAGGCCGTCTACCCCAACCCCACCTGTTGTGTGCAGACAGCACACTCTCAAGCACCTAGAAGACCAGAGTCTTCTGAAGTCTTGGCCTGGCAAAATAACCAGGAGGCTCCAACTTCATATATTCAATAAAAACCAGGCCCTTGCCAGCCCCCGACCTTTCTTTCTAGAATCATAATAGATCTGGAGAGGTAGTCACCACACACACACACACACACACACACACACACACACACACACTGCGGCTCAGCAGGCTTTGCCACAGTTAAAGTACTAGGACAAGGACACTTCTGGGCCGCAGGGCCATTCCCTGATGGGCAGCATGCACACCAGGAGGGTAGCATGTACAGTAGAGCTGGTGGGGTAGCCTTGGCCAAAGATGGTCTCTCAGGCTTGCAGAAGACCCAGAGGAGCAAGAGGGTCAAAGCAGGCAAGGTCACAGAGGGGTGCTGTGGTGGGGGAGGGGAGGGGGAAGGGCGCACCCACCTCCTATATCCTCATCCTTTTCATTTTCCTCTAAAGCGCTTGGGTCTCTAGCTCCTCTCCTCACCTCCTGGACTCCCATCCCGACGTTCCCATGGGGTTGACAGAACTTCCTCAGTCTCTTTAGGAAACGTGGGCTTTGGACAGGTCCTTCTATCTTTGTGTGTCTCGGTACCCAAGTCTGGGGATTCTGAGGACGAGCTGGTAATACAGGCAAGCAGCCCATCTTGGGCTCAGTGAGGGGAATCCACCATGAGCCCTGTAATGTCCTCCACCACCAGTCACCAATGATGGTGGGACATGGGGGGTGGTGGCGAGTAGAGACAGGAAGGAAGTCAGAATCAGGCAGGGTGGCACACACTTTAATCCCAGTACTCGAAGTTCTACATATGTACTGAGCTATATAGTGAGACCTTGTCTCAATAAGTAATTGAGTAAGTAAATAAAGTAAATTAAAAAAATAGTTAACCGGGGGGGGGGGCGGGGGGGGGCTCTGTGAATGGCCGGCCGGCAGCTGAGGCTCTGCAGGCTTGGCTTGTGAACTTGATGCAGGTGTCACCAGTCACTGCCTTGCTGCCCAAGAGAGTTGTAGCCGCCCACTGGAGGCCGCCCTGCCCCCACCGGCTCTCCCTGCTAGCCTCTTAAGATTGTATTATTTCAGTAGGGAAAAATGACGGCAAGGTCATCTCAAAAGAGAGGCCCAGCTCCGGAGGCCAAAATGGAGCATGCAAGGCTTATCCTTGACACCCAGCATGTCTCCAAACTGTGTCCTTCAAGAAGCTAACAGGATCCACTGGATGCTTTGGAGGTGCTGAGAGCTGGAAGCATCTACCTCCATCCGAGCAGAGTGGGAAGGAGACCCTGACTGCTGACTGGGCTCGCTTGCTCTTCTTGTGGTGCCCTCTTTACTTTGGAATCAGTGTCTCCCCGGAGACGTGTGTGTGGTGAGGAATCTGGAAGAAGGTTCCTCAGACTATGAAGACACCCATTTTAAAGTGGGTATCTTCCCTTTTCAGGAGGTTAGCCCGGCATTTCTAGGCAGGAGGAAGTGTGGAAAGCAGAGCAACCAAAGGTCTCCCCCAAACTCTCAACCTCAGGAGGGGTGCAGGCACCCGGCAGTGATGCATTCTATTGACAGCAGCAGCAGGCCTGGAAGCCTCACCCCTCCCTCATGAGAAAGCTGCGGTAGGTTGTTGGAAAGATGGGGGGGGGGACCCACACATGTAATATTGCCTCCCACCAACAGGGAGAGCCACAGAGGTGGAGACTTACTGTGAGACCCAGACAGACACGCGTCACCCACCATTAACCGTAGCTAGACTGACGCATGCCCTGTCACAGCGCTGCTCCTCATTTGCCCACCCAGAGGAGAAGCACTCATGTACTCTGACAGACGTTCATTTGTTGGGGGTGCAAGCCTCTTGGGGGCCCCTCACTGTTCCCCAACCATGCCAGAAGAAGGGAAGCGCTAACCCCACCGCATCGCTAGAGCAGAGCTAGGTTAAGAGGTGCAGCCAGGCGGGTACTCAATTCAGCACTTCACCATTACTCCACTAAGCAGGGGGCAGAGAACCCAGGGATAGCACAGGACTAGGTTACAGGGACACAACCGAAAGGACAAAAAGACAAGCAGGCCAGGTTAGGTACAGAGTGATGAGAGGAGGTTAGATGACAGAGAGGGGGACCCCAAAGCTGGAGTGTGGGGCAACAAAGAGAGACAGAATACATCAGGACCATTAGCAGCAAGCACTGTCTCTCAGCCAGCAGCCCTGGCTGGCCCGCCCACTGGGGTGGGCATAAATGGGAACAGAATGAAGCAGGTAAAAGGGGAGTGTGCTCCTCCGTACTAGGGCTCCATCCTCTGAGACGCGAGAATATACACACCCATGCGTGATGTATCTGAAACCCCGATGCAGATCCAGGTAGGGTGAGAGAGGCCCCTCTTCCTAAAACCAAAGTCCCTGTTCCCCCCCCACACACACACACACACCTCCAGTGCTAACTCCTCTGCCCTTTGCAATCTAATGGCTTGGTTCATTTCACCCGATGGCAGACAGGCACGCTGCCAGAGCAATCGCAGGGATAACGGCCACCAGATCCTAAACCCGCATTTGATTAAAACTGAGCGGTTGGAGAGGCTGAGCCCCCTTCCCACGGTGCCACACTCAAGAGGGTATTCTTGATCATTGAGGTCCCTCCCCACGGAAGGCTTGTTACCCCCGAGACCATGAGGCTGATAGTCCTACTTTCCATCTTGAAAATCCACCTGTATCAGTGTCCTCCTAAGCCTGGCCACTCTGATCCAAAAAAAGGTTAAGGGATGCCACTCAGCCCTGAGCCACCCATGGAGCCTGGTGGCCCCAGCAGCAGCCCCCAGCCTTTTGTGCCAGTTTAACAAAAGCCCTAACTCAGAACCGGCACAGTCACTGGGAGGGGTCTACAAGAGTTCCCTTCTTTCCTCCAAGGATCAATAGATATCTGCATCCATGGGACCAGGGCAGCTGAAGGGCGCTGCCTGTCACGGCAAATCCTCCTGGGTGTCACACATTCATCACCTAGACCCAAGAGCCTCAGCCCCTCTCTCATCCCCTAATTACGGTTTGCAAGACATGTCCCAAAGCCTCGAATTAACTCCAACTATACCAACAAGGGAAGAGTGTCCAGCTGGAAATGTGCGGCTGTGGTCACGCCCTCCTAACATCTTCTGGCTAAGCACAGAGGGACGGGTGTACACTGTGGACAGGGTCTCACATTGTCCTAAGGGAGACCCAGCAGCTGTGTGAGGCAGTGCACCATCAGGGAAGGGAAGAGAGGTCAGAAGAGGTAGAAAGAGACAACTACTTAAACCTTCACTCGAGGAGCTGAGAAATGGCTAGGAAAGAAAAAAAAATGGCTTGGCTTTGAGGGGGAAAAAAAGAACAATAAAAAACATGCTTTTGCTTCTTTTAAACACTGTCGTTTCGATCCAGTCTCATCGCAGCAAATGAAAGACAATACCATGACCCACCAACCCTTGAACTTCCCCGCACTCCCCCATCCACTCGTGAAAAATCCAGACAGCTGACAGAGGACACGTCCGTGTGGCACCTGTAATTTGCCAACTGATCACCTTCCTGAACACAGCCGGGCTGTGTGAGGAGAGCGATGATAAGGAAGAGGACAGAGAGACAGACTCTGAGCCCTGCTTCATCTGAGTTTGTGTTTTTCCTCATCTGGGAGAAGCTACCAGCTGAAGTAGGCAGGCTCTGTGGCGGAACCGGGGTCTCCTACCCAAGGGCAGAACTGCTATTATGACGCAGACTAGTCGAGCTCTTTTCTGGGGCCAGACCCTTCCCTCTCGTGCCCAAACCTAGGCCAGGACATTCGTGAAGGAGTCTGGGGACAGGTGGCTCTTCAAAGCCGAGGACAGAAAACAGAAGCACGGTGGCTGCCATGCCCCAAAGGGTGTCTGGACACTGGCATATGGCTAAGGCATGGTGTCAAGAAACAGATGTTGTTCTAAAGGCCACATGCAGAATACCCACTCCTTATCCAGACACATCTGCCCGACTTTGCCAGCTCTTGGGGAAGATGAGGAGGCTCAGACTGACCATAACCATTACCTAAAGCTGGCAGAACCTGGAAATGCTATTACCCAGTTGGTAGCAGGAGCGACAGTGTCAGCATGAGGGGCAGGCAGGGGTCCTCCCCTTCAATCACCCTCTGACCCAACCCCAGCACTTTCATCTCCTTATTGAGCTCTCCAGGGAGTCCCCTCAGGTGGGCGACCAAGAACAGGTGACATTGACCAAAGCAAGAAGGTGCTGGTGCATCCAGTATCGCCCCCCCCCCCCCGCCGCGAAGGAAAAGGCCCAAGAAGACAGGTGTGGATGCAACCCCACGTCTGACTCTAAAGCGCCTGGTTCCCACCAGGGATAAAACACAGGACAGATGCGTGGCTCCAAGTCTACCGGGCAGGGGTCTCCGGCCATTCTCTCCACCAACCCCAGGTTCCTCTATCACCGGACAGTGGCAGGAGTATCAGCTGGCAGACTCGACCCCCGCCCCATCCTTAAGCTTGAAGATGTTTTGCTCTGTCCCGTTGCGGGGGGGTGGGGGTGGGGGCGGTCTATGAGAAGCAGGGGCACCGCAAGGAAGTTTCGCGACGCAGCCAGGAGCTCCGGGACCCTGGCTGCCAGCCCACGGGGGTTTGTAGCCTCCACCCTCACTTGCAGCATGCCACGGGAACCAGAGCCCCCGCCCCGACACCCGGAGTGGAGAGTAGAGGAGCAGACGCAGGCTGAGGGGCGCAAGGGAGCGCGGGGCTCCGCGGGGTCCCGCGCCCGGCCGAGGCCACTTACGTGTGCTGCTGGGGGAAGCTGTAGGCAGAGGCGCCGGGGGCGGCGAGCAGCGGTAAAAGCAGCAGAGGCGGCAGCAATAGCAAGAGCGGGCGTGCGGGCCCGGACGCTGGGCCCCGGGGGTCAGGGCAGGGCCGGGGACCGCGACCCGGCCAGGGGCGAGCGGTCCGCACCGGGTCGGGCCAAGAAGCGCCGCAGGTCCGAGCCGGCACCGCCATGTTTCCATTCAAGATGCGGCGCCGCGGGGAGGGAGGGGGGGACGGCGGCGGCGGCGGCGGCGGGATGGAGAGGGGGGGCGCGGGCGGCGGGCGGCGGGCTGCGGGCGGCAAGCCGGCCTCTTCTCCACCTCCTTCTCCGCGCGGGGCCTCCGGGGCTGCACTGGCCGCAGCGCCTCTGCGGGCTGCGCGCAGCGATCTCCCCGCCGCGCTGGCTCCAAGCGCTTTGAGCGCCTGGCCCGGGACCTGCGCTCAAATAGCGGCCGCCGCCAACCTGCCGGCGCCGCCCTCCCCTGTCGCTCCCTCGCTCCCTCCCTCCCTCCCTCTCCTTGGCCGGCCCGCCTCCGCGCGCCCCCGCCGCGGCCACGCGCCCGCCTGTGCCCGCGCGCCCCTCGTCCCCGTTCACCCCCGAGCCTGCCCTATACTGGCTCGCGCAACCGATCCGAATCCAAGCTCGCGAGCCCTGAGCCCAAGCCGTGGTCCCAGCGCCCAGGGCACGTCCCCGCCCCCACACTTCAGACCCGGGAACTCCTCTCGGCTCTGTGAGTGGGAACTCTCCTAGGCAGTCGCACATATGACCCTTCTGGGGCTCGACCTTCAACAGGCTTAAGGCCTGGAGTCACAGGTTTAATGGTGGAATGGCAGGCTTCAGCAGACTACAGAGGAGCATAGCAGTACTGTTACACCCACAGTAGCTCCAGCTACCTCAAGATTTCTTCCTGTGGGGATCAGTGTGTGAGTGTGTGTGTGTGTGTGTGTGTGTATGTGTGTGTGGGGGGGGGTTGCACTTCCAGCCCTCCGCAGAGAAACGCATCTTTCTCCTAGTTCCTTGGGAGGGAGTCTGAGTCCAGCGACAGATCTGGGGACTGAAGGAAGCAGGATACCCCAGTTCTTGCTTGACTCCACTTTACTGCCCAGACAACACATGCTGGGGAGCCCAAGCCTCAGCTCCCCGGACTTGCACAGCTTCTGGTCAGACTAGACTAGAGGCAGGAAGCTCAGCCTGGCATATAAACCACTCATTTTTGTCCTGGTGGGCCTTGGCACCTTCCTGCTGTCGTTACGACGATGAGGTGTGGATATAACAGTCAGCTCATCAGCGTGTGGGCCACCTTCTCAGAGCCCACCTTTTCCTTATGAATGCTCCTGTAGGTCCGCAGTGCCATTTCCAGGATGCAGTGAGAAAGGGGTGAATGTCTGATAGCAGAAGCACTCACAGTTGGGAAGAGCATCCTAAGGAACTGCTCAACTTGGCCCTTGAGCCCCACTTTGCCCCCCCAGCCCGACCCACATTGATGAGAACACTCCCTGCCAGCCAGACACAGGGCCCCGTTAGCAGTAGCTGCCCACAGTCTGCCAAGACAGTAAGGGCTTGTTACCTGCTGGACGGCTCACCTCAGAGATGCCCAGGGACTCTCATCTCATGCCCGGCTAGGTCACCACCCATCATCTACTCAGCCGACTTTTCAGAGAGATGAGAGAACCGTGGCCTCTGGGCTGAGGGGTACAGAGGTGGTATAGACTCAGGGCAACCTTTACTCTGCTGTGGGCTTCCCATCTTTGCCCCATTCCTATAAGTTAAGGCTCGACAAGAGTGCATCTTCCTCACCTCTTGATCTGAGTGAAGTTTCCTGGGCCAGGTTCGGTATATTATACTGAACACCATGAGGCTCCAGCCATGATATCAAAGAGGGCCCTAGGTTCTGGGCTCCAAATAGTTTCTGGAACTTCATGGTCAGGAAGGGCCTAGAGAACTGTGGGAGGCTGCCTCAGGCCAGCTCTACAGGGAGGCAAGCAGGGGTGTCACTGAGTCAGATGTGTGCCTATGTCAAATACCCACCGCTCCTTGTCCCCAGCTCCTCCTGTCCTGATGACACCTGCCCCTAACATCTGCATCCCTCACATGCAGACAGGACTGGCCTGAGATGTTCGCAGGTCCTCCTGGGTGGGTACAGGACCACAATGTCCTGACACGTGTCAGAGACAGGCTGGCTGACCTTTGACACAAAGATGCCAGCGCTATCCCTGGAGAGCACCCAGGCCATCAAGCACCCGGGGGCCAGCCAGTTCGGCAGTGAGCACTGGAGGCTGGGCATCTCTGTCTCAGCCTCCGCAGATGTGCACCTAATTGAGGCCGCTGGCGCCGAGGGAAAGGCGGGAGATTTTGGTTGACAGGCCGTTAAAGGAAGACAAATAAGGAGGGGAGGTAATTAAGAGTAAATGGGTAGTAAGAGTTTACACATCCCAACTTCGGAGGCTCACAATAGCCTCAGCCTCCTGGCAGCTGGCTCCAGCCGTGGGTTAAGATCTGGGGAGGGGAAATTGCGGTTTACCAGAGAATAAGATGTCCAGAGCAGGCAGATGGGCTCAGCAGGAAACGGCTAATGCCACCCACCTGGCCAAGGTGCCTATCCTGAGTGATGTGGGGTGGGAGGGGTACATGACCTTGCAGCCAGCAGAGAGGAACCCAGCCTTGCCAGGGACCTGGCGGGAGCCATCTCCATGTGCAAGCCTTCAGGATGTCAGCTCAGTATCCAGAGAGGCTGGCAGAGCTTTATGGAGAACCTACTATGTGCCGAGAAGGTCCTAGGCTCAGCCATACTACCCAAGGGAGGAGGAAGCCTATGAGAACCGTTTATCAAGCCAGGGCAGCGGGATTCCTACCATCGTGCACTGCCTCCCCACCCCCCTTATCCCTCATGGCCGAGGGCCGGAGAACAACCTGTTTCGAGAAAACCCTTGCCCTCTGACCTTACTCCTGCGGTTTCTTCTCCCTGGGGCGTGCTCCTTCTTCTCTACCATTTGGACCCAGGGTACTCATGAGCCCATCAAGCTGCTTATGTCAAGAAGTACCTAGAAAAGCCACTCACAGTTGGAAGAGCCTCCCTATCTCTCCTGCTCCCTCTACCTTCAAGCATACCTACAGTGGCTCCTGGCTTGGGGTCAGAAACACACCTATAGTCCCTTCTCAGGTCCTATATAGGATAGGGTATGGCCATTTCGGATGGCAAAGACGTTTTGAGATAACAAATCAAACAGGTGGCAGTTTAAGGAGGCTGAGACCTATGCCCGGGAAGAGTATCTGACCTGGGAATGAGACGATCAACTTTGGCAACAGACATTACGGGTTATGTAGGCAAGTCTACTTTGTCTCTGTGAGCCTGTGTCTTCATCCACCTAGTGCCAAACACGAGCCTTTTCTGGCAGTTGGAGTCTCAAAACCCAAAGCATGTAATGCCCCGAGGGCAAGACTCAGCATTTAGCAAGTGCTTAATGAAGGAAGACACAGGTTTCACACATTCCCTAGGAAGAGCAGGCTCTACACTGAGGCAAGTAGACGCTTCCTGGGAAATGAGGAGAGATTCTGGCTCAGCCTTGCAGGGTGTAGTGGCTCTTCCTGGTTGTCAACTTGACTACATCTGGAATGAACTACAATCCAGACTTGGAAGGCTCACCTGTGATCCTAATCTGGACGCTGGAAGATTCAAGTTTCTGACCTGGATCTCGGCATGGAGATCTTGAGGCATAGTGGCTATGAATCCCAGAAGATTAGGACAGGGAGACCTCTGAGTTCAAGGTCATCTGGGACAAAGCAAGTCCCAGATCCAGGCATGGTGGCACACACCTTTAATCTGGGCCACACCCTCTGCTGGAGACCTACATAAGGACATTGGAGGAAGGAAGATTCGCTCTCTTCTTCACCTTGCCTTGTGGGACTGAGCAGCTGCTAGATCCTTGGACTTCCATCCACAGCCGCTGCTGACCATTGTTGGGGAGTTGGACTGCAGACTATAAGTCATCAACAAATTCCCTTACTATATAGAGACTGCCCATACGTTCTGTGACTATAGAAAACCCTGGTTATCACACAAGGTGAGCAGGGATATGCTTCCCAAAATGCCCTAGACTAAGCGCGGGGCAGATAAACTGAAACCTCCATATGTAACCAGAAGAGGGCCCCCGCCTCTGAACACAGTGGAGGATGCTGGTTAATTAGGCAGAGCCTAGGCTTGATTTGTGGTTCCTGGAAACTCCCCACTTAGTAGGGGACCATGGCACACAGGAAACACATGACAAACACCTCAAACACACATGATGAGTTTTTTAAATGCACATGATCAAACATACGTATGATTAGTCAGCATTGTGAGGCCCGGGCAGACAGGAGAGACACCCTAAATGGGAGGTCCCCATCGAGGTACAAAGAGGCAGGAAAGAACATGGATGGCTGTGTGCTAGGAGGAGAGCAAAAGAGCATGCCTGGCAGACGAGCTGCATAGAGCCCGGGGGAGGAGTGAGCTAGACCCTTTCTCCAGGGAAAGCATGTGGAAGTCACCAAGACTGAGCCCCTCGCAGAGACAGGAAGATGGACAGTGCGGTCTCATGGGCAGCGTGAGGTGAATAGGGTAAGATGTCAAGGCAGGCAGTCTACCATCATACCCAGGGCTCTAGGACCCTGGGTAGCCTCATCCATAAAGAAGGAAAGTAAAAATTTGTCAATCATTGTGTGAACTTAGGGAAGCCATATCTACAATGTTTGTAACTGGGTTCATCCCAGCTCGGGTTCCGTATAGACAGACTTGGTTACACAGCCAGGGAGCGCCTGTCTTGGCTAGTCAGGCCAAGACTATGTGTAGTCCTACAGCAGGCATTCCTCAGTGAGATCTGGACCAATCTGCTCATGTTATACATGTGGGAACTGAGGCTTAGGGAAAGGTAGGCTCATCCAAGCGTTCAGTAAACACAAAGATTCAAGACTCTGACTGGATGGGGCTGTGACTAGGTGATACAATGTTTCTCTTAGTGATATAATGTTTCTCTCAGTAATAGCAATGTTTCTCTCGGTGATACAATGTTTCTTTGCCAGTTATATAGCAAGACCGGTGAGTTCAATACCACCACCACCACCACCACCACCACCCCCACCCACACACATCAGAGAGAGAGACATAGAGAGAGAAAGGAGAGAACATGATGACCCCAGGTTTTGGTTTCTATTCTCTAGGCTGCCTCCCTCAAAGGCTCCTGGGGCCTTTTGAGTTTGAGTCCTTAGGAAGACATTGAGCAAAATGTCTGCCCAGCGTGGGGAGGGGCCTTGGCACCGTTACTGAGTCTCGCTGCTGCGGCAGAGATGCCCAGATGCTGGTCTTGCTCACTTTCCTCTGACCCTCATCCCACTCTGGCAAGAGAAAATGAGGAGAAATAAAAGAGAGAAATCGTCCCCTCGGCAGAGCATTAGGTGTCTGAACGGTTTTCGAATAAATAAAAGTCTCCTCAGGGCCCCCTGGCCAGGGCTGACAGCAGCTCTAACTCTCCGCAAGATGTGGCTTTCTGCCTCTAGGTGGAAGGGAAGGGTGTCCATGGTAGGCTGTGTCAGGCTCTGACAGAGGCAGCGTTTTATCACTGCCTAATGTCCCATCAGTGCCTTCGCCCAGTGGCCACAGCGAATTGCCCACCCCCTCCACCAGTTGCCCTTCTATGCCAGTTAGAAGAGTGTGAGGGGCAGGTGCTGTTCCTAGCAGGAGTAAGAGGGTCTGTTCTGGGCAGGACTGTGTCCTCACTGGGTTGCTAGCACCCAGTCAGTAATTTTGGAAACGGTTTGTTCCTAATGTGCTCATTTTGCAAGTGTAGCAGTCGAGGCAAAGAGGACCTTGACAAACTGGTTGACGAGGCCAACAAGATAGGGCTGCATCACCTGAATGAGCCACCTCTGCACAGTGCAGCAGGAGTGAAGTCCTAAGAAGGGCCCCTCTGGGACAGAGCCACACCCACACCAACCACCCTCCCCTTGGCACCCGAGGATGGTACCTGAGTATGGGGCAAGATGGTGGCATGCCTTTAGCTCCAATGCTGGGGGTCTGTGGGTTTAAAGCCAGCCTGGTCTGCAAAGTGAGTTCCAGGCTACATGAGAACCTGCAGGGGAAAAAAATTAAGAGAAAACAAACCAGGAAGGAAAGGCTCCAGCAGGACTGCCTTCCTCTCCTGAACATGTCTGCTGGCCTTTGCTTGTTAGTCCCTTAGTGAATTGACCTCTGACCTCTGATAGTGAGTTAAGGGGAGGGCAGGGCCCAATTCCATCATTATTCCATTTAGTCGATGAAATGAGAGGGGGTGGTAGTATTTTATCTGTTGAGCATTGGAGATGGGCGGGGCTAGAGGCTTCTGGTTTGATTCTGGTAGGAAAATTGAGGCTGTTCAGGATGGCAGCAGGGCTGGCAAGAGTAGTTTGGTGAAAGTTCATAGCCACTCCTTCCCCATTTTTGTGAGGTCTCAACTTCTTGGGGTTGGTACTGGCTTCTTTTTTTTTTTTTTCTTTTTAATTTGTTTAATTTTGTTTTGTGTTTCAAGGCAGGGTTTCTCTGTGTGGCCCTGGCTGTCCTGGAACTTGATCTGTAGACCAAGCTGCATTTGAACTCAAGAGATTCCCCCTGCCTCTGTCTCCCAAGTGCTGGAATCAAAGGGCTGTGCCACCACTGCCCATCTAGGTACTGACTCTTCTGAACCCTGGTCAAAGCAAAGAAGGTAAATTCTCAGCTCGTAAGCGTACGTGCTTTCGTACTAAGGTCAGGTGGAGCTTCGCACTGCTGGGGTCTCAGTCCCATCTGCAGACTTCACATCTATCCCTGGGACGGGCTAAAGGGACATAAGATAGGGAGGAGGGAGGGAGGAGGAGGCACGTGACTCCTCCTGAGGGACTGGAATGCCCTCTTAGCCTGGGGTGTTGTCCCAGAGCCAGAACACCAGCTTCACACAGACTTCGTGGACTTCGGACTCTTATGATTTAGCACTTCCTCCAGCCCTCTTAAGAGGAAAGTGTTTCCTAGCCCCAGCTCCCGTGAAATATATTTTCTTCTTGTTGCTGTTTGGCACAAGGGATTAAACAAGAGCTTCATGCTTATTAGACAAATGTTCTTCCGTTGAGCTACATCTCCCAGCTAACCATGGCTTCTTCAGGGATGCTGGTCCAAAAGGGGATGGCTGACCAGGGCGTGCCGGGGAAGGTCATGGGGCTACTCTGTTACCTTGAGCAACACCTCAGAGAAATGGGCCATCAGGGCAGGTGACAGGGCCGTCAGGGCAGGTGACAGGGCCAGGAGCTCTGATTCTTCTGCCCACACACACAAAGGGGCCAAGCCAACAGGCCTGTGGCTTCCCAGTCCCTCTGGACGCACACTTCCCACCCCCTCTGCTGGAAAGAAGTAGCGCCCATTTGGGTAAGTGGAACATCTCACACAGCATGTGTGACAGGAAACAGGAAGGATGAGGGTGGCCAAGTTAAAAAGCGGGGAAAGGTCATGACCTTAGCTCAGCATTTTCCCTAGAGCAGGCAGGTGTGATGTTAAAAAAAAAAAAAAAAAAAAAAAAAAAAAAAAAAAAAAAGCCGGGCATTGGTGGCGCACACCTTTAATCCCAGCACTTGGGAGGCAGAAGCAGGCAGATTTCTGAGTTCGAGGTCAGCCTGGTCTATCGAGTGAGTTCCAGGACAGCCAGGGCTATACAGAGAAACCCTGTCTTGAAAAACAAAACAAACATTAACAACAGCAACAACAAAAAAAGGTATGGTGTGGGGAAGGGGAGACTGCCAGGGTTCGAGTCCCGAAATAATCACGGCTTTTAGGAATTCTAGGTCCCGTCTCCCCTGTGTCCCGAATGTGGGCAAATAGGAAACACTCGGACCACTCTAGAGATGACCAGGCCTCAGGAACCCTTTCAAAGAACAGCAGTGCCTCTGTAGACTCTCACCCCTTTCCATAACAGGGCAAACCAGGTCTCGGAGACTCTGTAGATGGTACCTTAAATCACACACTGAACAGTGGCATCTCTAAGACCATGCCTATGGCACTGATACTGACTTGGGGCTAACCATGGCCTTACCTGCTGATCAGAGACGGCCATGTCTTCATGCTAAGTAAGGCCATCAGAAGGTTTCTGTCGCTCCAGGAAGGTAAATGGTAGAATGGCTGTGGGAGGCCTTACTAAGGAGGGAGATGGGATCAGAGAGAACAAGGAGGCTTCTTCTACCTATTGATCCTCACTAGCTTGCTGGGAAGTTCTCTCTGGCCCTTTCTGGCAGCCCAGCACTATGTTGCTGAGGGTGTGACCACTAAATGAGACAGGAGGAGATTTGGGGAGCCAGAGGTGAAGAGATAGATACACCTTCTGAAGGAGAGGCCTCTGGGAGGAGGTCCAGGATATGCACTCAGAAGAGTGCAACAAGCTACTGAGGTCTCCCCTAAAGGTGCGAGCCAGCTGCCAGGGGTGGCAGAGAGCAGACCCAGACAGGGTTCCTTAGCAGTGATTTAGGCAGGAGGCAAGAAAGGGGCAGGAGCTCCACCCAAGGGACAGTAGGTACACCAGGTATGCCCAGGCCCTTCAGAGGATAGGGCATTAGCAAGTGCGGCTGAACAGATGAAAAACTGCGGAAAATACATCACCTCTTTTTTTTTTTTTAAGATTTATTTATTTATTTATTTATTTATTTATTATATGTAAGTACACTGTAGCTGTCTTTTGGACATACCAGAAGAGAGTGTCAGATCTCATTACAGATGGTTGTGAGGCACCATGTGGTTGCTGGGATTCAAACCCAGGACCTTCAGAAGAGCAGTCCATGTTCCCACCCGCCGAACCATCTCTCCAGTCCCAATACAGCACCTCTTGCTTGCTACTACTTAGAGGCAGTCCTGGGAGTCCTGCAGTTCAGATCCTGAGGAGTGAGGTTGGACACTGCGCTCAGAACCCTATGTGACCACCTCCTCTAGATCTGCTCTCGGCGTGTCTGGAGACCTTATCCACCTCAGGGAGGTTAAGAGTATAAGAGGCAGAGGGGATGGCGGACCCCAAGGAAACAAGACCGTTTAAATCAACAGGATCCACACACGTGCGAACTGACAGAGACTGAGGCATGCGCAGAACCTGCCTGGGCCGGCACCACGTGGGGTCCTGGAGCTGTTATATTCCCCCCCCCCCCGCCGCACCCCCCCAACACGGGCAGATGGAGCAGCATCCAAGCTGTAGGGAGTCTACAGAGATCAGCTCTGCCTCTTCAAAGACCCAGCTTTTTTTTTTTTTTTTTTTTTTTTTCCTGAGACAGGGTTTCTCTGTGTGGCCCTGGCTGTCCTGGAACTCACTCTGTAGACCAGGCTGGCCTCGAACTCAGAAATCCGCCTGCCTCTGCCTCCCAAGTGCTGGGATTACAGGCGTGCGCCACCACCGCCCAGCTATAAGACCCAGCTTTTTAAGAGACAGAAAAGTTCTTTAGAACTAAGTTTGATGGAGACCCTAATATATGACAGACTGAAATGGGTTGCTCTGATGGAGAAAGTGAAGGGGTCCCAAGGCTCCCAGGACAGAATCACCCCTAACCCAGAAACTATTTCAAACTGTTAATCACTTGCAAATGAAAATTTAGTTTTCTCCAAGGGAGTCTCACTGGGGAAACTGTCTTCATAGTAGGCTGTATACCAGGCCATACACACACACACACACACACACACACACACACACACTAGCAGGCAATAGATGGTCAACAGAAAAGTTCAGTGACATATTTGGAGGTTCCTGGTCATATGGGCATATTTTTTCCCATTAATTTCTTTATGTATTCACTTTACATCCAATCGCACACCCCACACACAGAGGCATATTTTTTTAAATGAATCTTAAATGTTTCCTCCTGAAGGCGAGAGTAATTCCAACCTCTGTTCCTCCACTCTGCTCCAATCCCTCCATCTTTATAACTACTAAGACTGAACCAGACGATTTCCAGGTCACAAAAGAGCCGTCTGAATAGATAGCATTAGCCTGACTGGGCAGATCAGTAAACTGAGGCTCCAGCAGTTCTGAGCAACTTATTTCAGCTGGTTGGGAGGCAGTAAATAGGCTGGCTCTCTGTTCGGCTCCTCCTTCATTAATGCAAGAGGAGCACGCTGTAATCTTTTTTTTTTTTTTTTAATAAGCCCATCTTATCTCAATATGCAAAACTATGCACATAGCATGCAAATTAGCATTCCCTGCCTGCTCCTGGGGTGGCAGTGCAGCCTTTGGGTTTTACCAATGATCTGACAATCTGTCCTCCCCACATCCCCTGCGTCTAAACTTCTCTGCTCTGCCTGCTCAAGGTACCTGTGGGCTGGACTTTGCAGGATGAAGTTGGGTGTTTGGTGTCGTGCGGTTGGTGAACAGGTCTCAGCTCCCAGGAATGAGTTAGGAGCCCTCTGAACATGCCAGCCCTGCCACCCCCTGGACCCCAACACAGCAGAGTTGAATGTCTGCATCCCGAGGTACAGGAGCACAAGGATTCCTGCTTTCGCTTTCTGGGAGTAGAAGAAAGGAGCGTTCAGGTGATGAGGACCTTGGACCGGTAGTTAAAGGTATCGAGGTAAGATCTGCCCCAGAGGAAGCCAGTGACGCGTTTCGAGCCTGCCCTGTTGTGAGGCGTGAAGCTTCCCCGTGATAAAGGAGCCCACTGCACTGGAGCTCGCCAGCCGGGAGGCGGGAGGCTGCATCCGAGCTGTGGCTGCAAATCATGGGAGAAATGTCCCATGAGCACCGGGTGGAAAGGACAGTCATCGTAGTGTTTGGCTCTGATTCATGGCCAGGGAAGCGCCTCACCGGGCCCAGGTAACCTTGAGCTTGTTGCCTAACATCACTGTGCCCCAGTCTTCCTGGAGGGAAAGTGGGTTCAAACAAGCTCCTCCCCTTCCGCTCAGAGCTGCTGGGGGTTTGACCTCCTGCTAGGTTTGGAAGCCACCGTGGGAAGCTCATTCTCGGGATGCTTTCCGGGGTCCTGATAGCATGAACGCGGTGCCCAGCCCTGCACACACTGCACACATGCGGTGAGCCACGCACTCCACAATGCGGAACGGAGCCCCAAGCCGAGACTTGGACCGGGACTGGGGTACACTGCTCAGTGACTGTTTAGGGAAGAGGAAGCCAGGGGCAGAACCTTACGAACTGCCGGGACATACAGGGAAAGGAAGCTGGAACAAGAGGTTTCCCACAGAGAAATAGGAGGCTAGGAATAGGAGGTGAGATCCAGGTCTAGAACATTCTGTGAGCAAGGCCCCGGGACAGTCTCTGGGACTGACTGCATTTGCCCCTGGGAACACGGGCAGATAGAGCAATAGCCAAGCTGTAGGGGGTCTACAGAGATGGGCTCTGCCTCATCAAAGACCCAGCTTTTTAAGAGTCAAGAAAGTTCTTTTAGAACTAAATTTAATGGAGATCCTAATAAATGGCAGACTGACGTGGGGTTGCTCCGATGGAGGGAGTGAAGGATCCCAAGGTTTCCAGAACCTCATGTACCAGACTGGGGTACTGTGCTGGTGCTGTGCAGGCCTCAGTCATTTTCACCTTTCACGGTGACCTTGGGGTAACCTCTGTGCAGCTGCAGGCTTCACACTCCGGTCTGAAGAATGGGGGGGGGCTCTTGGTCCCCGGGGCCTGCTTGTCTCTCAGTTGCTGGAACTGATGTCGGGGCTGCACCCCATCATGTCGCAGAGGCTGTTTATTCGTCTTCCAGAGCTGAGGCTCTGACGAGCTCATCTGCTTCCTGGCTCGGCTAATTGGAATCACTTTCCCCCCTTTTCCTTCTGACTCTCAGTAAATTATTCGAATTCTCCCAGTCAGAGGCCTGGGTGATGGACAGCCCTGTCACAGCAGCCTAAGTGTTTAGAGAGCAATTGTTCTGCGGAGGGCTGCCATTCCTCAAGTTTGCAACGTGCAAGGTGCCACTGGGAGGGTCTGCCAGATCCTGTTCTTGCCCCTGTCCCCTGCCCCTGCACCTGCCCCCTCCCGTCCCCGCCTCCGCCTCCACCCCCACCCCTGCCCCACCCCTGCCCCTGCCCCTGCCCCTGTTCCTGCCCCTGCTCCACACCAGCTAACTACCAGAGCCTGCTCGGCCTAGCCCGCCAAGTGCGGGCTTCCGGTATGTGATCTTTGTCATAACAATCAGAGCAGCCGAGAGGTATTGCTCTTAAACCCTCAACACACATTTTTATAACCTTTCTGTTTAATAAGAAAGAGACAGCTCCAATTAGCTGGGAATATTCCGCAGAAATGGGATTATTTTAAAAGCTCTAGCAATATTATAAAATAGCTTCAGTAAGTGAACAGCTGTTGCGGGCCCCGCCCGCCACGCGCACTGCGCCTCCCGCACCCTGACACCAGGGCTGGGGCCTCCTCGCTCCCCGGGCGCTCTAGCCCTGCAGCTGAGAGCTGTGCCCCTCTGGCTCGTAGTCCGGGGCTATTTCTTCAAGTAGGCACATGTGAGTTGTGACATGTGGAGAACAGGGACCCCCTTGTCCCAGACAGATGAGGAAAAGCAATTTATAGTTTTTCTGAGGTTGGGCCATAGCCTTGCCAGAGTCCTATTTTTCCAGAAAAGTCCATGTGGAGACCCCGACATGCTCTTTGAGGAGACTCCAGGGGCTGAGATGTAGGTCAGTGATAGAGGCCTTGCCTAGCATTGGTAACTCTCTGCTCTGAGAGTTGGGAGTGGGGTGAAGCCCAGGGCTGATAAAGTGCACAGGCAAAGGCTGGGGTACTTGGTAGGCAGAGAGGGCTCCTTATAGCTGCTCTATGACAGAATCAAGTCAACAATCCTGCCAGTTGGAGGTCTTTGGGGTCCACAGAAGCCCCACTTACCTGTCCTGCCAAGTATCCCCGAGGCCGGGTAGAATCAGAAGGTTAAAGTCATCCTCAGGGCTCCAGGGGTGGGGCAGCTGCTTCCTGAGTAGAAATAACGATATGGTGAGTTCCTCTTGGAGTAGGGGCTCCTTGCCTTGCTAGGTCTAGGTCTTAGGCACCCTGTGTGGGGAATGGGGACAATTTGGGGACGTTCTTGGGGAGAGACTGCAGCCCTGGAACTGCAGCGGGAGGCAAATGCACCATGTGCTAAATGGGGAAAATGAATTTTACACCCAGACAAAGTGACTTTTATCATGTTAACGACCATGGTTTGCTCATCGTGTCTGGTGCAGTGAAATGGGGCCTGTGGATGTTTTTCTTTTAGTTCTGCTTTTAAATGGAGGCATCCCCCCACCCCACCCCACCTCCTCAGAGCAGACAAGACAAGCCCCTCAAATAGGGATGACAGAAATGCCAATTCAGCAAAAAATTAGAATTTACATAGTTTTTTAAATTTTATTTTGTCTTGGTTTTTTTTTTGTTTGTTTGTTTGTTTTTCCCTCCCTTTTCTACCCCCTAATTTTCATCTGTATCTTCCAGTCAAAAATTAGAATGAAGTCCTCGGGTGTGGTGTGAGGAGTCCTGACTGGGACTCCTCCCTGTGTGCCCTGCCATCTCTCTCATCCATTTCTAACCCTAGTTTGCCCATCAGTCTCAGAGAAGTAGACTGGAGAAGGAAGAACAGCCAAAGACCTACTCTGTCCTGGCCCTAACCCCATCAAATACACCGCTCTGTGTGTGTCAGATGCCCCGCTCTGGGTGTGTCAGATACCCCGCTCTGGGTGTGTCTGGTCCGGAACATCCTCCTCTAGTAGCCAGAGAGTCCTGGATAGCAGCTCAGGCCAATCGGCCCTGAATCCGTGGTGCTCCTAGAACTAAAGACAGATCCCGAGTGGAAAGGACAAAGGTTCTGATGGAGCCAAGGTTGTCCCCGAGCTCCGTGAGCAGCTCTGTAAGCAGGCTCTGCTGGCCATCCCCTAGCTACCCCACCCGCGCTCCTTCCGTCTGCACAGGGAGCACACCATTGGCACATGGCAACTCCATATTGTACCCATCAGCTTTTGAGAAAACACCATCTGATGCCTTGTACAGTCGCCCAGGCAGGTAGCACCCAGCTCCCCAGGAAAAGCCTGCCCCGGGCTCATGGGGATATGCTCATCTAAGGCGAGAATAAAGAGGTTCTGGGTCTGGCATTTCTAAGAGCCTTTGCCCTGACACCGTGCAATCCTGCTCTGGAAAGCTTGCCATGACCAGACAGGCAGGGCACCTGAACAGCAGAGATCAGGGGACAATTAGCCAGTCCAGTGGAGGTAATTAATCAATGTTCCAGGCCTTCCGATCCATCCAAGGCTATGTGAGCATCTTGGCCTCTTTGCCAGCACAAACGGTATCGCCAATACTACTACTAACAGCTCAGAGCTGCTGTGATCGTCCTAGTTAGTGTGACCATCACTTCGTTGTGTCACCGTCACAGTGGCAACATCATCTTCCAACCAGGGTCACTAATCCACTGCCACCTTCCCCACCTACACCGGGTTCACTCTCCCATGACTTGAGGACGTCACACTGTGCCCTTATCTAATTCTCCCCACAGTCCCAAAAGACAGACAGGTCACTGGTAGGGAAGCCAAGTCATAGGGAGGTGTGCCCGTTAAAGCACGGCGAAGATACGCTGATTCATATAGGAGGGCCCGCCCTCCCTCTTATGTCAGCCAGGATGGGCTCTGTTAGGCTGCAATAACAGTCATCTAAATCTTAGTGACTTAAAATAATGAAGGTTTATTTCTTCTCCTGCTCCATGTCCTTCATGGGTCAGCTGAGACTCTGCTCCGTGCCATCTTCACATGGAGAGCCGGCTGACCAAACCGCTAAGCCCGGAAGATTGACTGTTGTCATGGCAGACGAAGACAGGGCCTCTAAAGGACTCACACCAGCGGATGAATTCCTTGGCCCGCTTAGAAATAGAACAGGTTTTGGTCACCACTCTCATTGGCTGACTAGCTAGAGCCAGCCCTGCAGCCCCACCTGGCCACCAGGGGGCAGAAAGGTGCCTCCTACTTTTAGCTTGATCAAGGTGATTAAGTGAACAAGGGCATCAAATGCCTCCCCCTTTCCTTGTCCCCTTTACTCCTCAGTCCTGGATACCCATGTCCTCCAGCCCATTGGTCTAGCAGGATCCTGCACGCTGAGATGAGATGTCCCTATATTCCTGTGTGAGCCTTTTGCTCTCTTCTGGCTCCCAGATGTCAAAGGTACTCCGGTAGACAGACAAGGAGGCTCGGGGATTTCTAGAGCAGAGGTCTCTCTGGGGACAGGCTTATGAGAGAGCAGCCCCTGAGCACACTTGAGCTCTTCTCCTGCTCCCAAGGAGCCTCCTGGAAATGGAAGTGGTGAAGGTGCGGCCCCACCTGGGCCCAGGCAGTGCGTTTGGCCAAGAATGCAGTGAAGGTTTCCTACCACGGGAGAGGCTGAGGCAGAAGCCAGCTGGGAGAGTGGGGAGCACTCAAGAGGGAAGTTCACGGACCTTGCAGTCTGCAGGCATTTGTAACACACCTTCTGGGGGATACCTCAGTCACACACCGCTCCTCCGGACCTCTAACTTGGGTGAGTGTCCCCTGAAGTGTGAGCTCTAGGGAGAAATCCAAGGCTAGAGAGTGGGGAGAAGGAGGGAATTGGGTTGCAGATCTGAGATAGTAGGACTCGGCCTCAGGGCTCCATTATCATAGAGCAGAGAGAAACCGGAATAGGACCGAGCAAAACCGTCTCTTGTTCTCCTGGTCCGAAGGGTGCCTGTGCCGGGAGGGTGTGTCTCCTCTCACATCATCCATCACCGAGCCACAGAAGAGTGGCCATAATCAATAAAACAAACAATTATCCTGTCATTACTGATTGCAGGCTGGCGGCCTGTCGGCAGCAAAGGGTTGGGGGGGGGCAGGCTATAATCCAGAGTCTGATGGAAACAGTGCACATGTTGGGTGTTGGCCCAGGATTGGGGAGCAGGGGATGAAGACAAAAGACTTGAGCTACCAGGCAGGGCTACCCCAGAGTGGGAGTAAGGTCCAGGAAGACTGAATTCTGCCTGGGAAAGCCACCCCTAGAGAAGTGGGAGTAAGCCATTCCTCATGTAGCTCTTAGTGGGATAGAATGCATCCATTCTCCACCCCCCCCCTCCTTTTTACATCTCTTTTTCTGCAACAGCTTACGCTGAGGGCCATGTTACTTAGATAGTGTGAGCAATCTCGGCTGTGAATTACATACCCTCCTCCTCTGCCCACCTACCTCACCTCCCTCATCTCAAGATCTCTAAACACTCGGCCAAAATAATAATTTTTCACTACTCCCCTCTCAAGGCCCTGTATCCGGGCTGCCTAGAAAGGGGAGGCATCCGTAGCCGTCCACATGGACCAGAGAGACAGGCAGGAGTTTCTACCTTCCTAAAACCTGGGTCCTGGCTCCTGGAAAATTGCTTAAGGTCTGGCCTGAGAATAAGGAAAAGTGCCCTGTGGCCCTGGAAAAGTAAACCCAACATCTGCCCTGTCAGTCAGGGAGGAGCAGAGGCCACACAGCCATGGCCACCTCATCCCTACCAACCCTGTTCCTTGTCGTATCCCCAGCCCCACAGAGGGGAAATCTCTCTCCATCAGAAGGAAGGACGAGAGAAGTGATTTATTATTCTATTCCATTATGCCTGTTTCCAGAGAAACTAATTATGGTGCATTGTTGTATTAGATACTTTCAGAAAGATTACATTTTCTTACTTTGGCCGATAAAAAAATTAAATCCATCAGTTTTCCTAAACACATTACAGTAAAGACAGACTTGCTCCTCGTAATTATTAATCAGTCGGATTTGGGGACGCAAAGCATTTGACTTAAGCTCAATACAGTCACGAACAATGTCCCAGGATCGCATCTGGTATTGAAACAATTTTTCAATTTATTAAAAAGTCATTAACACAATTGGGATGGCAGGTGGGGGTTGGGGACTACACTAAGACATTGGGTCAGGGTTCTGCATAGGGGAAGAAACCCCAGGGATGTTTCCCCCTAAGCTTCCTTTAGTTCTAGGATCTGCATCACGTTGAGAATGGATCTGGAGAAGTCATCCCCCTGCCCCCAGCCCAGCTGCCCCATTAACCAGTCTGTCCAGAGTCTACCCTCCAGACCATGAACTTTGTAAGACGGTCTGGTGGTAGGAACAGGTTACTCATAGGGAAGTTTGCCCAACTGAACCCTGAGCCCACTATTCTATAGCTCTGCTCAGAGGACTGAGTCAGCCCCACTCTCTGGTGGTGGGAAGACAGGCCCTCCTACAGCACAAGCTCTCTGAGCCCCCACGTGGGGACATGTGGCTATTTGGAAGGACACCTGGTGTGGCCGGGTGCCTCGTTCCAGTCGCTAGCCCTGCTCATTCAATCATTTAATTACTCCTCTGACACTTCCTACTCCCAGGAGGGATATGCAAGGGTTTCGGAGACTGGCGAGCCACAAGCCCGAGTTTAGTCTGAATGGATCCTGGCTCAGGTCAGAGCTGAAAACTGGCAATGGGACCTGGCCATATGTCACAGCTCAGCCGACCAAAAATTGTTGACCTTGGACAAGTCATTTAACCCCCACTGAACCTCAGTTTACACTTCTAGAGGAAGGGGGGGCTTCCAGCTGTCTCCTCACACAAGACAAGGAAAGGTCACGAGGTCAGTGTTTATCCTTCCTTACCTGGAGTTCCACCATGCTTCCCCCAAGTCCCATAAACCCTGATTCCTTGAAGGGACAGCTCCGTTGGCTGTTCTCTCTGGCTAAATTACCTACCCTTTCCACATGCCCTTCTTCTGGAAAATTCCACCTATCCTTCCTTTAGATCTCTGTTGCTGTTTTTGTCTGGTTGGTTTGAGGGCTTTTGGGTTTTTCCCCCTATAAAGCTCAGGCCCCAGAAAGGTCAAGTTTTGTCCCTGATATCCTTTAAGCAGTGCAGAGACTGCCCCCCCTCCATTTGAGACCTGCCCCACTCCAACTCAGCCCTTGGACCTTCCCAAATGGAGCATCCTCGTCTCTGTGCGGGTGCATTGCAAGTATATTGTCTGGCCTACTGGCTTAAGTTATCTTAAAACTAGAAGACCAAGCCAGGAGGGGGCAAGGGTAGGTGGATGTCTGAGTGTAAGGCCAGCCTAGTCTACAGAGTGAGTCCCAGGACAGCCCAGGGATACGCAGAGAAGAGGGGGAAAACACAAATCAAAACAAAACAAGCAAATTCTGGATCACAAAAGCCTTTGTAACAACTGGGCCTTCTGCCTCTACTCCACCCTCAGGCCAGTGTCAGAGAGGAAGCCAGGAAGAGAAGACAGCCTCAACATGTCTGTCCCCGGACAACCTCAGCAACCCCTACTTTGTACACCTTGGTACCTCAATATAGATACAGTTTCCCCAATTTCTGAACAAAGATGGAGCTGGGGGGTGACCGATCTGAGTAGTGGCAAAGACTCCAGAGGAGGGAAGAGGGCCCAAGAGGGTTGTGTTTAAACACCAATAACATTTGGGGGTGACTGGGGCGACTGGGCCTGAGCGCAGATGAGTTCCAGGCCTGTCCTGTTCCCTGCTGTCATGACCACAGGCTGCAGAGAGGGACCCCCGGGGGCCAGGCTCCTATCCCCTCCACTCCCCTCTTCCCTGTGGAACAGCACAGGTTCCAGGTTCCAGGCACTCTGTTTCCTCGGTATTTATGGAGGTTTTTATTTTCTCTCCTTGATCACTGGTGAGGGAAAAGAGAGCTTGCTTATCTCCCTCCCCTCCACAAGAACAAAGGAATAGCAGCCCGACCACCCTCAAGCTTAGAGAACACTGTCTGAACCCCACCTCACAGACCCTGCTTCCCCCAGTGGGGCCTCGTCAGGGCCCGGTGGATATGGGGAGGAGATGGCAGCCATTTAAGCTGTCACTAGCTCCATCAGAGGATTTAAATCACTGACACAGAGTAACTGTGCCATAGATTACAGTGCGGGAGCCGTGAGGGCTCGGCGCACGGAGGCAGAGGAGGGATAGGAGGGGATTAAGGAGATATAGGCCAGAGTTATTGCCCTGGGATCCAAGTGGTGAGTTCTTTGCAGCTAAAGCCAGCCCGATAGGGGGATCTGAGCACCCCACCTGTCTCTCCCCCAACATCAAACCCTCACAGGAACCCACAGACCCAGGACCCTCCCCACTCAAAGTCACTCTCTGAGTCTTCCAGGTAAGAGTTGAGGGCTTAGCTTGAGTCTCCCCGCCCCCGTCTGCTTGTGGACCTTGCACCCAGAGGCCTCACAGCTATGGGTACCCCCAAGACGGGGTAGGGGCACCTGGCAGGGAGCCTTTCTGCTCCCGCTCACAGCGCCTAGCCATTGTCTCTGATTGCATGGTATTAGTCGTAAATTATAGCCTTTGGGAGGCCGCATGTAAAAATAAAATAAAATAAGTGTCAAAAGACAGAGAAAATATTGATTCTTCAGGGAGAAGAAAGGATGCTTTGGTTAAATTAAAACTTTGAGAGGAAATAGAGTATAGGAAGATGGTCCCTAAGATTCAGGAGCAGCCTGGGGCATGGTGGAGGTATGCTGAGGAAATCACCATTCAGTACACACACGAGCCTTGAGATCTATGCAGGCCAGAGTCGGGGGGTGGGGCGAAGATGAGGGGAGGGCCTTATCTCTTGGCTGGACAGCGTTTTTGGAGACTCACTAGAAGTAGACATGGGCTCACAAGTTGAAGGGCTGGTTGGGCTCTGGCGGACCTGGAGAACTCTGGAGCTCTCCGTGGTGCTGATGGGCATTTCCCAAGTGAGAAGCCCCCAAGATGGGGCTTCTTCCTCTCCACCCCCAACTTCACAGCCAGAGATTCTGCCCCCCTCTTCTCTGATAGAAGACAATTTGGGAACCTGGGCATTTCTTGGGGTGCATGAATCCTCAAGGGTCCCACAGGCACTGAGCAAGAACCCCGCCCCCACACCTTCAGACTCTTCTATATCCATACATCTCTAGAGCTGTCAGTGGTTTGACCCCCAGGGCGACCTTTCCCTCTGTCCTCTCTCCTCAGGCTCCCTCAGCTCAGTCTACTCCTCATAACCTGCTCTTGCTCTGAGGATATCCCCCAAGCCCGGGCCCCATGCTGCTGGCTTTCACCTTGAAGTTCCTTTATCACCTCCACCTCTGCTAGACCTGACTAAAGGGAAGTGCTTTCCTTTGTACCCGCTCCAAACAGATAGGCCAGGATGCATTCCCATGTGCTATGGAGGGCGGGCATTTAAGACCTGAAGCCCAGGGACCTTCTCTGGCCCATTCATGTTCTATTATATTGGGTGCCAGGCACAGCGTGGCCCTGCCCCAATAGGTTGCTCATGTCTACACCTACCCTATCATCTCGGTCTTACCCAACCTAGCAGATCCTTGAGATACTTCACCTACCTTACCCGGTATGGATATGTGCTCTCTGGCTTGGGTTTTAGACTCAATGGTCCCCCATTGACCTCTTCAAAAATTCCATGTACCCACAAACCCATTCATATAGCCCAGAGAGGCCCAAAAGTCTACCACTGTTTTGTGACCCAGAGTAGGTGTCTTATTGTGCAGATAAAGACCAGAGGCCCACAGGAGTGACTTGCAAGCAGTTGCCTTGGTGGGAGATGGGTTGCATCTCCTAGAGAGAGCTGGGAGTCTCACTTTCGAGACAAACCTCCTACCTGGGTCACTTGTCTGGTTCCGTTCCCTCTTCAGTCCTTTTTCTTTATAGCCCTTGAACTCTTTATGTAGACCAGGATGGCTTCAAATTCATAGATACCCACCTGCCCCTGCTTCCCAAGTGCTGGGATTAAAGGCATGTGCCACCACAGCAGGGCTCTTTCTTGCCCAGACCAAACAAGATCTCAATAGTCTGTCTCGGGGAGTACCAGTCTCTCGTGATCCCTCGATCTCTTCCCTGCCCTCCCCAATTACCTTCTTACTTCTAGATCTCTCCTCTGTTTCCCCCCTTCTTCTTTCTACCATCTTCCTGTAGGAAAACCATTTCCCTATCCAGTTTTGCTCCAGTCTCTTGCTTTGTGACCACAGCTGAGTCACTTTACCTCTCTGGATCTTCATTCCCTCAGGAAATGGGATAATAACAGACCTGATCATCCGTGCTGCCCTGAGCGGGCACACTTAGAAGGTACTTAATTTGAAGAGTGGCCCTGTGACAATATGGCAGTAGCAGCGACACTGATGGTAAAATAGCCGCCCTTCTCTAAACCTTCCTCCTTAATCCCTACCCATGAGGGTGTTTTCTTTATCAAATTTCTTGCGAAAGCTGCCTACATCCTCGCTGTCCTCCTTATCTGAGTTTCTATCCCTGAGCATTTGTGTCTTCCAGTGAGAGCATGCCTCTCACCAGAATAGACCTGCAACCCACACCCCCACGTGGCACACACGCGCGCAAACACACACACACAAATGGTAAACAAAATATAATTCATTTGTAAAGGAGACTCTAGCCGCACCATCCATCTTAAGCGAAAATTCAATACTTCTGCGCCTTGATGAATGGCGAGGACGAAGGCGCTGTCTCGCGCTCGCTGCTGAGCCCCCCTCTCTAGAGCCAGGGAGTGCCGGCCTCAAGAGCCAGTGGGGACGGAAGGAGCAGAGTCCCAGCCATCGCAGGGGGTCAGCACCCATCCTATCCTAAGAGGCTCCAACAGGACGTGCTCGGGCTTCACCCTCCTTTCTGCAGCCTCCCTTAGGTACACACCACCCCGCTCTGATGCTGCATGCTTTTTCTGGGCGCTTAGGAGTTCCTGACGCCTGGCCAAGCGTGGGCTGAGGTGCCTCCGACGACCACGATGCCAAGCTCCCCCTTCCATTCATTTCTCCAGTCCCAGCCTCCTCTTCTCTAGCAAGATCTCCCGTCGCTGCCCAGACACATCCCTTACAGCCTGTGATCACTTTCCAAGAACATCGGCCTCTGTCTAGGACTCTGGGTCCCCATCCCTACCCTTCCCAGCTTGGAGAATGCTGCAGGAGTAAGGGCCAGCTTAAACTCCTTTCCGGAAAGCAGTCTCGACCCTTCTGAGCACAGCCGAGCTCAGGTCAGGATGGCTAGAGTTTTAAGATGAGACTGGTGAAGGAGGGTCAGGGCAGTGTTTGCTGCCCCACCGGGCAGGCTCCTGTAGGCCAAGACATATAGTGAGCAATGGTGGAAAATGAAAGGGACTTAGGGGCAAGCCGTGTGGCACACAACAGGTGCCCAGGTGGGGCTTTGCCGTGACAAGCCAGGCCCTTTCCTCCATCTCTGCCTAGGGGAGGAGTCCTGGGCGTCTAGTGTCACACGGCACCGGGTTTGCGCTGCACCCAGCCCGGCCTCGCTAAGTGAACATTCCTCCGCTCGGGAGAGTTTTATGGCTCGCCGTGCTTCCTCCGCAATGGCCTGTGCTGTTTACGAACCTCTCTCCGGCTTGGAAATAGACTGTCTTTCCTGAACGATTTTCTCTTTTCCCATTTACTAAACATTGATTTCCCCCCTCCTGCGCCTCTAATAGAGCAGAAACCAATACGTCTTTGTTTGCTTTGCTCGCGCGTTCCGTGCACAGGCGGCGGGGGGCACGGGCTGCTGCGGCAGGGCCAGGCGGCCGCTCCGCGCATGTGCGTCGGTCCAGGTGGTACTGCCCTCCGCAGCGGCGAGCTCCAGCAGCGCTACCCGCTGCCCACAGGGGCCCAAAGTCTGGGGCACCGGAATAATGGGGACGCTCATCCTTGGGTTCACAGAGCGGTAGAACCGGGGGCTTCCGATCGTCTGGGACTGCCGTGGCAGCTGTACCAGGTATACTAGGAAAGCAACCATACCAGGAGTCTCTGAATTCTTCAGTTCTGCCTGCGATGCTATTAAGTGATGCCTCGCCTCCTCCAGCGCAGCCTTTGAAGTGCAACGGTTTAGGATGAAGAGTGCATGAACACCGGGATGCTTTTAGCAGAGGCCAAGTTGGGGCCAGACGCACATCTCTTCCTCTTTGATGCTGTCAGCAAACTGTCAAACTACCTGCTCCAAACTGGGAGCCCCATCTCCCTCCGTGGGGTCTTGGCATGGAGGAGGGCTAGCATGACGGGCGGTGTCTCTGCTCTACAGGTCCCTACAGCTTTCTTCTCACAAAGGGTTGAGGTGGAGATGACTCTCTGGCTGGAGCTTGTCCTTAGCTGGGGAGAATAGTTCTGGCACATACCAGGGGAGTCTGGGATTGCCAGGACTGGAATCAAGGTTGGTCACTGCCCATAGCTGAGCCTGAATCCTCTGAAACAAGGTGGCTTTAGGGATTAAACGTGGCCTTGCCCATGCTCAGTAAAAGTGCCTTTCTAAGCTGAGTAACTAGGCTTACTCCTCCAAAGCCACTACTCAGGAAGCTGCCGCAGGAGGGTTGCTTCAGGCTTGAGGCCAGCCTGGGCTACAGTATGAGATTCTGTCTCAAAGCAAACTAATAAAACCAACCAGCGAAACGCTAATAAAGTACCTTTGCATTCTGTCCCTTTCTGTCTCTCTGTGGCTGCACAGACCAAACAAGGGGAGTCCGACCTCAGTCACCTATGGTTACAGCCATTCCTCTTTCTGATGCTGGCCACTGGTACATCCTGGTTCATTCCCCTCCCCCCTCAACAGTAAGGAGGCCTCATAGATGAACCCCTATTAGATCAGAAGTCACTCTCATTCTTCGGACCTCAGAATCCCCATTGGGAAAATGGCTTCAGCATCTGGGTAAAATGCCCACATTTGGACCGATGCTGGGGTTTTCCGAGTCCCAGGAGCACGCATCCTCACCAGCATCCGCTGAACAGCCCCAGAAAGGCCGCCACAGTCCTGGGTTCAGTCGATCTTGCCTTTCTTAGCGATGGGTTCTGAGCACATGCCATCATCTCTTTTGGGCACTAGTGGATCGTCCCTGTTTTATGAGTGGCAGGCACCCAACAGCGTGTGAGAACTCAGCATCTGCCTCCCAGTAAGGGGAAAGGACTGAACTTTCCCAGGCAACTGGCTCATTTGCGATTAGATTAGAGCAGAGGCACAACGTGATTGGGCAAACTAAGGGGGAAAAAATCAGCGTAGGAGGCCAGATATAAATCATCCAGAGGAGGGCTCAGAGCAGGTTCCGGGCTGGAGACAGAGGGCATGGTTGCAGTCCTATTATAGTAAGTCTCAGAGGCCCAAGGCTCCAAGAAAGCAGGGTTAAGGTGTCAGGTGGGTGGGGTATGGCTGTGTCCCCCAGCCTCCCCCCAAGAGGACAAGAGCAGTTCTCACTGCACCCTGTACCCCGTGGATGCCTTCAGTGCCTCTTAGGAACCCCAGATCATTTCTAGGACTGAATGCTGGGTGCCCCGTGTATGTTCGGAGGATAGACTAGACTCAAGTTCGATCACTGTACCAGGGAGTAGGTGTGTCGTGACCAGTAAGGGCAGAGTACTGGTGGTACTAGGCCCTAGCCATCTAAAGGGAGCTGGCTACAGCTACAGGCACCGAGAGAGCCTTACCCGGGAGAGGTCTGGACCAACGAGAGAGAAAAGAGGGGCAGCAATAATTAAAAATTAAAAGCCAACACGACAGCAGTTTAAAAATGAAAAGAACAAGTAAAAACAATTAGCAGAGATGAGCATCCCGGCAGGCGCGATACAAATGGAACCAATCACAAAGCACTAATGATACCAGCAAACCCAATTTTTACAGTGTCAGGCTTGTGTGATTGAAGTACCAAGCCTACTTCTCTGAAACAAGCTGCGTGCTCGTCTGAGGGTGGTAGTGTCCTGTCTCCTCCTTGCAACTCAGAGAGACCTGAGTGGAGAGGCCAGGAGGCAGAGACAGCCGCTGGTGGGAGGGGCTTGTAGACTCAGAGTCCCGGTGATGGTGTTAGGGGCTGGAGAAGATAGGTTGGGAAACAGCTAGGGCCAAAGTGGGGCAGATATATTCCCCCTCGGTGTCCCCATCAGCAACAGCAGTGGTGGCAGTGCCACAGTCACGCAATCACACACGCTTGGTTGCCGCGGAGACCAGGGGACCCTCCTGGCAGAGGGAGGCCGAGGCAGTTTGAGTAATGGCGGAGAACGCGGCCGCTGATGGGGAAAAATACATCTTCATAACAGGGTGAACCTTTTGGAAAATGGAATAAGTAAAATAATTGAGAGGAAGAAAATTGAGTTTTTATTGCTTTTTAAGTGTTTAAGTGGAGGTTTCATTTAAGGAAATTATTGTTGCTTTTATTTTTAGCCACTGGTAGGGTGGGGAGGGGTTGGCTTAGGGTGGGGCTCCTGTTTCCTGCACCTCTTCCTGGTAGCCATAGGGTACCCCCATTTCATAAACGGGAGAACAGCGCCAGTGGAGTCTGAAACAGTTGCAGGCCTGTGCAGACGCCACAAAGTCTTCTGTACTCTCAGCACCGGTTGACTCCCACGCTTCCGCTGGTCAGGCCCCTTTCTCGGTCCATTCTAGCCCCATTCTTAACCTTGGCCTTTGCCTCTCCAGCCCTTGCTACCTTACAGAGGGGATCCTTGCTACCTGTCTGGGATGAGCCTCATCTCACCTTGAGCTGCTGATTTGACCCTCCCCTAATTTCCTGTCCCCTCCTACCTGTTCCTTTCCTTATTCTGCATGCACGTCAGGGAGGGGCTCAACAAACATTTGTTGAGAGACGCCCTCCCTTCACTGGGTGGTGGGGGAACGGTTGATCGCCCTCAGTCTCTGTATCTGAGATGCTGACTGAGCGCCACAGCGCCTCCTGCCGACCTGGGTTTCTGCCTGGCTTGGCTTTGTTCTTTCTGCACCCCAGAAATGGCTCAGGTCCCAAGGACCACGCTTGGAAGAGCACACGCTGGATAAGGTTTGCAGCTCCAGACTCCACAGTTCTTCCCTGTGCAGCGTTTGGCGCCACTCAGGGCCTTTTATGGACCCATTCTTGTATCCCTTTCTGTTACTTGAGGTTAGCTCCACCAGCTGTCCCTGGCCACACCCTCTTTTATCCACCCCTTCTGCGTTTAAGCCGAATCCCTTTACTCCACAGATCACTCTCGGCTCTCCACATCCCGTGGTCTAGGCCATTCCAGTGCCCTGCTCTGCAGCTTCTTTCCTGGGCGACTTCACATTTCTGTCCGTCCACGTACGCTCGTTTTCCCGATCCCCTCTGGTCAACCTAACCAAGCCTAGTGCAGCCCACCCCTCAGAAGATGAGACTCAAGGCAAGACTCTGACCTGAGTTATTTCAGTCAAAAGTAGAATCGATTGAAACAAGTAACTGGGAAAAAAAATCCAGATGTACAAATTCCCCCCTTGCTGGATGCAGGTGCCATGGCAACGTTTGAACACCTTTATCCAGACTGCCACAACCCACTCAGCCTGTCCTTCTCCTGGTTCTTCTTTCTATTTTCTTTAAGGATTTATCTTTATTTGTGTGTGTGTAAAACACGGGTTTCTGATTGTCCTGGAGCTGAAGTTACAGAAAGTTGGGGACTGCCCAGTATACGTCCGGCACGTCCTTTTAACGACTTTGTTTTTTTTTTAAAGACTTTATTTTTGTTTGCTCGACATAGGCTTTTGCCGTGTAGCCCAAGCTATCTCAAACTCCTGCCTCAGCCTTTCTGGTGCCGAGATCGCAGGCATGGCCCATTACTTTCTGTTAGTCTCTCTGCTGATACATTCACTAGAGTGTAAACTTCATGGTCACCCTTACCCGTGGCCCCACACCCATCCCTGGGTCCTGATGCATACCCATTGTTTTCTCAGGGCCCTGGCCTGTCTCCATTCTCCCCATTGGGTATTTACTTACCCTGGATATGCCTGAACACATAGAAACTGGCAGGTATAGGACCCAGCAGTTCAGGGTGTGTCCTCCAGCATGCCTACAAAACACCCCTGGCTCCCTATTGTGCATCTGAGGCCACTCTTTTGGAGAGGGGGACTCACTGTCATCCTCCAGTTGTGATACTCGAAGGTCTTGCCTCCTATGGGCCCACCGGGTGACTGCCAGGGTCCTTGCCTGCTCTGCCTTGTCTGCAGAGACACCACAGATAAGTTAAAATGTGGGGATTGTAATGACTTGTTGGAGGCAAGACTTGACCTTGAGGTGGGTCACCAGCTGGGCCGGGACGACACCCCACTCCCTCCATTGTTGTCCTTGGAAGGCTAAAGGAAAAAAGGACATGGTGTCCCCCTGCACAGTCACACATAGAATCCTTTGGGGTGCATGGCATTCAAACGCTGTTGTCAGGGAAAGACATCCCAAACTCTGGCACCTTGGAGGTCATTGTGACCTCCTAGGGCCTCTGTTCTTTTCCTTCCATCTTCCTCCTCTGGGAAGGGTCATAAACCAATTTCCTGTTTTCCCAAAGCTGGTCATAAAACCTAGAGAGGCCACTCTGATCGATCCCCTTTTCCCTTAAAGACCCTCGTGTGACAGGTGTCTTGCCCCTTAATTGGAAGGCCTGAGAGCAAAGCTTTCACACAGAGGCCGGGGAGGCAGCTCGGAATCCCGCACACCCCTTCCTTTCCATTTGTATTTCTCCACAGCTGTGCACAATACACAAACAAACAAACAAATAGAAATTATAAAAATTAACATAGGAATTCTGTCTTTCCTAGTCTCTGAGCCCTCCCCAAGACTCCCGGGCATGTAATACTGACTAAAGAAAAGTCCTGCTTTACTGGTTAATCCATCTTTTGTTAGAAGGATATGGGCTACAACCCTAGCGATAGGTAAAGAAATCATAGGACATTTTCTCTCCTCTCTATTCTTTCTGGAACTGCACGACAAGGCTGCTGCCGGAAGATTTCCTGAAGATTACGGTCTGTGCGGTGGGATACAAACGCTTCTAGGTCAGTCCAGCTCACGTCTGCAATGGGTAAGTGTGCCCACCCCCCACTCAGTGCTTGCCTTTCTTATCTCCATAAAAAAATAGCCCCAGGTCCTCTCTTTGTCGGGTGTCATTAGCTGCTCTTCCCTCACTTGGCCAGATTAGATTGGGGCTTGTTAAGGAAGTGGCCCAGGGGTCTTTGTCAGCTGGTGATGTTAAGACTGACCTTGGACGGGGTAGTGTAGTGGCTGCCAGCCAGGGTCCCTTCAACTCTGGCGGGGCAGGGGGTGGGGGAATGAAGGAATGGGGGGGGAGTGAGGGGGGATGGGGAATGAGAAAGAAGGGAAGAGGGAGGGAAGACAGGAAGGTGGGAGGGAAAGACTGACAGGAGGGAGGGGGTAGAAGGGAATGAGGAGGACGGTGAAGGGAGGAGGGGGAGCAGGAGGAGGGAGGACACAACTGGCTGACCTGCAGGGGCTGGAAGGAGGGGGAGCCTGGGCCGCAGGGGAGTCAACCGTGGCTGCAGGAGACAGATAAGGTTGGGGAGAAAGACTCCTAGTCACAGAGCAGCTGACAGGAGAGCGTGGGGATTAGGGCTCCAAGGGCTTGTCTTATGAGTGGAAACCCAGGAAGAGGAAAGCTGGAGGAAAGAAGAGAAAGCCCCTATTTAAGGGAACCCTTCTGCCCTTGGGAAGGATAAGAAAGCCGCCCCTCCCTGCCGCCACCGGCCTTCTCCTTCAGCCTAGAGGACTAGAAGCAGGTACTATCTAAGCAAGCCCAAGTGGCTGGACCCAAGCAGGCTTCAGAGGAGTAGGACAATGTGGAAGAGTCCCCATGTCTTCCAGTCAAAGAAAAGCCATATCTGTGGCCATCCTGACAGGCCTAGCAATCCATTCCAGCCATTGGAACTGTCCCTGCCCCGTGGGGCTTAGCTACCCTTGCGAATTTGTGTCCTATCTGGCTGTGTCCTACAGGCCCCCAGTCACACGCCTCAGCCTGGTGCCTGTGGTTCTGACCTGTCACAGGTAGGTAAAGTTAGGCCCCAACCAGCAGGGGGGTTGGCTGGGGGCCTGGTGAGGGAGAGGCCAGGGTTGCCCGATGGCATTTTTTTGGCTGGTTTTGTATGTCAGTGTAACACCAGCCAGAATCATCAGAAGGAAGGAGACCCAGTTGAAGAAATGCCTCCATGAGATGTGACTGTAAGGCATTTTCTCAATGAGTGATCAATAGGGGAGGGCCCAAACCACTGTGGGTGGAGCCATTTCTGGGCCAGTGGTTCTGGGTTCTACAAGAAAGCAGGCTGAGCAAGCTAGAGGGAGCAAGCCAGTAAGCAGCACCTCTCCACGACTCTGAATCTGCTCCTGCCTCCAGGTTCCTCCCCTGCTTGAGTTCCCATACTGACCTCCTTTGGTGGAAGTGTAAGCTGGATAAACCCTTTCCTCCCCAACTTGCTTTTTGGTAATGGTATTTCATCACAGCAGTAGAAACCCTGACCAAGACAGCATTCTTAGGACCAGATTTTGAATATTCACACTGTTAGGATTCTGTCTAAACTCCACCCCACAGTTACCAGGCAACAGCCAGGTGTGCCCCTCCCCACAGTTTCCTGGCAACAGCTTGGTAGGCCTGACCCACTATAAAAAGGGGCTGCTTCCCCCCTCCTCCCTCTCTTACTCCTGTTTCCTGCTTGCTTCTCTCTTGACCTCTTGGACTCTCTCTCCCCCCCTTCCCTTCCCCCTTCTCTCCTTGTGGTCATGGCTGCCTCTACTTCTCTACTCTCTCCTCTCTGCCTTTCTCTGTCTCTACTACCCTCTTAACCCCCCTCCCCATGCCCTGAATAAACTCTTCAATATTGTACTGTTGTGTGTGTGTGTGTGTGTGTGTGTGTGTGTGTGTGTCTGTGTGTCTGTGTGTCTGTGTGTCTGTGTGTGTCTGTGTGTGTCTGTGTGCTCGCGCTCCCTCGGGGGTGGGGGTGGGGAAGGGATGCGTTGGCATGGGCCCACCAAGGCACCCCCTTCCCCACACCTCACCACACCCCATAGAACACATTCCTATACATCTTTCTCGTTTTATGAACTCATCACACACCTCCTCACTCTTCAAGACAGGAAGTGCTCCTAACCAAGTCTCCAAGACCATGGATGCTGGGCCTCAGGTGTGACAAGCCTAGTCTGAGGCTCCAGAGCCTGCCTTGTTCAAAGGGGTGTGCCTAAGAAACCAAGTCCTTCCTGACCACACAGGTAGCACACTGTGTGGATGGGGGAGGGGACCCTGGCTTCTCTTCTTAACGCTTCCTGAGACCAGCATGGAGGGCAGGCAGTGCTAAGACGTTAGGAGCTGGGGCTTGAGGGTCAGTGGGTGAGACCTCTTCTCTAGGCTTCTAGGAACTGAGAAAGGAGCCCGTCGCTATCGCGTCTTCCCTGAAGGAGTCCAGCCAATGAGAGTCAGAAAGGGCTGCCCGCATCAAGAGATAGGACCTGTTGGCTGAGTGTCTGGCTCCTGAGGACAGCTGATGGAGATAAATGGCCCTTGTCCCAGGTAGGGGTCAGGGCTGGGTAAGGCAGTATTGGGCCTGATGGATGACTCAGGGCTGAGCCGGGGAGAAAGGAAGGCCTCCTGGAGCAGATCTGCCTGGATGTGGAGTGGGGGGGTGGGGGGGCTGAGGAGGTGGGGGGTGGGGAACGACCCACGCCCACAGCTTTAGGGTGGGAGCTAAGCTTTTGCAGAAACACCTGGTCAAAGGCCCTGTCTGTTCACTCACCACACATCTGCTCTCATGCCTGCCCCTGCTGGCCTGCCTGCCTGCTGTGACCTTTCTCAGCGGATCCCCGGTCCCTGTCACCTTCATGTGCCTTCTACCCCATTGGCCTCCTGACTATATCTCTAAGAAACCTTTGCTTTTGCCATCTCCAACCTGATCTAGAACCTTCCCTTGCAATGTCCTCTTGGGGTTAGATTTGACCATCCGGCTAGTACTGGAGACGGCCTCCCCTCTCCACCTCCCTTCTCAATCTTCCGGTCTTGGAGACACCCAAACAGGCCTTGTTTATCACCTGTCTCGACCAGGAATTGGGGAACCCCAACGGTAGCTGGACAGCATTTCTCAGCGGGTCCCCCTTCCTGTTTTTAGCCCCACATTGGGTGCCACCTGTAGCCATCCAGCGGCCGTGGATGAACTGGGCTTACCTGAAAGGGGGCCTGGAAATGAAAAAGGAGCAGGTTGCGAGAGAAGGATGAAGCCAAGACAAAGGTCTGATCAAGGCTCAGTTTGATATTTAGCACCGTATTTATACAGGGAGAGCCCACAGAGCCATCCTGTGTTTCAGCTGGATTGTGTTGTAGAGCAAGCTCAACAGGCCATCGATTGATGGCTCAGTGGTTAAGAGCACTAACTGCTCTTCTGGAGGTCCTGAGTTCAAATCCCAGCAACATGGTGGCTCACAACCATCTGTAACGATATCAGATGACCTTTTCTGGAGTGTCTGAAAACCAGTTACAGTGTACTTTCATATAATAAATAAATAAATATTTTTAAAAAAGGAAATTACAAATGTGCTGAGGTCAGACAACTCCACCTAGGTCTTAAAACCATTTGTGACCAACACTCAAGGTCTGTTTAGCCTGCTGGGGGCTGAGAGAAGGACACACCCAAAGAGAAGCCCTCCCTGAAGTGTGAGATCCTAGTTGTCTTCCCTACAAGGTCCCCAGGGCATTCAAGTCGGGGCAGAGCAAGCTCAACCCAGGGGCCAGCAATGCAAGGATTGTTGTCCATCTCTGAGGGACTCTACAGCGGCTTACGGCTTTGAGATCCAGGCTCTGGGAGGGGCTGTCTATATCATCAGGACTATAAGAATACTGAACTGCCAGAAAGTAGATTCTTGGAGCCCTGCCTGGGCTAGACCCCGTAGCCAGAGCCCAGAAGGGATGTTGACACAAAGTCAGGGCATCTCCGCCCCCAACATGATGGTGACAAATGAGAGGTGTCTGGATCTTTAATAAATGACGGGAAGGCTAGAGTAGCCGGAGGGATGCAGGGCTTTGAGAGGTGGCCAAGGAGAGGTACACAGGGGGTGAGGTGGGTAGGAGGAGGGGACACAGGGACAGGACACATGACAAGATGCTGTGAGAATCCATAAGCCCTTCACAACACTGTCCTTGATGGAGAAGGGGGGAGGGTGGACCTGGTGGCAAACCATGATGTGAGTCTAGGGCTCAGCTCAGCCTCAGCCATGGAGGGACCACATCAGAGTCCTCAATGTCACCCTGGTGCTGGCAGGGGGCAGTAGAGAAACCTCACCCACTACTCCAGGCTCCCATCCCATCCTACCATACCCCCTTCTCTCTCCTTCCACCCTTCTAACCTCCTTGACCTCCAGGAAATGTCCTTTCTGGTTCACTAAGGGTCCCAGCAGGCGTGGTAGATAGATGTGGGCATCTCATGTAGCCAAGCCACTGAGACCCACCCCCAGGACCTCACTGCTCTTCCTCCAGCCCGCCTTCTTCTTTGATTCTTTGCTTTAGAGTATAGGCTTCATCGTTATTCAACTCTTTTTGGTTCAGACCCATCTTTCTCTCTCTCTCTCTCTCTCTCTCTCTCTCTCTCTCTCTCTCTCTCTCTCTCTCTCTCTCTCTCTCACACACACACACACACACACACACACACACACACACACACACACACACACACACACACCACACCCTGCCACCAATCTCTTTGGAGGTCAAGTCCACAGAGCCAACGGGATTAAGCAAGACCGCCTTTCACTGCTGCCACCTACTGGTTGAAGGAGGTAATACATGTTAAACCACCACCACCACCACCACTAAACTATGCTGTTCCAATTCTAGGAAATGAGGTGGGTGAAAGAAATTGCATAGGTCTGAGGTAGAGACATAGCGTTGTGGGGGATAGTATTACAATGCCTCTTCTAGGCCAGTATCCTTTACTTTGCTTGATCTGGGTGTCACAGGAACCTTGCAGAAAGCTATAAAAAGTGACTTGACCAGGATCGGAGATGGCCTGTCCTGCCTGTACTCTGTCGAGCTCCTTTGACAATGAGGGTCACACCCTACACATCCTGGTGATAGAGAAGAAAGGCAAGAATGGGACCAAGAAGAGAGGAGGTAGGAAGAGCCACTGGGCGGAGGGTGCGGCCCCTCCGGGCCCTTCCTCTTAACATACCTTCTTCCTCACAAGTCTGTCATCCCATTCCTGGCTCTGAAGCATCTGGAGGGAGCTCCACAGCCCCCAGTCAGCACCTGGCCGCTACCCACTTGTATCACTGCAGTGTTGTGCGTGATTGTTTTTTCTTGTTGCTGTGAAAAGACCTGACAAGAGTAACTTAAGAGTGCCTTTGGCTCACGGGTTTAAGGACAAGGTCCATCACGATGTGGCACAGGAGAGTGGCTCGAATGGAAACATTGTATTTGCAGCCACGAGGCAGACGAATGTTGTCTTCTGCCTGCTTTCTCCTCTGTATCCGGTTCAGGCCCCAGTCCATGGAATGGCATCACCTACGTTGGGGACACTCCCTCTTATCTCCAAGGAGATGCTGTCTGGAAGCATCACAGACACCCAGAAGCTTCCTTCCCAGGGCATTCTACATCTCCTCAAGCTGACAATGAAGATGAATTATCCTGAGCCAGGAGACTGCTCAGTCTGAAAAACACCTGCCACACAAGCACAGGGATCTGAGTTCAGATTTCCAGCACCCACAGAAAAAGCCTGACACAGTGGCGGGTGTTTATAACGCTCCGCAGAGAGCGTGGGGACAGCTGGATCCCTGAAGCTCCCCGTCAGCCGCCACACTGAACTGATAAGCTGGAGGTTTAGTGAGAGAGCCTGTCTCAGAGAAGAAGGTGGCCTTAGATTACTGTCGTGTTGCTATGAAAAGACACCATGGTCACAGCAACTCTAATCAGAAGAAAGCATTTAATTAAATGGGGATGGCTTACAGTTTCAGAAGTTCAGTCTATTATCCTCATGGTGGGACACATGTCAGCACACAGGCAGACATGGCAGGCAAGACTTCTTGTTTTGTTTTTGTTTTTGTTTTTCAAGACAGGGTTTCTCTGTGTAGTTCTGGCTGTCCTGGAACTCACTCAGTAGACCAGGCAGGCCTCGAACTCAGAAATCCACCTGCCTCTGCCTCCCAAGTGCTGGGATTACAGGCGTGCGCCACCACGCCCGGCCTGGCAGGCAAGACTTCTATATCCAGACCCAGTGGCAACAGGAAGAGGAAGTGCCAGGTCTGGACCCATGAAAACCCCAAAGCCCACCCCCAGGAACACACTTCTGCCAACAAGGCCACACCTCCTAATTCACGCCATAACAAGCAAACATTTAAATAGAGGAGTCAATGGGGGGCCTTTCCTATTCAAACCACTACAGAGCTCTTTTCATTCTGGTCTCTCCAGGCTCAGCCCTGCTGCAGCCTGTCCTGGAGCCCCCTCTCCCCACCCCCATCCTGCCTCCATTCTCTGAGAACTCCACCTTTTGCTGCAGACCCAGGATCCTCCGGCCTTTTCAGCCTTCCCTTCTAGCCATTTGCATTCCTTGTGTCTGCTGACCCTCTGAAACGCTCTATCAGGGACCCCAGTGGGCACCCTGAGTTGAATGCAGATCAGAGCCCTACTCAACCCACACCAGAGAAGCTTCTTACGGTAGATGGGAACTCACACAGGGAACCACACCGGGACCACATGCAGAGAGTGAGAGGCCTTAGAGCTTGCTCTATCCTAAAGGGGATGGGATGTCTCCATCAAAGCCCCCCTCCCCTCAAGCCTTAGGGATCTATTCAGAATAGGAGTAAGAAAGATAGCAAGAACCAGAGGTAGCTCGCAGCTCCAAGGAAACTTCAGAGCTGACGCGTGTAAGGCTGTGGCAGGGTGCGGCAGGCAGACCTGCTCAGGTCCCCGGTAGACGTGCCCAGCACTGAGAGAAGTGGGCACCGGGTCCCATGCCTGCCCAGAGACGCTCCCTGCAGCTGATACCCACCAGCAAAGATAAAGTCACTTTTCTCCAGTGAGTGTCACGGTATATCAACCACGCCTGAGGGCAGACCCCATGCCCAGAAGCCATTGGCCAACACCAAACCAACTCAGTGGCATTTCTGTGGACTGTTTTGTTTTGTTTTTACATTTTCTGTCTTAGAGAGAAAGAACATAAAGTTGGTAGTACGGAGACAGAGAGGACATGGGAAGAGTTAGAGGAAGGGAAAACATGATCAAAATATATTGTATAAATTTTTTAATTAAAAAAACATATTTTAGCCGGGCGTGGTGGCGCACGCTTGTAATCCCAGCACTTGGGAGGCAGAGACAGGTGGATTTCTGAGTTCGAGGCCAGCCTGGTCTACAGAGTGAGTTCCAGGACAGCCAGAGCTACACAGAGAAACCCTGTCTCGAAAAACCAAAAAAAAAAAAAAAAAAAAAAAAAAAACCATATTTTAGAGTTCTGGAGAGAGATGGCTCAAGGGTTAAGAGCACTGACTGCTCTTCCAGAGGGCCTGAGTTCAATTCCCAGCAACCACATGGTGGCTCACAACCATCTGTAATGGGATTTGATGCCTTCTTCTGGTGTGTCTGAAGACTGCTACAGTGTGATCACATACATAAAATAAATAAATCTTTAATGTGTACTTTTTAAAAAAAAGTAGAAAATAACCTTGGAAGACACTAGTGACCAGTTCATAAGCTCACATACACACACACAGGCACATGCACACACACAAGCACACACACACACACACACACACACACACACATTACAGTAATACGCTCCAGCGCAGCCTCTTCTTGCACTCTTTGCCTTAGGACACAGATTCTGGACCCTGCTTTTGCTATCCCCAAGCTATTCTGGAACCTTCTATGCAAGATCACCTGGTGGTCTACACAGAGAATTAGGCTACAGAGAAGGTGTTTCAAAAACAAACACAAAGAAAAAAAGGAAGAGAAATATGGGAGAAGGAGATGAATAAACAGTTTGTGTCAAAGGAAACCCAAAGACACACCCTTGAAGACACAACCACATTCCCCTACGAGGAGCAGTTAAACAGGCGAAGCTGGAGGCAGTCGTGTCCCTGCTGACCATGGTAGGGGAAGCAGAAATTAAAGCTATTTCTTGGGAGGAAATTGTGCAACTTCCCTGAAAGCAATTTCACAATGTCTGTCAAAATTTAAAATGCACAACCCTCTTGACCCATCACTACCCACTTCTAGGAAATAGCCTACAGATGAACTCACACACGTGTGAAATTATGCCCAGGGGTGTTCACTAGGTAGTGTTTGGAAGAGAAATTGGAAACAGCTAGCCTGGGGAGCATGGCTGGGTAAATAGGGAGCGGTGTCTTCATGTGTATTTTGCAGCTACTAAAATGGATGAAGGCTGGTGACCACATGCCGTGACAGAAACACAAGGTGTCGAACCTTTAGGACATTAACCTACTTCTCGTTTTGTTTTGTCTGTTTTTAAGAAGCCAGCGGAGCCTGGGGAGATGCCCCCTGGGAAAGTGTGCTTGCTGTGCAAGAATGAGGTCCCAAGTTCTGACCCACAGACCTCTCATAAGAAGCTGGGGTCGTTTCTCCACACACATCTGCGACCTCCTCTGGAAGGCTGGTGGGGTTTGCTGGCCACCATGGCCACCAACCCAGCTGAAAAATGCTCAACTCCAGGTTCAGGGAAAGACTCCATCTCAAGAGAATAAGGAAGACATGTTCAGCATCCTCCTGTGAATTGCAACTGCACACAAACATGTATACAAGGCATGCACACACAGAAAACAAGCGCACATTACTTACCAGTGTCCTCCAGCCGTCTCCATCTCTATCCCTACGGTCCTGTCCCAAGAAACTTAACTGCATCTAGTTCTACAGTTTGGTGGCCAGTACCCAGGAGTTTAGCAGGCAGGAGATAGAGGCCACATTTATTATCTTGGGCTCCTCTTCTACTTGTTTTCTTTTTCTTTTTCTTTTTCTTTTTCTTTTTCTTTTTCTTTTTCTTTTTCTTTTTCTTTTTCTTTTTCTTTTTCTTTTTCTTTTCTTCTTTTTCTTTTCCTTTTTTTTTTTCTTTTTTTTTTTTTTTTTTTTTTTTTTTTTTTTTTTTTTTGGTTTGTCGAGACAGGGTTTCTCTGTGTAGCCCTGGCTGTCCTGGAACTCACTCTGTAGACCAGGCTGGCCTTGAACTCAGAAATCCGCCTGCCTCTGCCTCCCAAGTGCTGGGATTACAGGCGTGCACCACCATGCCCGGCTCTCTACTTGTTTTCTAATCTCTTCTTTCCTCTCCTCTCCTCTCCTCTCCTCTCCTCTCCTCTCCTCTCCTCTCCTCTCCTCTCTCATTTCTTACCGTGTGTGTGTGTGTGTGTGTGTGTGTGTGTGTGTGTGTGTGTGTGTGTAAAACATTGTGGTTCCCCATTGCCCTTTGGATGGTGGTCAGAGATCTATAAGGCATCCAATGGTCTATTCCAGTCAACACCCCATCCTCTAGACTCTATAGGAGAGATTCTCAACATTTCTTCTTCTTCTTCTTCTTCTTCTTCTTCTTCTTCTTCTTCTTCTTCTTCTTCTTCTTCTTCTTCTTCTTCTCCTCCTCCTCCTCCTCCTCCTCCTCCTCCTCCTCCTCCTTCTCCTCCTCCTCCTCCTTCTCCTCCTCCTCCTCCTCCTTCTTCTTCAGATTTATTTATTTATTATATGTTAGTACACTGTAGTTGTCTTCTGACACTCCACAAGAGGGCATCAGATTGTTATGGATGGTTGTGAGTCACCATGTGGTTGCTGGGATTTGAACTCAGGACCTTTGGAAGAGCAGCCAATGCTCTCAACCGCTGAGCTATATCTCCAGCCCAGTTCTCAACCTTCTTAGTGCTGCAGCCCTTAATCTGGTTCCTCATGTTGCGGTGACACCCCCAACCATAAAATTATTTCATTGCTACTTCATAACTGTAATTTTGCTACTGTTATGAATCCTAATGTAAATCTCTGACATGCAGAATATCTGATATGTAACCCCCAGGGGAGTGGTGACCCACAAGGACCTCTCCATCCTCCTCTGGCTTCTCCTCCTGCCCTCACCATGTCAATCACAGTCTAATGCCTGCTTCCCATCTGGGCTCTGCCCAGTAACCAAAAGCAAGAAGTGCGCCCACCCGGACTCCACTGCTCCTGTAGTGCAATGCTGGCTAAGTGGACAGAGGTTTTGCAGGACTCCTCATCCCTGAGGCCCTCCAGATTGCACCCCGTTGCCGCGGCCAGGTCTGCTTGACTCACCTTGGGAGACCAGAAGCCAGGGGGACCTAGAGACTGGCCCCCCGCCCCCAGAGAGCCAGGCTCTGGTGTCTAGCAGGAAGACCCAGTGGCTGAGGCAAGGTGGAAAAGCTTCTGGGTAATCATCAGGATGCCATGGTTTTCAAAATGACTCTACTGCCAATGATGGTGAAACAATGTACTAAATATGAGAAATAAATCTTGTTACTATGTAATGAGCTGCCTTATTAATGTGTTAAACTTGTAAGAAATACTTAAGTGTTTAATTGGCACCTAATGAGGGTGCCAATTAAGGATCATTATGCATTTCTTTAAAAATCATAATTGGCAGGGGGGCATTTCAATCAATGCCACAGGGCTGGCTCCACGGGGACCCCATCTTGGCAGTACATCTGGTGGCTATAAGTACAGGCCACCATCTGGTGGCTAGCCCCATAGGAGCTCACCGCTCACAGCAAGGTCAGGGCCACCTAGGTTGGACCTAGCTCTCAAACCCCCCACACACACACCAAGACTCACTTTCCCCTCTACCACCAAGTCCTGGTATTGATCAAAGCTAATTGGAAATGGCCCCTCTACCATTCCTCCCAGAAGGTAGGAGTCCTCAGAAGGATGGGCATCCACCAAGGACCAGGCTCACAGTTCTCCATCCATGACTGGCTCTTCTAGGATCCTGAAAGAAGTTTCCAGGAGGCTGTGTGGAGGCTGGGCAGGAGGTGGGACGACTGCCTCAGGAGTAATAACTGGATTCAGGCCGAGAAACAGCGCTGAACTATAGCTCGGAGCTCCCTCGGGGCCTCTGGAGGTGGGACTGGGTCTTTCCCCCTGCTTTATGGAATTCTGGGTGTTTTTACAGGCACTGGTGAGTACCTGCTGTTGCTTAGGAGCATTCAGAAGAGACCAGGCCCCCTCCGCTCTAGTGTTCAGTCCCCCCCCCCCACTTCCCGGGAAAACAGAGCTAAACAGATCTATATTCCAGGCCAGGCTAGTGAAGAGGAGCATCTTGAGAAGCCAGACCATGATTAATTACTAAATTAATTGCCAAATTAATCACCCAGGTAATTGCCAGAGAGCTGTGTGGAGGGCAGGGAAGAAGGCCGCTGCCCACCAGGGGCAGGGCTGGGCCAGGGGCCGGGTGAGAAGTGACCACAGCCCAGGCAGGGGGTGAGAGGGCGGAAGGCAGAGCCTGGTGCTCTGGGAGTGGAGGGTTTAGATGCAGTGCAGTGCGGGGAGGCAGCGTGTGGGGAACCTTGGTGGCCAGCCTGGGCTCTTCCTGAGCTGCTGACTTGAAGTCTCTTGGTGGAGACTGTGGAAAGGCAAAGCAGGGTGTAGAGGGAGGGTGGGAGGGGAGGCCAGGGGGCCCAGGCAAGGTGAGCAGTTGGTCACACGGGTGCTTCTCAGACTTGAGGGGAGAGAGTGATGGGCCTCTGGGGCTGGATAAGGGATGGTGAGTCTGACTTGGGCACTGGGGAGGGAGTGGGTGTCCTAAGCCGGAAACTGGGGCAAAGTGCCCTTTTGTGAATGCTGTGTTGGGATTGGTCTCAGAAGCAGCTGAATAGCTCCTGCCATTAGCCAGTTTTCATGAATCTTGGGAACCTCACCCTTGCCCGTGCAAAAATACTCCAATGGTCTTAGGACCCAAGGCTGCTGCCTGAAGCCAGGCCAGAGGGTTCCCTGGCCCCAGAGCTCAGGCCCTGCCCAAGAGTTCCCAGGCTGGATCCAAGAACCACCAGATCAGTCTAAGTTTGAAGCAGGGGACTTCCTTGCCGGGCTTTGAGGAACTTGGGGGGAATCCATATCTTCTGTTAGTCAGAGGTCACTTTACTTTTTAGCGCTGGAGATCAAAATCAGGGCTTTGTAAGTGGCAGCAACTGTGTAGCTTGGGTTTTACTGTTGTTAAGAGACACCATGACCAAGGTGACTCTTATAAAGGACAACATTTATTCAGGACAACATTTATACAGTTTCCGAGGTTCGATCCATTATCAACAAAGCAGGAAGCATGGAGCTGGAGGAGCTGAGAGTTCTACATCTTTGTTTTTTGTTTGTTTGGTTTTTGGTTTCCTTTTTTGTTTGTTTGTTTGTTTGTTGCTTGTTTGTTTTTTGAGACAGAGTTTCTCTGTGTAGCCCTGGCTGTTCTGGAACTCACTCTGTAGACCAGGCTGGCCTCGAACTCAGAAAACCGCCTGCCTCTGCCTTCCAAGTGCTGGGATTACAGGCGTGCACCACCAATTTTGTTCCAAAGGCAAACAGAAGACTGTCCTTAGGCAGCTAGGAGGAGGGTCTCAAAGCCCACCGCCACAGTGACACACTTCCTCCAACAAGGCCACAGCTCCTAAGTGCCACTCTCTGGGCCAAGAATATTCAAACACCAGAGCGAAGCATTCTACCCCTGAGTGTAGCTTAGGTCCCCTTCCCCACTTTAAAGACAGGGTCTCAGTAGCTCAGGCTAGCCTGCCTCAGTCGCCTAAGTGCTGGTGGAGAGAGTCAGAGCAGAGGCTGAGTCTGGAGTGTGGCCTAGAACTAAGGGAACCTGTGGCCCAGCAGACTGCAGGACTAAGCCTGAATGTAGATCTGAGCTTGCACCCCTCCAAAAGCCCCAGGATCCCCTGGGCCACTCTTTGGACACCTAGAATGTTATTTATTTACTAAATATTTATCTAATGTTCCTCTGTGCCAGGTTCCATCCAAGCTCCCTACATATATGAGGTCTTTTTAACCCCATCAAGCATGGAGAACCTGCCCCATTTCGCAGATGGGAAGACTGAGGTAAATGTACAGTCACTTGGTTGGGATTTCATGGTAGTAAACTGGACTTCAAACCAGACTGTTAACACAGAAAGACACATCCAGGAAAACTCAATTGTCAAAGGTCCTTGGAGACACCTGGCTGTGGCCTCCAGGGAGAGTGAACAGCTGAGCTGATCCTTAAGACGCAGAGGACCTCAGCTCATCTTAGCTTCTTCGGTGACAGGCTGCTTGTGACATCGCATTGACTGAACTGTTGGCTCTTACTGTCTGCCTCACAGGAGTTGAACAAGGAGGAGGCGACCCTGTTTCTGCACCTCTTGGGCATACAGCTCAGAAGGGACATGGCTGTGGTCTCAGAGCAGTGTCCCACAGATCTCTATTGTCTTAGGATTTCTATTGCTGTGACAAGACATCATGACCAAAAAGCAAGTTGAGGAGGAAAGGGTTTATTTGTCTTACACTTCCATATCAGTCCATCACTGGAAAAAGTCAGGACAGGAACTCACAGGGCTGGGACCTGAGGCAGGAGCTGATGCAGAGGCCATGGAGGGATGCTGCTGACTGGCTTGCTTCCCCTGGCTTGCTCAACCTGACTTAGAGCATCCACAAAGGCTGGGCCCTTCCCCATTGATCAGTAATTAAGAAAATGCCTTACAGCTGGATCTCATGGAGGCGTTTCCTTAACCACCGAGACTCCTCTTTTCTCTCTGATGACTCTAACTTGTGTCAAGGTGACACAACAGAACCAGCCAGTGCACGTGTTTACCCGCACTGGCCCCAGGCAGGGGGATTTAGGCCTAGCACAGGGAGGGTTCCACATTCTCGGGGAGTGGGGGGGTGGGGGGGTGGGGGGGGGGGGGGGGGGCGGTCACTGGTTAGATCCTTGGCCTGCTTCTGAAGAAGTTCCTCACCCCTTATAACTTGCTGTCTGTCCTTCTGGAAGGGCACCCCCATGGCCTTATTGGAAACCTTGTTCATACCAGTGCAAGGTCTGCAAATGCCTGTGCCTTTCCTGTTCACTCGTGGGGATGCCGGAAGAGAAAGGGAAGACCTCTGATAGGCTGGGACCCCCCTCGGCACAGGCTTGAGCAGGACCCTCCCTGAAGGAAGTACAGATACCCTACAGGAGTCCAGAAGAATTGAGTCTAGATCCCCCAGGACTTTGGACAAGTCATTCAACTTCCCTGAAAGTTGGCTCCAGATGGGATAGCTGATTGACTTCAGGGCTCAGTAGAAAGTGGGGTGACACAGATGTTTATTACCTTGCTGAGTGTGGCACCAACGATGCCCCACCCCCTGAGCTCAGGACCTTCTCAAGTTTTGTCTTTGCACTAGAAGGAGCCATCTTCCATAATAAAAGTACAGTAGCGGCATGCATTTAGTGAAGGCTCTCTGCTCACTTGAAATATCCTAGCTCATCTAGTTCCCATGAGGCAAGAACCACTTATGCGACTCTCCACTCAATAAAAAGCTCTAAGCGCGTACTAGGTACCGGGCCCTACTCTGGAGGCTCAGGCTTCAATGGCAACCATCGTCCTGACCCAGCCCCACTCCAACCCTGCTCCTGGCAGACGATGCAGGCAGCTTCTGTACACCGGGATCTCTAAAATGCCTTCCAAAAATCCCCAGGCCAATTTCAGCCAAGGAACTCCTCTCCCAATTCCAACCCCATTCCCACTCAACCCCCCCCCACGCCACCCAATAATCTGAACATGTACTGCCACCTGGTGGTCAGAGTGGGAATGGCTCGAAACCTGGTCTCTGCCTACTTTAGTCAAGGGAACTTGATTCTATCTCACTCATTACTTAGAGTAGGAGCTGGGGACATGGGTGTGGTCTCAAAGTAATGTCCAATAGAGTCACTTCTACCAGCACTAGTACCAGGCAATGTGATTTAGAAAGGGAAGCTTGCTGTCTCTCCTACTTGATATACCACTATGGCTTTATATCAAACCCTGGCCCCATCCAGAAGTGGTGGGTCACCCCTGTTCTCTCGTGTGACATCATCACCTGTATCTTTCCTCACTTGCTGGTGAGGGATGTTGACACTGCTCAGTTCCACGCCCAGCCCCATCTGTGCCCACCAGCACCAGAGCCCACCAGCGCAGAGGACCCCATGCGGACAAGTTGAAAGTGACCAAAGAGAACAGATAAATGGATGGGAACAGCTCTGGCTTCTGAGAATGTTCTTTCCTTCTTTGGGAATTTTGGCAGAGAGCTCTGGGGTTAACCTGCCTGTATGCTAGGCACACCTCTTGTTTTGTACCTTTGTTTACCCCTCTGTAATCTGGGCACACAAAGGATTCTCACCGGTTACTGGGAGATCTGATGGCTCTGGTTCTGTCTGTGAGTATCCAGGAGGTTCTCACACTCTCACCCTGCAGAGCCTCACTATACTCTGGCTTCAGAGTGGCATTTTATCGACTTATTATTGAGCTGATGGTAAATCTCTTAAATGTCTCAAAATCGTGTGTCCTTGGCTTCCTTCAGCAAATGAGTCTTTCAGTGAACGCCAGGCAGGGAAGGTTTGGCCCATTTTGTGACTCTCTGGGTCCAGCACTCTGCTGTCAGGAGAGTAGAGGGGGGCCTGCTGGGCCCTGACCAAGAGAAGGGGTGGCAGCGTGGGAGGGGGAGGGGGAGGTGAGAGGGGCATCCAGGGCATAGAGGTAAGGGGTTCATGCTCTAGTTGGTAGGAGTACAGTGCCAGCTTATGAGAGTGAATGGTCAGGGTTGAGGAGAGAAGAGAGGAGAGGAGAGGGGAGAGGAGGAGGGGAGGGGAGGGGAAGAGAAGAGAGGGGAAGGGAGAAGAGGAGGGGAGGGGAAGAGAAGAGGGGGAGGGAGAAGAGGAGGGGAGGGGAGGGGAAGAGAAGAGAGGGGGAGGGAGAGGAGGAGGGGAGGAGAAGAGAGGAGAGGAGAGGGGAGAGGAAGGGAGGGGAGGGGAGAAAGGGGGAGGGGAGGAGAGAATGGAAGGGAGTGAAGGGAAAGGGAGGGGAGAGGAGGGGAGGGAGCTAAGGGCCTGGGATCAAAGGATGGGGCTAGCACTTGCCTGACGCTGCCAGTGTCTGGAGCTGCCAGCAGGTGGCATCATAGTTTACGAGAAGCTATAAGGCAGATTGGAATCTGTGTCCCTGCTGGGGATCTGTCAGGCTCCAGAACCCCCACTTTTAGACCTTATCGATCTGGAATTTCCCAGCCCACTCCCAGCCTGTGGTCAGGATCTCCACAGTGCAGGTGGCCCTCTGCCTCCCGGAGGGGATGAGCGTGCAGAATCGTGACAACTGAGGGTGACTGGGATTATCACACCCGTCCCTGTGCCTGCCTGGATCAAGTTCCCAGGGGCCAGAATGACCAGCTGACGCCATTGCCAATACCTACCCCATGCACTTGAGTCGAGGGGCGTGGTGGATATTTGTGGGTTTCCCCATTGTAGTGAACATAGGTGAGGCTTCTCCTCTGAGCCAGCTTTCCAGGTGTAAATTCCGCCTCTATTCTGACCAGCTGCTCAACGCCTTTTTGTGTTCCTCTGGGCCCAGGGGAGGTGGCTATCTCTTTGATGAAGGGGGAGTGTCAGTCTGATCAGAAAATGTCCTGGGGGATTAAGAAGCCGGCAGACTTCCTGGGTATCAGCTCTACCAAGAACCAGGCATGTTCCCAAGCTGTTCCCTGCCATCCTGCTTCCTGGCTATGTGGCTCTGGATTAGTCCCCATGCCTCTCTGAACACACTTGTGCTTTCTCTGACAGGAGGGCGGAAGTGCATGGCGTGTAGTGGGTGCTACGCATGGGCCGGAGGTTGGGTGCGGGGCGCGAGGAGGAGTTACTCTCAGGGACTATGCCTGGTCCCTTTCTCTTTCCTCTTCCTCTCCTCAAGTTTGTCTTCCTTCTTGTTTTGGTTTTAAATAGGCTTTTCCTACGATGGAGCCCAGCTGGGTCTCAAACTCACAATCCTACTGTCTGTGCCTCTAGAATGCTGGGATTGCAGGCACACACATCGTGCTCGGCTTCCCTTTGGCCTGTGTCAGGCAAAGGCGAGAACCTATGGTCTGGGTCAGAGAGGAAAAGCCAGCTGAGTCTGGAAGAGAAAGGGCGGGGGTCCTGAGGGGTCGTAAGAGCAGCCAGACGAGGGATGGTCAGGAGAAGGTCCCTGTGAGGGTGACCTGTCCCAGGAGGGTGTGTTCTCCTTGCCTTCCCTGGGACACAGGTTCCAGCCCCACCAGTGCAGGCAGCTGGAACTTGTGTCTTGCCATGGCTTTGTTCCTCCTGGATGTCACAACGCAGGGAGGGAAGGCAAGGAGAACACACAAGGAGACAGGCAGGCCTTCATCCAAACTCCAGCCTTTGCCTGTCTTCTGTCATCACGGGTCATGTCGGATGGGTGCCTGGGTGCCAAGCGGGCGGGTTCCCATCGATTCTCACCATCTTTTCCCCTCTAGGCTCGTAGGTGCCAGGCCTCTCAGATGATTTTTACCAAAGTCCCCTTCTTTGGACAGCTTCTGAGGGATAAGCTCTCATATCCAGCTTTAGATCTAAGGGGCTCCAAGATCCAAAAAAAAAAAACAAAACACCTTTAATTTGTATGACTATAGAAGTTCGTCCTCAGGCTATGGATGAGGGACCTACTGTGCGGGGCTGAGATGGGAAGCCTGTGTGGCCAACACAAGGGAACCTGACTGGGCTGTGGCATCTTCTGGTTACCGCTGAGCTTGCTGGGAGAAAGAGCTAACTTCCACGGGATTTCTCGGAGAAAGTCCTGGGTGGAGTCCTGGTCAGAGCCATGCCCACACCCTGGCCAGCACGAGGAGAGAAAGAGACTGGGCGTGTCTCCGTGCCTCCTCTAGGCAGCCTTCGTGACCAAAACAGGAGCCGCTCTGATCAATACCCTTTCTCCAACCCAGCAGAGTGGATCCTGGAAGGCAGGTCGCCTCTCACATGTCAGACACACAGACACGTGTGTTCTCTGAGTGAGGTCTGGGAGGCCCAGGGAAGGAAGGACGCCACGTGTCAATGGCGCTTGCGTCAGGATCTGAGAGCCACCCACCCGCCCCATCCCACTGCACTATAAAACAGGCTGGCTGCTGGAGTGTGCGTAACCTCACTAAATGGAATCCAGCCCAAATCTCAGCCTCTGTCTGGGACAGGCAAGGAGGGTGGCTGGAGCCCTGTGATGTCAGACCTGAGCTGTCAGAGGGATCTTGAGGCCTGTCAATCACCTGATGGAGCAAAGTACCAACGGGCCTAGTGGTCAGGGAGAATGGAAGAGGCAGTGGGGGCCTGGCCCAGGGAGCCTCCTGCCTTGCTCTGTGCCAGGCCCAGCCTCTGACGGGGGAGGTCTAGGTTGCAGATCATATGGCAATGTGCCTGGGAGCATCCAGGACATCTCCCAGAGACAGAGGGCCCAGCACCCATCCTTCTCAGCTGGGCATTCCAGGAGGCAAGAGAGAGAAGAGAGTCTCAGCCTCTCTCAGAGCTTACTACCCACCAGGCAGATGCTCAGTCTCTTTCAACCCCTCCGCAGTTCTAGAACTGGCCTGTTTACATGTCTGGCCGCTTTAGGTAATGTTTGCTGCTGTCACCTTTTAGGCCACTGTGAGGATCTGTGTCACCCCTATGTGGGTCCACCAGGAAATATTGTTTGGAAGGTTCATTTGTCCAGCAGAACTCAGAATCCGGAAGCCAGTGAGAAGCTTACTAGGTTCTGGGACTCGCTAGTGAGCTCAGCTGCAGCCTGGACCCCCTCCTGCCCTTCTAGCCCCCACACATTCTAGAAGCCGTACATTGTGGGGGACACTAGGGAGGACGTCCTCCTGTGATTGATTCTCTCTGCTTCCAGGCTAGTAGGAGTTCAAGCTGTCTGGAGCCTGCCTCTAAACGTGAGGACTGAGCTATGCCGGGTAGTTTTATGTCAACTTGACACAAGACGGAGTACACCATGAGGAGCAAGTCAGTAAGCAGCACCCCATACGATGCCTCTGTAACGGCTCCTGTCTCCAAGCTCCTGCCATGGCTTCTCTCAATGGTGGACTACAATGTGGAACTGTAAACTGAAATCAAATCCTTTCCTTGCCAAGTTGTTTATGGTCAACGTGTTTCACTATAGCAACAGAAACCCTAAGACACTACTCAGATTAGTAACTTACTGATCAGAGCTAGCCTGAGCCATCAGAGATAGAATCCCTGGCCCTGGAGAAAGACCACTACTCCCAGCTTCCCCTGCCTGCAGGTCCCAGCTTCTCGGTGCCAGGATTAGAAATGCCGACTTCTGGAGGACCTCAAAGGGCTCTAGCTTCCTACCGCCTACTGACCCCTTTGCCATACAGGGATCTCAGGTCTGCTGATCTTGGGGACTTGGAGAAAGAGGGTTACCCAGATGTCCTGTCCCCTACCCTGATCTGCCTCTGCAGGACCCAAGCCGAGGAGTAAGGGGCAGTGACCACTGCCAACTAGCTCTGAGGGTGAAGTGAGGTGGCATGCCAGGGATATCCCTAGTCCCAGGTGGGGTGGGATCTGCTTTTATCATGCTTGATCACACGTAAGGGACCTGTGCCTCGTCCTGTCCTCTCCCTCTCCCTGCACCTGGTGCTCACATAGTCTTTGTTTCTTTCTCAGTGTTGATGGCCTCTCGTGAGTGTCCTCTGGCAAACTGCAGCTGTCTCACCTGTAGTTGTCCCCCAAGTCCTGAGCCCTCAGAGGCCAGGATGTCCTGGGTTTTCTCTCAGGCACTCTTTGAGAAGCCCCACTACTCACTAACACACACATACACGCACACACACACACACACACACACACACACACACACGGAGGCCTGTCAAAGGAGCACGGCTTCACAAGCTAGCAAAGAGACAGCTGCCTGAGCCTTCAAGATCACCCTGTGCATGCCCTGGCTTAACCTTCGGCCTTTCTGTCTAGCTGTAAATATAAAGATGTGGACACGTAAGACCCTTGCTCATAACACTTCTCGTCCCCCCACCCCCTGGCATCTTTCTCTTCCATACAGAATGGAGTACAGTGCAGGTGGGTTCACTGAAGGAATGCTGGACTAGAGGAAATGTTTCTAGAAGTCTACAGAAGGTCAGAGCACTGCAGGAGTCTCTGAGCTCCCCCCACCTCCGGCAAGAGTGTCCCTTTACATTCTGAAGGCATCCCCACCAGCTGCCTGCAGCCAGGCTATGGGATTACTTTATTCACTCTGGCTCCAAGGTGACACTTGTATTAAACAAGAGGTCTCCTTTGAAGGCGTCCATCCACATCTACCCTGATACCACCCACTGCCAGCCACCGCTGCTTCTGACCCGAAGCTCTGTCTGGTTGCTATTCACAAAGAGAGATTTCATGCATGACAGAGAGAGAGAGAGAGAGAGAGAGAGAGAGAGAGAGAGAGAGAGAGAGAGAGATTTAGAAAGTAGGGAGGTCCTTCTTCAGAGGGACCCAATTGCCAATTTCAGAAGCAGCAATGGGGGTCAGTTCTGTCTTACCCCATTCACCACTGAGAACAGCTAGGAGAGTCCCCTTTAGGCCTGATTCCTCAAGGAGAATAGAACCACCGGAACCTTTCACCTCAATATCTATCAATCCTACAGTCTGTGAAAGCCATGGGAATTTAGGAATCTGGATTTTCCTCAGAGAGTAGGAATGGAGTACAGTGCAGGTGGGTTCACTGAAGGAAAACAGGACAATGTGGGTAGAAGGGATAAGTTACTGTGAGGGCAGAGTCTATGAGAGGGTGGCCCGTGTCACCATATACCAGCCCATGTCCATCACTTAGCCAGACCGACCCCTCAGGAAAAGGCCCGGATCATGCAGCAGAAGCCATAGGGCTCCACCCCTCATCATCCCTGGTCCCCAGGCACTTTCTTCAGGACACCAAGAGTCGGCAGCACCCACATTCCTGAACCGAGGGGATGACTAACTGTGGCTACACACAACCCACTGGCTCATCCTGTGCTCCTTAGAAGTCCTCCCAATCTCCTGAGAGCCCTTCCTAAGGGCAGATCTGTCACTGACAGGCTCAGCGGTAACCCGCTTGGGTGGCCCGTGGGGTACTCGGTCCTCAGTCCTGCCTACAGTCCTATCCCACAGCCCCCATCTTCACCCCGGCCCTTTATCATGGAACCTAGAGGCCATGCCCCTCCATGTCTCTGTCATGCTAGTCTGAGGGTCAACTCTCTCATGGAGCCTTCCGCACGCACACTCGGGCGTTCCTGGGCACACTGGTCACCCTACTGTCATCCTCCTGTAACTCTTTCTGAGCCCAACAGGTGGGTCCCACCAACTTTATCAACTCCCCCTTCTGTTCCGCACACCCTGTTCTAGGTGCTCCATGGAAACCATTTTACTTTTGTGTTTCAGACATAGCTCCTGTGGACCCCGAGACAACATGTCACCCCATGATCTTTGGGGATCAAGCCCTCTTCCTGACCTGATCTCAAAAGATCCCATCCACCCGAGCTCCCTGCCCCCAGATATCGCAGGCGTAGTTACCCCATCTCCATCTCTCAAAGCGTGAGGCCCCCAGGCCAAAGCATTCCAAGGAAAACCAGCTGGGCTGCCTGCCATCTCATAGCTGGGATCCAAGTGACTGTCCCCAGGCCTCCCACAGATCCTCACCTCACCCATTGTGTCCCTTCCTGGGGTTTTGCACCCCAAGTGTCACAGACTCCATTCTCTTTGTGTAAACATCTTAATTACATCTTTAATGCTCTCACACACTGAGATGCTGGAGTTAAATTACAGCTTTGTGCATCCTAAATTACTCACAGCTTTCCAGTTGCTCAAGTGCTAACGTATTTATAGCAGCTAGAGGCAGGAATAAAACCAGAACCTTCCCCGTGGGATCCTCCTAGCCCCTCACCTCCTGCCGTGTAATATCAGACCAATAGCACACGTCCACCCCCGAGTCCCCCCTACCCAGCCCAGGGCAGGGATGACAGTGAAGGTGGGGACATGCCTCTGTGCATACTCAGTATGTCCCAGCGTAGAAAATATACCCCACCTTTGTAGTCTACTCTGCCCAGATACCCCTGGTGTCAGTTCCAGACCTCCAAGACTTTGAGGGATGAGTCCATGAACACTGAGTGGCCCTTCCTGGAGATACAGTGGAAGGGAAAAACTAAAATCAAACTCGCCTCTCAGGTCTTTTCCTCAAAGGGCACTCCCTTTCAGGCAACCATAGTTTTCCCTCCAGCTTCCAGCCTGTGACAGCCTTTAGACCAACAAGCCTCTCCCAGAACCCTTCTAGGAAGGGAGCCATTTCCAGAAGCAGGTATGCCCAGCCTTTTGGAGGCCACTGGAGAAACACAGAGAACAGAGGAACCCAGCTTTGTTTCTCTCTCCCATGTAGCCCTGAGCACTGAAGGAGAGGGAGTAGCCTGTGGTAATGCTCCACTCCCTAGCACCGGGTGGGAGTCAGCCTGCAAGGTGGAGCCGATGCAGAGAGCCTCTGGCCTGCTCTCAAGATGGAGCAGGTCCATGTCTGTGTGTGGCCTTTCCCCACATCTGGGGGAGGTGCATCTCCTCATACCCGGTCTCCCTCAGCAGCTATCTTGGCTGCCGGGGCTATGGCATCAGAAGCCCTCCTGCTTACCCATGTACCATAATAGCTTACATACGGAGCTCCTGGGCTTGTGGAGCCCTTCCCGGGGCATCTACCGGGCGTTTCCAGCTCTCTCCCTGCGCCTCTTGGGCCTATGAATGGTGCTGCTCTAGCTGCTGCGTGTGGAGGTGCATGCCTTTAATCCCAGCACTCAAAGAGGTAGACGCAGGTAGATCTCTATGAGTTGGAGGCCAGCCTGGTCTACAACTTCCAAGCTAGCCAAGACCCTGTCTCAAAAATAAAATAAAATTAAAATAAATAAAAATAAAACAAAGTCATCTTTCCCTCTCCCACACCCTCAGGGGAAAAAAAAAGGCATTGCCCTGCCCTGTCTCAGTCATCTGGCTCTCTCTACCCTAGAAGAGACTCCAGCCTCAAAAAAAACAACAACAAAAAAGTCACTCCCCTTCAAGCTTGTGCCCTTCCTCCCCACCAGAGAGGCAGACCTGATGCAAGGGATACAGGAGACCAGGAAGCCAGCAGTGGCTCTTTGCATTCCTGCACAAAGGCTGTCTTCCTGCCATGGCCTACGTTCAGGAGAAGTCAGTGGCTGACTAGCCTGGTCAGGGCTCTCTCTCTGCAAGCTTGAGAGTCAGTGGGTGGGGCCTCAGCACAGCTGGGGTCTGTCGCAGCCCTTTCCTGCCTCAGTGGTGGCACTGGCTCTGGTCCTGAGAATAGGTCTTGACAGTCAGGGAGAGGGCAGCACTGCCGGCGGCGGCGGCACCGAGGCAGTCGTCTCTGTCAGAGATCCGGGTCTGTTCCTCGGGCCTCTCACGCGTGGATGGCATTGGCTACGTCGGTAAACACCAGCCTGCTGGGCCTCTGCAGAGGGCCCTGGGAAGGGAGGGTGATCTGCGGGGAGACAGGCAGCAGCGTCAGAAACCTCGACCAAAGGCCAGCTCTGGTCCAGTCACTTCCGCCCCCGCTTCCTGCTGCCTGCTTTTGATTGGCACCGGCTAGACCTCGCGCCTAGAGTGCTCATCCACCAAGCTCGGTCTAGAAATACGACCTGGCTCAGAAGACCTCCCTCCCCCAAGCTATTCCCAGCCTGCCCTGGCATGCTGGCAGCCCTTCCTACTGGCTTGGTATTGGATTAATTATGCATGTATTTTTTTTTCTGTCAGCAGGAAGATCTGGTCCTCTTCCCCAAAAGGGACTGGGGCAAACACAAGGACAGGTCAAGGACAGGCTCAAGCCCTACATGGAGGCACGAACCACGCTGAGGATTTGGGAGAATGGTAGCAAGCGCTTCGGTTGCTCAGTGGTTCTGACAGAACAGGGCCTGGGTGCCCACGCCTTTGCATACAGGAGGAGTGTTTGGCTTGGGCCTCCACTTCCCTGGATTGTCAGGGACTAGGACGCACCTGCCGAAGAGCAGATCCCACACACAACCCACTCAGGTCCGTGGGTCCTCGTGGGGTGAAGACGAAGGGTATCTACCCATCAATCCTGTCTTTAAGGTCTCCCCTACCCCCGCTTTCCCTGCTAGTACCTGAGGGCTCTCGGGGCAAGAATTAGGATTTCAGTCTGTAGATGAGAAAACTGGGCTCAGAGATCCTAACTGGGCCTCCACCGGATCCCACAAAGCCTGGCTTTGCGCAGCGAGTCTGCGAGAGCCACGGAAGAACCTAGCGGCTTCTGAACAAATCTGAAGAGACCCCATGTGCTCAGAAGTGCCACCTCATCACCCGGCAGGTGACGGCAAGGTGCGTGGGAAGGATGGGGGATGGGTTGCAAGAGAAAGGGCGGCTCCAGGCTGGGTGGGGAAACTGGCCTGTGCCTACCTTGCCCTGTGTGGCCTGCAGGGAGGCAGCGGCGGCCTGAATGGAGGCAGCATCTCGCCCGTGCTCCAGTAGCTCCTGCTCCAGCTCGTCTTGCTCCTCCGTGGGGTCAAAGGTGTACATGGGCATGAGCTGGTGGCGCAGCTTCTCCAGCCTGGGGGAGGAGCAGAGGCTGTCTGAGGGTGGAGAGGAACCTCCTCCCTCAGTGCTGGGGGCCAAGGGAGCCACACACCAAGTTTAAGGTGCCTAAGATTCACTGGCAGACATCTTTGAACCTTCAGTACCAATTTGACTCTCAGAGTAAGCAAGTCCTGGGTCTCGTGGGACCATCATCCATAGGGATCCACAGGGGCCACCTGGGCCAAGATCCTCCTGCAGTCCCCAGAGGTGGGCACAGAAATGGACGGAAGCAGAATTGGGGAGCCAGTGGCCATCAGCTTAGGACTTCTGTACAAGAGCATCTGGGCGGCCATGATTCCTACCTTTCTCCAGACACCCCCTCCCCCCACCTAATACCAGGGTTACACTTGTTTTCTCAGAATCTTCCTCCCTGCCTGCCTGTGTGCAAAAGTGACCATCCCCAACCATGAGTGGGCAGAAGAGGCCTCGATTCCCACCCCACCCCCACGCCCTCCCCCAGGGAGAGGAGCCTTAGTGCCACGGCCTGTTTCTCCCTTCCCACTCACATCCCCTGGACCCCAGCCCAGCCCTCCCCATAGGCTACAGCCTCAGGGCCGTCGGGGAATTACCTCTTCTTCTTCCTGATATATAAAACCTGCAAGAGAAGGAGCGTCGTCAGACCGTGAAGGAAGAAGGTCCCCATCAAGCCAGCATGCCCTCATGGTGGGGGAGCCGTAGAGGATGAAAAGCGGGGACCTGTGGGTCCCCATGTCCTCAGGGTCCATCCCATCCCATACTGACATCTCACATATATGCTTCCTGCCCCTCAATAAGGTCTGGCTAAGCAGCCCAGTCTTGCCTGGAACTCCCTACATAGTCCAGGCTGGCCTTGAACTCTCTCATCCTGAAGTTCTCAGTCTGAACTCTCTCAGACTGAAGTAAAACTTCAGTCTGAGTGCTCGAGTTACAGGCCTCCACACCTCCACCGACTCCTTTGATATCTTTTGATGCCAACATATCTCAGACTGAGTCTGGAGACTCAGAGATAGGGACCAGGCATAGGAAAACTAGTTAGGCCTGTCTGGAATTGGCTGTTTCCGGCCCTCCAAATCCTGACTAACTGCACACTCAGCATCTGCCTGGGACTCCTCTGTGCTGAGGGAGAACGGGAATTCTTCCGCATGTCCCTTCCCCTCAATTCTCACCAAGGCCACTCACGGGTGAGAAGAGCAGCGGATGGACAGTGGGCAGACTGCACACAGAGCGGGGCTCTGGGCAATGCTCAGCACCCCTGAGCCCAGGGTCACCCCTCAGAGCCCTGCACCCTGACCTCCAGGGTCACCTCTCAGAGACCTGCACCCTGACCCCTGGGGTCACCTCTCAGCCCTGCACCCTGAGCCCAGGGTCACCCCTCAGAGCCCTGCACCCTGACCCCCAGGGTCACCTCTCAGAGACCTGCACCCTGACCCCTGGGATCACCCCTCAGAGGCCTGCACCCCTGACCCCAGGGTCACCCCTCAGAGCCCTGCACCCTGACCCCTGGGGTTACCCCTCAAAGGCCTGCACCCCTGACCCCCAGGGTCACCTCTCAGAGTCCTGCACCCTGACCCCCAGGGTCACCTCTCAGAGCCCTGCACCCTGACCCCCAGGGTCACCCCTCAGAGCCCTGCACCCTGACCCCCAGGGTCACCCCCCAGAGCCCTGCACCCTGAGCCCAGGGTCACCTCTCAGAGCCCTGCACCCCTGACCCCCAGGGTCACCCCTCAGAGCCCTGCACCCCTGAGCCCAGGGTCACCCCTCAGAGACCTGATGCTAGAGGAACCCTAGCCTAACCCTAACTCTAACCCTAACCCCTGAGACCCTCCATTCTTTGTCCAGATACAAAAGTAAAAGAATTACAACCAGATGATACCTAGAACCCACAGGCAGGAGCAGGAAGCCTCGGTACTGCGCGTCGGGGAGGAAGTGGGTGATATTTGGGAGCCCATGCCCAGGCAGAGACTCTGGGGACTACTGCTACCATCTGCTCATCCCCAAACTAGCAATTTTTAACTATCAAGAATAAGACAGCCTGGCTGGGTAGTGGTGGCACAAGCCTTTAATCCCAGCACTTGGGAGGCAAAGGCAGATCTCTGAGTTTGATCTATATAGTGAGTTCCAAGACAGCCAGAGTTGTTACATAGTGAGACCCTGCCTCAAAAAACAAACAAACAAACAAACAATAAACAACAAAAAGAATCTGGCAGCTTCTGTCTAGGGAAAAAAAACGACATCCTTGAGTTTGTCCTAGGCCCCTGTGGCTCCCACAGTCTTTGTAGCCCACTCATATCTTTAATCTGCTTAATTCCCAATCTGGCTCATAGCTTTCCCCATGTGATGTCAAGCGGAAAAAAGCTGAAGTGTTTCTAGCTCATCTACTTGCTCCGGGGAGTGACTCCTTGCTGTCCTATGGGTAGAAGCAGCAGAAATTCAAATCCCTGGGTCATCCCCAGCCCCTTCCCACCCTGACCTCCAGCTACAGTACCCTAAGCGTGCTCCTTGACCTCATGACTCTTGCTCCAAATGTCCTCCCTCCCCTGGGGCCTGTGACTCAGGATAATCTACAGGAAAAGCCAGACAAACCCCCATCCAGCTTGCAAGCCTTTGCCCTGTGGCGCTTCCACCCCAGCTGAGGACATCCTTCCTCTTCCTTTCCAAATCTCCCTGCCTCTCGCTATCCACCCCATGTCCCCCAGCTCTCCTGCTTGGCTCCTGCCTGCACCAAGGTCTTTCTATACTCCTGTCTGAGGCATGAGGCTGGCCTGGGCTCCCCCATGCAACCGTGGCACAGATCAAGGCTGGTACAAGGGAGAAGGAAGAGGCACTCGGAGGACATTTCTAGAAGTCCTCCCTTCTCCTCCACGACCTCCGCTATCTGTGTCCCACCACCTTCTGCCTCTCTACCTTGGGTGGGAAGGTCATCCACTCGGGCCAGAATGTCCCTTGGGGACCAAGAGCTAGGCAGCCTTATCAAGTTCCCAGGTCAAAATCTTTTGTTCGGAATCAAGACAGATTCTAAGTCATTTGCCCCTGAGGCTAGGGTATCGGGCGGTTTTAGCCACCACCACATACATGCCAAGGGCAAGCACTAGCTGTGTACATTCTTCCTGCCCCAGGAAAGCTCTCCTCCCTGGCTTCCCTCTGCCTGTCACGTACCCGAGCCCTACTTGTTGGCCAGCAGTTGTTCCCTGGCAGCTGTCCCAAGCCTGCTGGGCCCATATGGCAACCCTAGTTTAACACTGGCTCTAGCCAGGCCATGGATGGCTATCCTTGCCCTGTTTTTGTTTTGTTTTGTTGTTGTTGTTGTTGTTTTGTGTGTCTCTGTATGTGCTGTTTATTTGTTTGCTTGCTTTTAATCCAGTGTTAAGACTGCATTTATTCCTGCTATGCATGCACTAGGCTACTGGTCTGTATCACTATTCCCGGGCCCCCGCCGCCTCCCCATCCAGCCCTGTTTGTCAGATCCACATGCTCCTGAGCTCCAGGCTGGCCATCATTGCTTGTAAAGGGCGAAGGGCAGAATGGCATGATTACCAGCCCCTCTGGGGGGCTTCAGGTGCACCTCATTTTTTTTAGTCTTAACTTTACAACCTCTAGTGGCTCTTTAGGGACATTCTCTGTGTCTGTCACCTGTTGAAGGATACTAACTGGGTTCTTCTAGCTCACCTCTGTTCTAATGGCTGCCAGCGCCTGCCCTTTCTCATGACAATGAGTTCAGGCTCTAAGTCTGGGCTCTAAAGTTTCTTCCCAGCTGTCTCCGACCACCCACCCCAGATAAAAACCTCTTGCTTATTGATGAACCCGTGGTTCATCAGAAACACAAGACAGGACCTTATCTCTTCCAGCCCCGTTGTTGTGTCCGGAGGGTAAAGGAAGACAAGACGGAGAATAACTGCCAAAGTGGAAATCAACTGCTAACAGCCTCCACCCAGACTCTGCATCCCACAAGATAGCCCAACTATCTCTGGCCTCTACTGCTATTGAAACTCCCACACTCCTCTATTTCACTGTCCTGCTTGCTGCGCATAGAACCTCCTACCTGCTTCAAGCATCTACCTATCAGGACCCTGTGTCTGGAGACCCCTCCCCAAGCCCAATCTTATAAGCCCCGGCCCAAAACATCATATGCCATTCAGACTCATTGCTGGTTCTTCCAATTAGAATTGCTCATCTGGGCCCGCCCGTAAATAAATCTTAGGTATGGGTGGGAGGGGATGGCATTATCATTAGCAGACATTCTAATTAGCTTGTCTATAAGTCTAAACACTAATCACCCTCCCCCACAGGACAGCCTTCCAGACCTTCTCCAGCCTGCCCCGGCTCTCACCATGGCCACAGCCAGGCCAATCACTGTGATGATCCCAAAAGACAGAAGCATGGTACCCACACCAGCCGCACCACCTGCCACATCAGGGACTCTGGTGTCATTGAAGCTTGTGGTTTCTGGGCTGAGGGTGGCGGTCTCTGTGGTTGAGCCTTCAGCGGCAGGCTCCAAGTCAGGCTCAGTGGTGGGCGGGTGGCTGCCGAACCAGCTGTGAGTAGCTGGGACCCTGGAGTTCATGCTGATGCCGGGAGACTGCCAGCGCTCCGTCCACATGCCCACTGACTCCGTCTGACGTTAGGAGTGTCCAAGACTGTCGTTCCCACCACAGTGATGACCACTGGCACAGCCGAATCCTTACCAGGAGACCCTCTCTCTGTTCTAAAATGGCAAGAATAAAAGCAGGAGTCACAGCTAGGGCAATGTCTGTGAGATAAAGTCCCTCTAGAATCTGAAGGCACCGAGGAAGTAAAGGTTTCAAGACTGAGCTAAGTCGGGCGGAGCTAAGTCAAGTTCACGGGGTATTAGGACACGGGCTTCTGTAGGGACACAGGGACGCGAAAGCAAAGCCCTGTCACCCCGGCACAATGACTAGAGCGATCATGACTGGGAGATGGGAGAAGATGCAGGAGGCCTAGGAGAAAAAGTCCACCCCTTGTACAATTATCTCTGTAATTGCTGCTTCTCCTACTCCCACCTCCTCACTCCCTGCATCCCTCATCCATCATCCTGCCTGGGAAATACTCGCCTAAGACTCAAACAGGCCTGATGTAACCTCAGGCAGTCCCCCTCTCCTCTGTGTCTAGTTTTTCTCAAAGTGAGAAATATTAAGAACAACCCCATGGTGTTGTAGGGTTAATGCCAGAATGAACGTGTCCCCAGTGTCTGTGTGTGTGTGTGGGGGGGGGTAGAACTCAGGCCAGCACAAGGCCTGTCCACAGAAAGCATTCAGTAAATGTTCCAAATCTTCATCACTACCAACAACAACCCAGGAGGAGTTGCACACAGCAGCCTCTGGACCTAGTCGGCGATGAGACCCAGGCTGTGGTGGGGGCTAGGGTGGGGCTGGTGTGGAGACACCGAGAGGCAGGAAGGGTAGGCGGATCTAGATCTCCTCGGGCAAGGCAGTTGGCAGGAGTGGTCCGAGAAGTAAGGCACAGAGTTACATCTTCAGAGGCACCGATGAAATACCCACTTTGAAACACCTATTTCCCTCCTATTTTGGAAGCAGAGGATGGGAGATTGCCCAGCCCCTGTGGGTCTCGGGGAAAGCAGGGTGGGAATGAGTCCTAGCAGTGCTGCAGAGGAGCAGACCTGGAAAGAGAAAGGATTCCTAGCTTATGGCTACATATATGTCTCTCTGTGTGTCTCATAGGTATGCGCGGGATGCCTCCTCTTGCAGGTGTGCACATATGTGTGAGCGGTGTGCACATACTGTTCACGGTCCCTTAGGAAGAGGTAAAGCTGGCGGAGGGTCATGCATGGAGTAGACACATTCCTTTCTGTTCCCTCCAGCTTGGCTCAGCAAAAAGTCTCAGGTTCTCTTCTGGGCTCTGCCACTGATCCCAGTCATGACCTTGGACCAGACCCTTAACTTGCTCAGAGTCTGTTTATTACTGGCCAAAACGGAGAGAAACCATCCTGCCGACTATTTTATTGGCCTGCCTCGAGGGTCCAAAGGGGAAGGGAAGAACACCGGGGTAAAAGTGGCGGGCACCGCGACCTCCAAGAAGCTGAATGCCATTAGGTCTCTTAGTCCTCCCTATCTCAACCCCCACGCCCGCCTCCGCGACCCTGTGATTCCTCCATTCTTGCTCAGAAGCAGCCGATCTCAGCACTTACTTAATCCTCTCCG